>JAZKJV010008890.1:600000-970000 GCA_037367405.1 Ottelia alismoides | reverse complement strand
TATTTTTTTAACTGGGCATGCTTGTAGATTGGATCATAAGCATTATTAAAGATTTCCTCATATGACTCAAAGGCATCACGTTGTTTGAGTTTAACTTTTATAAAAAAAAAGTATTTTGTAAGATTTCTTCATCTAATGTTGTGTCATATGCCTTTGCATGATAAAGATTATTAATTTTGGACCATTTGAAGTGTTCTGTTGTTTTCTATTGTAGTAAATGCCTTTTTTCCTTACTTAAATGTTTTTCCTTTTAGCCTAGTGGAGAATAATGCTTTTCATATATTCTATTAGCTTGGGGGTATGATTCCAGATACCATGAATTTAAATATCTTGGCATGCTGATCTTTGTGATTGCTGAATAGGATATGATTGTAAACAAGCATTTTTCACGTGTCACCTATTATACTATTATAGTATATGTGATCGCTATTGATATACTATTTAACTTTTATATTTTATCTTGTCTTTATGTGAGAACATTCCTTTCATTGCTGAGAGTAGGGCTGGCTATTGAGTCACGGTTCGATAAGCCAGGTTCGGGCTCAGCTCGATAAGGGCTCGTGAGCCCGGCTCATTAGGCTATTGAGCCGAGCCCGAGCCAGAATTTTGGGCTCGATAGCTTAACGAGCCAAGTCTCGCTCGGCTCGATAACTCAATAAGGGGCTCGATAAGGAATATATATACATATATTATTTATACTTTTGTATATAATACAAACAAAATAAAATTAATCCTTTGCAATTTCCCTCCTAACTTTGACCCTCTCACAAGTCACGAGTCATGACCCAATTCTCAAATCCCATCCCCATCCACACATTTGCCCCCTAGCCATCCATTAGAAAATTAATAACTTTTTATAAGCAAATATAATGTTACAATATATATTATAATTAAGATTTTATTTACAACTTGGATAGTGGCCTACTGGTAAGGAACACAATCTTTAATCAAGCAAGTTTGGAGTTCAACCCATACAAAACACTTTTCCACTAAAAAGTACTTATTTTCCTTAACGAGCTCGACTTGGACTCGAGCCTAGTCCAAGCTCGATAAGGAGCTCGGGCTCAATAAGGGGCCCGGCTCGAGCCTTATCGAGCCCGAGCCAGCTCGATAAGGGCTCGAGCTCATCGAGCCCGAGCAAGGGGCTGGCTTGGCTCGTTGGGTTTGATAGCCATCCCTAGCTGAGAGGAGTTTGGTTGTCTTAATATTGTTTCTATCTTCTCTATTTTCAGTAGTAGACTTTATTTACCCTTAACAAATGGGACCCTATCTTTGTTGATGTCCCTACAATGCATGCTTGATGATTGGATGGTATTCGATTCAACGTGAAGTATTGCCATTTTTTAGTGTTCATATCTTTGTTTCTCATGATACTCTACTTATAACCACATTTGTGGGGTATCATTAGATAGCCATCATTTGTCATTTTGTGGAAGGCCTACAGACTGTTTGAATTTGTAGACGACTGATTGAATATGTAGCTTGATGCCAGCTTAAATTTAAGTGATTTTTACGCCTTTGTCCGTTTGAGTTTTCAAACTCAATAACTTGAAACCCTAATGTTTCGCAATTACACTTGCCCCCTATATTTTTATAGAATCCACATTATCTGTTAGTTTAATATAGGTACAAGTGTAATAACATAAGGACACTATTGTGAATTTTCTAAGAATATAAGGGCACACCTGTATGGGATGTCCACCTATAGGGAGTAGAGATCCTTGACTCTTTACTCTTTGTCTATGGATCGTCTATCTATATGGAGTTTGCCTCTATCTTGGACATCCATTCTAGTATAAGAAGAGGGGCATAACCTCTCTTTTATTCATTAAGTACAACTTCAAAAAAATAGTTGTGTTTGTGATGGGCCCTCCTTGGATTCCACCCTCTCTCTTACAAAAAAATTGGTTGTCCCTGTATATTGATCGATTTGGAAGAACTGATGGAGAGACATCGAGGGAAGGAGCGGGATAAGGCTCGCCTCCACTGGCAAGCCGAGGAGGGGGCAAGGATTTGGGGTGGGACCATTAAAATTTAGCATAAGGTGTAGAGGGCCACCAAAAGCGTGACGGTGGGGGAGATTTGGGGTGACAGACGATCACCCATTTAAAGAAGGGATTTTATCACTTGTGCCCCTCCGAGATATCGCAATATCAGTTATACCTTTATCTTTTTGATAATATCAGTTGTGCCCCTCACTTCTTGCAAATCTATCACTTGTGCCCCTCGAGTTAGTGACCGTCCATTTCCAACACAAACGGCCTTAACTTTGAGGACATCAGCAGAATTAAATTAAAAAAAAGAATTGAATAGTCCTCCGTCCAAGTCTTCTTCCTCCCTTCTCTTCCTCCTCTCCCATCTTCTTCCTCTTCCTCTTCCACTTCCTCCCTTCCTGGAGAGCCCCCGCCCCCTACGCCACCTCCTCCTCCTCACCTCCACCCTCCTCCGTTCTTCCCCTCTTCTCCCCATCTCCTCCGTGCGCACCTTCACCTTCTCCTCCGCCGAAGAAGCTGCCATTGAGCGCCGCCGCCACAAACGGTGCCTCCGCATAGAGCCTCTGCTCCACGCCCTCCGTCGCGACCCCTCCTCCAACGCCCTCCTCGCGATCCCAACGCCCCCTCCTACAAGCTAATTCGACCGGAAACAAACTCGAACAAAATCCACGTTACATGGGGATGCTGACGTACTGCAACGTGCACCTTTTTTCTTGACTTTTCCCTATCCTTCTAAAACGTCAATCCAGTTTCCTCCAGAATAATCCAGACCCCCTGACGATCACCACGAATCTATAAATTTCCCATGGGATCCGTTCTTTCTTTCGCTTCGCAAAGCAAACCACATCAGAAATCGTGATCGATTGTTCTCCAACGATGGACGACTACGTGATTCGACGATACTGGAGCCCCCAACCTCCAGCCGACCGTCGCCCCTGGACAATCGTCTCCATCCCAATCCTCGACGGTACCCGGATGACCAAAGCTCCTTCCGACGCAACGAGGCTCGCCGCGGCCGTCAGGATCCAGAAGTTCTTCCGGGGCTTCCTGGTGAGGAAGTGCATGAAGATGGTGCGGAACGTGGAGCGTTAGGTGGAGGAGATCGCAGCCAGGATCGAGGGGTCGCTGGATCTGATCGCCAACGACGAGACGGAGAGGCTGAAGCTGAACGAGATGGTGATGGCGCTACTCTTCAAGTTGGATTCTGTCCGCTGGGTCAGGGATTACCGGAAGCGCGTCACCCGCAGAGCGATCGCACCCACGAGACGCCGGGCTCCTCTGCAATGGAAGCAGGAGCAAGAGCAGAGCCACCATTACCACCCATCTGCGACCCATTGCTCCTGAACCCAAAAGATGCGGATTTTCGAAGATTGCTGAGCTCGTCGCCTCTAATGGTCCATTGCAGCATCCCGTCCGGCGAGCAAGCTCTCTTCCTAGGGAATTGAGCACAGGAATGTAGCCCCTCGGTTTATGAAGCTCTGGCTGCACTTGGCGAATGACGAAGCACGAGAATTAAGCAGAGCAGAGGTCAGCAACTGTTGCTGTTGCTGCGGGTGCTGGTGCTTCGGCGGCTTCCGAGGAGAAAGCGGAGCGGAGTAATCATCGGAGAGAAGCTCCAATTCGATGTCGGACTTCAGGCGGGAGTTCTAGTTGAGCCAAGCCATCGCTGCGAGAGTGGACGGAGTCAAAGACGGAGACATCGGCCGTTGCATCTACTGCGGAGGCCGGGCGAGGTCGGGGCGGAGGGAGGCTGAGGCGGAGCTCGGGGAGGGGGCGGGGGGAGGTCGAGGCGGAGGGAGGCTGGGGCGGAACTCGGGGCAGGGGGCTGGGGGAGGAGTTTCGGGCGGAGAGGGAGGAGGAGGAGGTTGTAGGAGGAAGAAGAGGATGGGGGAAGAGGAGGAAGAGGAGTCTGAACAATAATACCCCTCTTAACTGCACCAAAGTTTGAAAAAACCATGGTTAAGTCAACTCATTGACGGTCAATCTGACGGAAGGGCACAAGTGATGACGGAGCAAGAAGTGAGGGGCACAACTGATATTACCAAAAAGATAGGGGCATAACTGATATTGCGATATCTCGGAGGGGCACAAGTGATAAAATCCCTTTAAAGAAAGGGTCTTGTTGTTTCATATGTGGCTTTCATGGTCATTGGGTGCTGCGTGTTTATCGGCACCACACTATTTTAACTGTAGTGGTAGTGGCCATCGCCGAATGGACTGTTTGTTTACTCGTTCAAAACCAATAGATTCTACGTCAGGGCCAATCACTTCTACAAAGGTCCAACATCGTCTGGTGGCGACATTGGTAGATCGCTTGTATGTGAAGGTTGTTCAATTGAGCTCTATGGTTTTATAGGAGAAGAAGGATGGAGTTGGGAACTTGGGATGCTCTCAATCAAGAGACTAAACAAGTCCTGAGACCCTCATTCCAAGGAGATATGGTGCTGCTTGGTAGTGGTCTGCCATGTGTGATTGATCTCTCCATGGAAGAGAAGGCTTTTATTAAAAAGGGGACCATGGGATGTATCAAGTGGAGACCTCTTCTGTTCACGAACTGAGAGGTAAACCTGCAAGTTAAAAGAGTGGTCGAAGCTGCAAGGAGTCCCAATACTCTCAAGAATGGTCGAAGCTTTGAATCCCACACTCAGGGAGTTCGTGAGGATAGCGGCAATCCTATCGGATGGTCATAGCTCATGTTTGGACGTGCCGAGTACTGTGGTGTTGATGATTGGAAGTGGCGTTGCACCTTCTATGACTATATGCACCTTGGAAGTGGGCCATTCAAGCTTCAAATTTTTGGCAGAGGTAATCAACCCACCTCCTCCATCGCTACTAAAGGACTTTGTTGGTCCAGGATTCATAGATTCTCCGGAGCAGGAAAAGTTGGATTCAATGGATTTTGATCTTTTGTCTCTCTGCATGATGAGGCATTTGCTCCTTCGCCTCAGGATGAAAAGGGTGAGATCCTGGAAAGGATGGGCTCTCCGATGATCTTCTCGTCATTGCCAGGATCGTACAAGGCATGGTCAATGCAGATCCTTCAAGATTTGCTGCTGATTCTTCGCTAGCATTTCGAAAGGTTTTCAAATTCAAAACTTTATGGAAGATCCAGATCTTGAATTGCAGTTGCCGCCGCTTCTGGGTTCCCCAGCCTTTACACCTTGGAACTTTTCTCTTAGGCTGTTTCAAGTGATGGCGGTGGTGTGCAACTAAGGCTTGTAGGAAGTACCTCCTCCCATTTGTCCCTACTTTCGGCTTCTAGAATGATGTTGGGGGGGGGGGGGGGGGGGAGTGCTCGAGCGATCAAAGCTTAGTGTGCTTAGAAGAAGCAATGCCATTAGAGACCAGCTCTCAAGCCTAAGCTCTAGCTAGCTCCGGGTCTCCAAGCAGCAATAGCTGCGGGTGGCTGAAGGGGAGGAGAGTAAAGAGATATAGAGCAAGAAGAAAGAGAAAATAGAGAACTAATTAGGTCATCTTCGACATGTAAAGAGGGTTCTCAAGACGAACCGAAAGAGAAGAGCCTGTGCGAGAATAAAGTCGTGATAGTGGGGCTTACATGAGTGGTTCCGACTTTGGGATCAATCGCTGTTAACCAATGAAGGTTCTGACATGGAATGTGAGGGGTTTCGAAGAACTGGAGAAACGCAAAATTGTGGGGGTTTTGTTATAGTTGTGGTACTGTGATACTTTTTTGCTCCAAGAAATAAAGCTGTAAGGGTGGTCGTCATTTTTACGGAATTCCTTGGGTGTTCATCATTTTGTGGAGTATAATGCTCTTGACGCATTTGGAACATAAGGAGCTTCATCATTTCTTGGGAGGATTCTGGTTTTGCTTTAATTTCAGAAATGAAGGGGAGATTGTGCAATCAGTGCTGCTCAAGAACCGTCTTAATGACTCTTCTTTAATAATCTCTTATTTTTACAAGTATGTTTTAGTTGTTAAAGAGGAAGAGCTTTGGACTGACTTGCGTATTGTTAGAGAAAGATTTCCAAATGATGTGAGGCTAATTGGAGGTGATTTTAATTTGATGTTCTATCATCAGATGGTTTCAAACAAAAAGTTCTATTGTCAGATCGACTGCACTCCCAGGACAGGCAAGATCTGATCACGAATGAATTTCTGGAGCTAATAGATGACCTTGAATTGGAGGTGGTGGATGTTGCAGATACTCGGTCCACTTGGTGAAATTTGGGATCACGATTACGGTTAGATCGATTTATGGGGTATTCTGAACTTTTGGAGATGTTTTCGTCGTTATGTTCAGTATCTTCCAGACCTAGATCCCGATCTTATTTTACTCCTTTCATCTGGGATTCTAGGGAGAGTACGTTGCCTTGTTCTTTTTCTGGTTTGAAAAATCTTGGTTATTGGAGGCTAACTTATGGGGCTTGGTGAATGAACATCGACAGATAATGGATTGCAAGGGATCTACATCCTTTTGTCTGGTAACAGAACTTTCATTGTTGTGGGGTAGATTTTGCTCTTTCAAGAAGGAAGTTTGGGAACAGAGAGGGGAAATCGACAAGAGGGTCGAAACAAAGGGGCATAAGTTTTATCATATTGAAGACAATAGGGAGCTAACTACGCTGAAGCTACTAGAGAGATCATCATGGTAAAAAATAATTTCAGAAGAGGACAAGAAGTGGTCAATGGAGTGGCAACAAAGGTCAAGGTAGACTTGGCGTAAGGAAAGTGATGTTAACACAGTTTTTTACAGAATGTCTAGTGGAAGGAGAGTTAATCTAATCAAGTTTGTATTGATAATTGGTTTGAAGGGGATGGGAGATGGGGAATGCACTTGCAGATTACTTTCATACTATATCTCGTAGGGGGCAGATTAGACCTTGTGACGGTCTGGGGTCGTAATGTCGATGGTGTTCCTGGACTGAATAGTTTCCCAAACTTCTATTGACAATTCTGGGAGTTGGCGAGGGTGGATGTGCTTAACGTGGTGGAGGAATTATGAGCGGAAACTTTGGTTTTAACATATTAAACAGGGACCTTCTTTTTCTGTATCAAAGAAGGCGATGCCCGAGAGATTGGAGGATTCCCGTCCCATTACGCTCTCTAATGCAATCTATTTAATTGTAGAAAAGGTGGTGGCTAACAGGCTGAGTGTTGTTATGAATGGTTGTATCATTTCTCTAGTGCAAGCATTCATTCATGGGAGGCGAATTAGTGACAACTTGGTAATGACAACATAAATCATAGTTGAATGGAAAAGTAGAGGTACAAGTGGTATTCTCTGAAAGGTAGACTTTTCTAGGGTCGACGATAGTCTATTGACGTTTCCTTTATTCTGCCATGGCCAAAAGGGGTTTATCAGACCTCTTGATATCCTGGATGAAAAGATGCATGAAAACAACCTTATACTTAACCCTTTTGAATGGACACCATGAAGGAGGTTTTTCTAGCCGCAATGTGGGGTATGTCATGGTTGTCCTTTGGCGTCCATGTTTTTTATTATTGCAGCTGATGCGCTAGCTTGTATGGTGGGCTGAGCTTCCAGTTAGGGTATTACTGCGGGTTTCTCTTTCGGTAATATCTCTATCCCTCTTTTACAGTATGCACATGGCACACTTTTTTTCATCGAGGGGAATAAAGAGGAGGTTTTGGGAATGGTTATTGTGTTTGATATTTTTTGTGAACTGTCTGGTCTTTCTATCAACAGAGCCAAATCCAGTTTGATCCCTTTCAGCCTAATGGAAGTGGATGACTTGGCAGTGGAGGATGCCCTTAATACAACTCGTGGCACCCTTCCTATTGGCTATCTTGGTCTTTCCCTAACCAATGGTCGTTTAAAAATCACATATTGGTTATTAGTTATACAGAAGTAGTTATATAGAAGATCGGGAAAAAAATTGCAGACATGAAAGTGGCGATACATTCTAGAGGTGGTTGTCACATGCTCTTGAAGGTCGTTTTTACTGTTATTCCTGTATTCTTCATGTCACTTCGCCTGTAGCAGAAGGGGGGCTTGGGGCTCACTACTTGGAAACCATGAATAAAGTACTTTTGCTCAAGTGGGTAGCGAGGATCAAGGGCAATGAAGAGAGTCTTTGCTGCAAGCTTACTCAAATACTTAATGGGGTGCAATCCCTGGACCGATCTGCACATCATCCACCATCTTACACTTTGGCCTTCAGGAAGGGAATGTGCTCATTATTGCCTCAGCTACATGAACTCTTTCGCCCAATGCTAGGAGATGGACGTTCTTGTGCCTTCTAGATGGATAATTGGACTGATAATGATTCTTTGTGGCTCAATTTCCACGGCTTTTCGCATTGGCTGCGGAATTATGGGTCTTAGTCGCTGATTGTTGGGACAACGGTTCCCGGATGTATCTTTTCGCTTCCAACCTAGGGCCGAAGATTTGCTCTGTATGCTTGATTCTATTTGGCATGTGGTTGGTTCGTCTTTTGGACTGATAATTGAAGTTGGAGGGGTGGGCCTTCTCTGTCAAGAAGGTCTATAAAGCTTTGGACTCACCCGTGGTCCATTTGCTTGGTTCTTTAGTTCGTGACTGTTCTTTTCTAGGTGGCCTTAGACTACCAACCTACATTTATATTTTTTGTGGCTACTACGAAGAGGGCGAATAGAAATCCATTAACCAGATTGAGTACATTAACCAGATTTGTTAATATGCTCTGACAGATGTCCGCTTTGTGACAGGTCGATTGAGTACATTAACCAGATTTTCTTAGATTGTATGAAGATCAAACTAATGTGGCAAGAATTGGATCTTGTTTGGGTGACACTTCGAGCTTGGATGCTTTCTGGTATTCACTTTTTGTAGCAAGGAGGCGCCCACTCGATAAGCTTTTTATACCTTTAGCTACTTTGTGGGCGACTTGTGTGCTAGAAATGGAGTGATCTTTGCCACAAATCATTTTATTTTGAGAATGTAATTTGTCATTTAAAGACTCTTCTTGAGTCTTGGCTGCTGTAAAGCATATCTATCTTTTTTTAAGCATTTTATATAAAGTCTGAGGCGTGCCACGTACACCATTAAGTGGTTTTCCCTTTTTGGTCTAAAAATTACAACCTCAAATATGTGCCTTTAGTCTTAAGAAATGAGAAGAGAAGATAGAAGAGAATATTCTGTTTATTCTCTCTTTTGACCATCCACATATATCCACATTGTAAACCCTATGCTATCCGTCGTATAGCCTCTTCTCCCTTCTCCATTTGCTCGACCATTGCTAGAGAACCAACCTTCTTTTATGTACTTTATGCTCGGCTAGGACTCCATTTCATGAGACGAAATTGGTAGTTAGAGATCGTTTTAGATCTTTTTTGGCATGGACAACTTTGGTGGAGAACAACTCTCAAGTTTGCTCGAAGTACCTCGAGTCATCGTCATGCCTGCAAATGCATGACACTGGATCTAACTTAAATAAGGAGGTTTCTTATTTTAGAGAGTCATACGTTAAAGATATGTTCTTTAACTCTTGTGGTATGGTGAATCGGTGAGGAAATAGTTTTTGTTACTATGTTATTTCGCATTTGCAATCATTTTTTGTTATATGATAGCATTGGTGCTCATAAGATGAATACTTTATTACCAAATCTGATTCGTATTTTTTGCATTTCTGTAATGTATGAGGTTAAACATTCCTTTAGTTAATAGATTATATTTCCAAATCTCAAGAGATAAAGCATGCCAACAATTATGAGGACGATATACATTTCCATAATATCAAGAGAGTAAAGCTTGTCAACAAATATGATGAAGCTTACCTTCAAAATCTCAAATTCACTTGGATCAACTACCGTCTTCCGAATTGGCTAAATTGGTTAGACTTCTATATCATAGTGCAATGTCATCTTGAACATGACAACTCATTTCATAGACATATTTAGACCACAATCGAATCATCTACTTACCCCTTAAACTTAAAAGGAATCCTTACCCACTCAAATATTTCAACTTCAGGAACTTATCTTGCGATCAAACTTAGAAAATCAAAACATGTCATTAAATGCTAGAAGCACGCGACCTTCTTCAACCTTGAGGAAGCATGAGACACTAGAAAAAAAAACTACATAAACAAAAAAAGGGAATAGGAAATGCCTTAGACCATCAAATATACCTTGTAGTTGTTAATACACTTGTTAGCTTCAATGAAAAGATCATGGAAAAATGAACTCTCATTAAGATTTAACAATTGAGGGTAAAAAAGGATGCATGGATTGCGGTGAAAAGAATTCCATACAGACCTTTTACAGAAAGGAGAAAAACACAATAGTTGCCCTCGCCATCAATATTGGCATGGTGAAAATGGGCATCCTTAAGATGGAAAGGAGAAGGAAATATTGAGCAATGTAAATCATGCACTTATTACCTTGATTGCAACAATTAAATCTCTTAAACATACATAACTACATGCCATAAGACTAATATACTATAAGAAAAATGATCTTTAAAATATTGGCATCAAGTCTTAGAAATAACCTTAGTAAATCTCTACCGAAAAACTTCAATGCTTTCTTGAAAAATCGAGCTATGATGGATTGTGGTGTGATTGTTAGTCAAATCTTCGTAGACTGGATTCTCATAAAGGTTTAAAAAAATGAAAAGCGTAAAAAGGTGATTTCCCTGAGATCGAGATGAGGGGTAGCCTCGAGGTGGTCGATGTCTAAGCCTTAGTATTCCCAACAGAAATATGTATCGTGATAATGTTAGGAAGCCAAGATTATCTAATGATTTTTCTATGTTCCAAAGAAGCTAAAGCATAGTTCAAGTAACCTTTTAATGTGAAGTGTAACAACTATCATTGCTAGCCCGTTAGGCTGCTTGTGAAAAGTCTAAAAGTCAAGACAAATGATTAGAAAACATAATATAAGTTCGAAGGTTCTTCCAAATTCTAATCCATGTCAAAAAAAAATCAAAGAAACAAGGAAAGAGGTAGCTTCTCGACATCTTCGATTCCTACTTGCAACATCTTCATCAAGACTGACAACCAAGGAAGGTGATGACAACTACATGGGGAGGCCACCTACAGTCGAGGGAAGAGGGTGATGACTGGCGGGCAATTCAGGCTTTTGTCCCGAATGTGTTGATATGACTTGAATTCTAACCATCCATTTTACTAAACTTGAGTCAAGAACCATATGATGCCCCCCTACCTCTGTACGACCGTACCCTCCCAGCATGGGAGTCTCATTGTTTGGTCAGCGGGGTGGGGGTTGCGGGGGAGTAGGTGCCTCCCCTACCTCGCTCCCCTCCCTTGTGGGGGTTGCTGGGGCATCACTCCATCCCGAATATATGGATACCTGGATTTTTTTGTATTTAGGATTTGTTCCCTCTCTATTTTTACGCCACGAAGAAAGGCTTTTTATAATCTATTTTCTGATATCTTTCATTGGTTACATAATTCAATATTGTTGTTCTGTCAATGCATTATGGAACAATTGTTAGAAAGGAGCTTCCATTTCTAGATTATGCCATAATTTAATATCTAAATTAGTATCTAATCAATATAAATAAATTTGTGGGGGGCTGATGTTATTTTTTTCATTGTTTCGGCGTCGCACCTTGGGCATGTGAGGTGTTTTCCTTAACCTGGGACCTCAAGGCGATCACTTGAGGCCCTTTGGCACTGTTTTGTCTCATCTCAAGCACTTTTGCACCTTGAATGGCCTTTCAAACCATGATTCTCCGACATCCTAATCGAAGTAGTATTCATTTAATTTTGACTCGAAAAACTAGAGTTTCCTCAAATCAAGAATATCACTCATACAAACTGGGCGACTATGTTCTTCGCTACAAATTGGGGCGACTATGTGCTTCACCTTTATCAAATACGAGCATTTTTTTCCTTGGATCATCATCAGGTTAGGTACATTCTCTTCAGATTAATTTTATCAAGCTTGTAAAAATCGACCGACTAGGCTAACTAGTCGGTCCGATTAACCTAGTCGGTCCGATTAGTCGAGTCGGAGGGGTAGCTGACTCGACTAGGCCTAGTCGGCCATTAGTCGGTCAGCCTGACTAGTCAGCCGATTAATCGGTGTACTTTTACATCAAGCTTTTATATTTTGTGTTTTTTTGTTTTTTTTAAAGCAAAATTATTCTAATATGCTTAATGTTATATTTAAAGCCAATTACTTCTTTTGTTTCATTTTGTAAGTATAGAAAATATACAAGTCTATGTTAATACACAATCAAACTTATTCTAATATGCAATAATGTTACATTTAAAGTCGATTACTTCTTTTATTTCATTATGAAAGTATAAAAAATGTAGAAATCTATGTATAAAAATGATTTATATATTTAAAATAATTAAAAAGTTCAAACCGACTAATGGCCGACTAAATCCATTAGTCGCCCTCCTTAGTTAGTGGCCTCGCCGATCGAGTACCGACTACCGCTTTCTGCAACCTCGAATTTTATTGTCCACTACTTTCCTTGATGAGGATCTCTTACCTAATTTCTCATCATGCATTTCCACTTATTATAAAAGTTCTAACTTCTAACCATGAACATGACATTGCTTGCATGCAAGAATCCAATCAATCATTCCTTACATGGATAATGAATCCTCTCATAGTATACTATGTGAAATTTCTTACGACCATCATGAAATACCTACTCTATCTAATTCTATAAAAGCTTTGTAAGAAGCATCCATATGTCGCAATATTAGTCATTACTTATTTACAACGAAGACCTTAAAAAGAGAATATTTTAATGATGAATTCATAAGAACCTAATACCATTGAAAATACATATAAAAATTGCATCAAATGAAATTCTTAAAGAAAATGCATTGGTGATTGTAAATCTCAGAACAAATTATCAAACTGATGTATACTATATGTTAGTATATAGTTGAAGTCATGAAACTAAGAAGTTCAATACAATAAAGATAAATATGATATGGCTTTCTCATGTTATCTTTGAAAAAAAGAGTACAGATGATACCATATTTGCTTTTCATAAGAGTAATTCAGATCGAATATTAGAGATGATTGAACTCGACGAATGGCATACGTTTACTATATACAACATCGCTACCATCTCCCACAAAGCCACATCCAATAAACCCTAATCCTAACTTGCTACATGGCTCCTACCACATAATAGCCGCATGCGATAATTACAATGAGGCATCCTTAATAGTCCCCCAAGAGTCCACTATACTATAAAAGAACCACTACCACTCCCCTTTGAGGATTTTGGAACCTTGAACTCCTAATTGAGAAAATCGAGAGAAATTACCCGAGACCTCAAACTCTTGATTATTGCACCCTCTCTTCGACAAGGGATCCACTTATTTCATACATAAAGTTCTTGTATCATCTCCTCGAGACATACTCCTCATTTTCAAGAAATCTAACTAAATCTTACATTTACTATTTGTGTGTCATGAGTTTCTCATCCTTATTCTTCTCCTACTCTAATGATGTGTCTTGCACAATGCCTACCTCCCATTTGTAATCTGACCCGATAACAATTGCGGACATATGTAAACATAAATGTTTCCATTACATCCGTGGCATCATATGTTTTTTAGTAGATGTAGTAGAATGTAAATTCTAAACACGTTCGCATATACTAGCTAGATATTGAAATCAGACTTGCCTAATCAGTTCAAAGTTTGAACAGCTAGACTAGTAAGTTCGTTCTATTTGGTTGTATGATATTTGTCAGTTTAGTTCTATGGTTGAACCTAGGGGTGCTAATCGAATCAAGTATCTTTGAATCCATCAGATTCGATTCATTTTAAAAGTTTTGAAATCAAATTTGAGTCAAATTTTAAACGAATTTGCAAACTTGAATTCAGATTCAATTTATTTTTAGTTTTCAATATTCAAATTCAATTTATTTAATTTTGAATTTGAAATGTTAACTGTTTTTAAAAGCTTTGATTACTTATCTATAATATAAATTTAAAGACTTTATTTTATAATCAAACTTTTATTATAAATTACTGAGTAAGATAAACAAAATACATAATCAAGGAAGATACCTAGTGAATAATATAGTGTATAAACGTAGTCAACTTTTAGAAAAAAATAATGTCATTGATGTGTAGAAGTCATGACCTTTTGTTACCACCACTAACTTCAACAAACTCCACTACAATGACTTCTTACAAAGAATGAGCCCTATATACATATTATTCTATTATTGAATTAGAAATAATACCTAGTTAATGCATTATATATATATGCCCTTTGACATTACATACACTCATTTGAAAAAAAGATCATACACACGCATTGTGTATGCACCTTAATAGCTATGTGCACAAGTTTATATACATTTATCGCATTATAAATATGTACGTCTATGTAGATACCGACACATATTTTGCTTCTACGTTCATCTATTTTATTGGTACTGTATATGTGTGTGTGTTTGTTTGTGCATCTTTATCGATATCTGTGTATGCAACTATAGCATAAGTATCTGAATTTATTTATTCATACACACATTATGTTTCAAGAGATAATTCTATGTACTTATATACAAACATTCAAAGTATATTATAGTTCTGCATACTTATATACAAACATTAAAATTATATTTTTCTATAATTATATATTTGAGATGTGTATGTACTAATTCTTATAAATATTCATGTATTAATATTTTATGATTTATTCTGGTTTAATCAATTGTTTTATTATATTTATCAGCTGAGTTAGATCACTGGTTCTGTTTTATCTGATTTACAAGTTTAGTGATTTCATCATACAAATTGAATTGGTTTGATTCCAGAGTCAGCCTTTCTGATTAGGTTTGTTGAATCTCAATCTTATTTTCGAAAATGTTGATACTATATACTTATCTTTCCTCCCCTCTCTAGTTCGATCAAGGGATAAGAAATAATGTAGAATAATGGAGAAGTTTTATCCTTCGTTTTTATTTAGTTAGTATGATGGATAATGAACTAATAGATATGTAAACAGAGGCATAGTAAAATAATATAATCACGTTGCCATCACTTGTCTGATATAATTTGCCATTATCACGATGTCTAGGTGGTAACTTGGTGTTTGTCATTATCTTTTTGAAGGCTATCATCAAATTTATTGGTATAGAAGATTCAAATTTAATGAAAATGTACGAAATATCTGTATGAAAGGCATTACATTTTTTATTGGGCATGCATGTCAAATTGGGTTATCCCATCGTTTACCTTTAAAATTCTATCATATCATCCATGGGCATCACTTTGTTCAATCTTCTGAATTTTTGTAAATTTTTTCATGAGATTCCTTCATCTAATGTTGCGTCCAATGTCTCTGCATGATAACCATTATTTATTCTGAACTATATGGAATGCTATGTTGTTTTCTATTGCAGCGGCTGACTTTTTTCTGGCACTTCCATTTCTTCTTCCTTTTAATCTTTATTTACCTAGTGGGAGGTAATGCATTTATTCATTTGGCTTAGGGTTATGATTCCACATGGTCTTTGTTTCAGCAGTATTTGTTCTTGATGTTAAATATCTTGACACTTGTGCTTGTATTGTTCTTGAGGATTTTCTCTGCTGATGCTGAATAGGATGTGGTTGTAAACATGTATTCTTCATGCATCACTGATTATACAATTATATTATATGCAGTTGTTTCTGAGATGATATTCAAAATTTATCTATTCTGTATGTGGGAGCACTCCTTTAATCAATGAGAGAACTAGTTTGGTTGTCCTAATGTGGTTTTTACTGTTTTCTATATAAATATATTTAGTTTTACCCTTAACATATGTGACCTTATCTGCATCAATGCCTTTACCATGTCTGCTTGTTGTTGGGTGTTATTCGTCGAGGAAATGTCTTTACATTTTTTAGTGTTCAGTTCTCTATTTTTCGTCATACTCACTAATAACCACCTCTATCAGATACTATCACATATCTACAGTTGTCATTTTGGAAGGCCTACAGCCTGCTTGAAGTTGTCGCAGCATGACAGATAAGATATTAATTACTATAAGCGCCATGCAAATAAATATCATTTAAAAATGCCTTGTGATTTTCTAATTTAAAATTATAAATGGGTCTATTTATGGCATTGTCATTTCTTTTGCAGGTGCTTGGCAGAAGTACCGCAATGGCAGATGGACATGAAACTGATAAGAACATTGAGATCTGGAAAGTCAAGAAATTGATCAAGGCCCTTGAAGCCGCAAGAGGCAATGGCACTAGTATGATATCTCTGATTATGCCGCCTCGTGATCAGGTCTCACGAGTCACGAAAATGTTGGGCGATGAAATATGGGACAGCTTCAAACATTAAGAGCAGGGTTAACCGGCAATCTGTATTGGGTGCCATTACATCTGCGCAGCAGAGGCTGAAGCTGTACAACAAGGTCACTCCTAATGGACGGGTGCTCTATACTGGAACTATCGTAACCGATGATGGAAAAGAGAAGAAAGTCACGATTGACTTTGAACCGTTCAAACCAATTAATGCGTCATTATACCAATGTGACAATAAGTTCCACACCGAGGCTTTGAACGAGCTGCTTGAATCTGATGACAAGTTTGGCTTCATAGTTATGGATGGAAACGGGACACTTTTCCCAAGTGGAAATACTCGTGAAGTGCTTTATAAGTTTACTGTCGATCTTCCCAAGAAGCATGGTAGGGGAGGGCAGTCAGCATTGCGTTTTGCTCGTCTTCGGATGGAGAAGCGCCACAACTACGTCAGGAAGACAGCTGAACTTGCAACTCAGTTCTTCATCGATCCTGCTACTAGTCAACCAAATGTGGCGGGTCTCATTTTGGCTGGATCTGCCGATTTCAAGACTGAGTTGGGTCAATCTGACATGTTTGACCAACGCCTCCAGGCAAAGATCCTTAAGGTGGTTGACGTCTCTTACGGAGGGGAGAATGGATTTCATCAGGCCATCGAACTTTTTGCAGAACAATTTTCCAATGTGAAGTTCATTCAGGAGAAGAGGCTCATCGGAAAGTATTTTGAAGAAATAAGCCAGGACACCGGGGAAATATGTTTTCGATGTCGATGACACTCTGAAAGCCCTGGACATGGATGCGGTCGAGACACTCATTGTGTGGGAAAATCTGGACATTAATCGATACATGCTCAAGAATGCTTCAACATCTGATATTGTCTTAAAGCATTTGAACAAGGAGCAGGAAGCAGATCCAAGCAATTTTATCGACACTGCGACTTCAGCTGAACTTGAAGTTCAGGAGAAATTGTCGCTGTTAGAATGGTTTGCGAATGAGTACCGGCGGTTCGGCTGTGTCCTTGAGTTTGTGACCAAAAAGTCGCAAGAAGGCTCCCAGTTCTGCAGGGGATTTGGTGGCATCGGAGGCCTCCTCCGCTGTCAGCTTGACATGAGGGCTTTTGACGAGCTCTCTGATGGTGAACTTTATGATGAAGAGTCGGAATAGCAATCAATAAACCAAAACCTTAACCTGGTGCAGGGGGAGCCTGACCCTGCGCCGGCCTTCGCCAACAGCGCCAAGACAAGTTTCGCTCAAGGTTATGAACATGACATGCTAAAAATGGGTAAGCTCTCACTCCCGGCTACCTTGCAATCTTTGTCGATTTCCAGTAGTTTCAAGGCTTCTCATGGTTTAACAGGCAAAATCACCGGAGCAGGGGTGTTGAAAGCCGGGAAACAGAGCTGTTGGACAGGCAATGAGAAGTGTGTACCAGATGAAGTCGTTCTCTCTGTGCATACTTGCTGTTTTTCCGAGGCGTGAGTTTGTGCGACAAACACACACAAATGTTGTAAGATCTGAGGGCAGTCTGGGATGCTTGAAATCTTGAGATACAAAGGCTGCAGACCTCGTGCATATCTTATTTTAATTATATCTATGCACCCTTAACATATGCAGTTTGCGTTTGAATAAATTGAACTCAATTCCCTTATGTTTGTCTTCGAGACTTGTATACCAGTTTAAATGTTTGAGCTGTGACCTGTACGTTGGTTTCATAAATAACTCTTGCTTATGGTTTGTTTCCAGTTTTTGCTATAGTTTGCCTATAATTGAGTTCTCCGAGTTGATTTTACGATGGACAATGCGGGATCAATGTCATCGGATACACTGATCTTTTCTCTCTTCATATAGAATGATGTTTGGTGGATGAGTCTGGATATGGTCTCCATCAAAGAGGGATTAAATCCTCTTTTAATCACAGATTTTTGTTCCAACAGGCTTGAACCGTGAGTTTCTTACTTCCTATGGCTTCTTGCCCATGGTAATATCATTACTCAAGATCTTATATACAAATTCCGAATTAGCTCAGTCAACCAAATAAGGTTAAAAGCAATTTGCATCTTTTTGAAAATTGTTGTATTGCAAGATTTTTTTTCTGACTGTGGTATTGGTGGCTAAAATTGCAATGATTTCGATTTTTTTATCTTCCTCGACCTTATTGAGCACTATCGTTGGCAGTTTTGATGTGTCAAGTCATCTCTTTGATGGTCGGTGGTCGTTCTGGAAGGCTTGACGCCTGATGATTTTTCCGGTGAAAGTCCTGAGGTGTCACTCATTTGTACAGTGCGTCTAGGATTCTCGTTAGAAAAAAAATGCCAGCGTTGGAAATTGAAAATGTTAACTAGCTTGTTTCTACATGGAAACTTATATCTCATTTCGATTTTACTGTCATAAAATTATCATGATGCCTCTGCCCCCAAGGTCTGGCCTTGTCTGCAGTGATTGCCCTGTCCTCGCCCTAAGGAACCTCCAAGAAACTCACCCACCATCAAGACTATGAAGAATGTACCTCCTTTTTTAAGGGTTGAAGTGGTTTAGCGGAAAAATTGTTGTACGATGACATATACTTACGCTAATCTTAGTCCCTTTGGTTATATAGCGGAAAAATTCGACTGTCGGGAAGATTCAGCGGTAAGATAGTCTAAGAAAGCTCGAACTTGATGAGCTAAACTCAAACTCAACTTTATACGAGCTCATGATCTAGTGTTTTATATATTTTCAAGTGCATATGGACATAAATGATGTATGAATGCGGAAAAATGATGCAGCACGAGTATGATATTTGTGTTTATATGTACTTGTATTGTATATAAAATTTTTGTAGTTCTTATCAAATGCACACGAATAAGCACATTTATATATACTGCAAAAAACTCAAACATTGTTATTACCAATGAGATTCTTAATGAGTGAGTAGCTTCTTTAACGAAAGTAATTGAAAAATAATAAATATAAAATTAACCTACAAGAAACTAGTTAAGTAGATTGGAGTTCGAGTTAACATTATTGGACTCGAAATTTATTGAGTCCGATTGGCTATCGAGTTTGAGTCAGAGCTGCTCAAGTCGTTTGACAAGGTCTCATGAAAGATTGGGTAACGACTAATAAGGCAATTCACAAGGTAATCGATATGACGCTCTCAGTGAAAACATGTAATATTATTATTTAACGCATACATTGGTACGATACTAATCCTAAGTAATTTGTTTAACAAATCCATACTGCTGGAAGTAATCATGTTTGTTTCAGCAATAATTTAAGATACAAACCTCAGATAACCTACCGTTAATGTTTTTTTCTGTAATTTTTCTGTGGAAAATACATAGTTGTTCACTGAACGTCCTTTAATAAATTTCCATTTACAATAACGCTCTGCAAAATGGATCTAAATTCGCAATTTGCTTTATAATCGAGGGTCATACCATCACGGCAATACATAGCTTCCTTGTATTATATAACTTTATAACAGGCCTTGGACTCCAAATTTTGTTGTACTCTGTTTGACTCACATGCCACTGTCTAATGTTTGGTGGGAGTACATCATCAAAGATGAAAAGGGCGGATACGGATACAAATACACATGTTGTAATATTCTTATCATTTTTAGAATCTAGACATTAATACAAATAGGGCTGCATGGGGCTGCCCCTTTGGGCAGCCAACATGGCTGCTTTCACCTCATTTTTCATCAATTTTTTTTATTTTTTTGGAAAATATCGCAATGTATATTTATCTCTATATACCTTATATGTCATTCAATTTTCGTCAGAAACAGAGACTCCTACAGCTTCCATCCAGATGGTACAATTTAAAAAATCCTGCGACCGTTAAAAAATGATTGTCTGGATGGAGGTCGTAAGAGTCTCTATTTCTGACGAAATTCGAATGACATATAGGAGGGATACATGGATGAATATACATGGTAATATTTTCAAAAAAAATACAAAAAATGAGGTGGGGGCAGTCATGAATGTTTGGGGCAACCTCATTTTTTCCATACAAATATCACATGAATGTGTAGATATAGTCATGTCCACAAAATACGAGTAAGAATGCAAAAACCGATATTGGCAGTCTGGACACAAATATTTGACAAATGAAAACAAATTAATTTAAGACTATTAGACATGTTCAAATTTATTTAAAAGATATAAATATTTTAGTTTCACAACAATTTCAATATTAATAAATATATTAAGTATGCTAACAATGAATATATACATAAAAAATAAAAGAAAGCTTGTCGTACTTATTTGTATGCGTGTCATTTTAGTATTGGTATCATTTAGAATATAACATTCGTATTCATATTCATATCCATATTCATATCCCTATTGGTATCCATAAAAATATGAATATTCATATTCATATCATCTAAAATTTAATATTGGAATTCATATTCGTATATACGTCAAAATTAAGAACATCATATTCATATTCGCTGAATGCTGAATGTTTATATTTAAATTTACATTGCTATTCGTCATATATGAGAAAATGGTGTCCACATCCTCTATTTGTTGAATATGGAGATGAGTGGATAGGAATGTATTTATATCCGTTTTCATCCCTTATACAATAAAAATGAGGGCCATGGTGCAATTGGACAATATTTTAGGGGCTACGGTGCAAAAAGCCCTTATATTAATATCATTTGTTCTTGCATTCTGCCGTTTTGTGCGTTTAGCACTGGACAGCATTAGCAACTTAATTAACATCAATCTAATCTCTCCCCGTCTCATACACATGAGATTGCTCATATTTTCTCTTAATATCCTTTAATAAAAACCCATCCAAGTGATCTGCACAGATGTGGACACTATTTTGTGGGTTCGGTATTATATCACAGTAAAGTCAAACAGATGTTTAGGATTGTCACAATCCATTAGTAATAATGCGATCCGCACAACGCTTAAAAGATTAGTTTGCTAATTAAGATTGGGTTACTATAAATACAGGATCCATCTCCTTTCTCGAACCACACCAATCTATCTTTCTCACATACAAGCATGGCTAGCTCTGGGGTTCTCAGCATCTCCTTCCTCGTCCTCCTATGCGTGAGCATGGCCGGCGCCGATAGGATCTTGACGGCATACTATAGCGGCGGAGGTGGTGGTGGAGGAGGTGGCGGCGAAGCTTTAGGCAGAGGATCTGGATATGGATCCGGAGGCGGGTACGGCGAAGGAGGAGGACTTGGTGGATATGGAGGAGGAAGAGGAGGTGGAGGCGGTGGAGGAGGTGGTGAAGGAGGTTCTGGATACGGATCTGGATATGGTTCCGGCTCTGGATATGGCGTTGGACGAGGTGAAGTAGGGTATGGAAGCGGTGGAGGAGGTGGCGGTGGCTCTGGTGGAGGCAAGGGTGGGGGGAGTGGATCAGGGTACGGATCTGGCAGTGGTTACGGTGCTGGGGGCTACCCTGGAGGAGGATATGGAAAAGGTGGTGGAGGCGGTGGTGGTGGAGGTCAAGGTGGCGGGTCTGGCTCTGGATATGGATCTGGATATGGCTCAGGTTACGGTGGCGGTCATCATCCTTGAGCCGTGCGTGTATGCATGCAAGCATACGATGTGAAAGAATGGTGCAATCTAAAATCATGCTTGCACCACTAGTATAAAATGAAGCATGAATATGGTATTGTAACTCTTATAAAAAATAAAATGGTTGGGAGAAGCATCTACTTCATGGAAGTTTCATCATATGGCCACCTTAGGTGACCGTATATTTAAATTATATGTGATGGTAAAGACTAGTTTACTTTACACACGTATAGCAATTTGCACCATAAAATAAACCTCTTGTGGCCCAAACATCGTGACAATAAAAAACCTTAGTATATATTGAATTAGTTAAAATTATAAATTATAATACTCTCATCAACGATAATATTATCAAGCAATACATAAAGAAAGTCATAATAGAATAAAACTAATGACGATTTAACTTTCATACAATCCACTGCCAGAAGAAGTATGGTAATTAATGAATTCTAGCAACAATGTGTTCATGCCACTACTCTACTCTAATGATGAGAAACATATCGCAAATAATCTTACAAATTTTTAGCTAAAATTTGTTTTACTGTGAAGCAATCAATAGTTCGTTGCCAAATAAACAATCCATAGCTAAAACTTGTCATTGTTATGACTTGTCGATACTACAATCATTGCTGTATACACGATGAAGCCAGAAAATTTATTTTGGGGTTAAATTATTTAAATATTATTTATCTAATTTATCTTGTCATTTTAGTTGTTAATATTTGGGAAGCGGTTCATCTAATGTAATATGAGTTACAAAAGAGGCGTTGTAACTATTTTAGTTCAATTTTGTTTCTTAAAACCAACCTTATAGATAGAATCTTCGAATAATCACTAGAACAAAATTGAGCTATAGTGACGGTTTTGTCAAATTCCGTCACTAAATTAGCCGTTGTTAAATATATAAAGACGATATTATTCGTTGCGAAATGAGTTTTCATACTTGAAATTTGCAACAAATATCATATCTGTCGTTATATCATTAACAACGGTACATATATCGACGCTTATCCGTTGCTATTTTTCAAAATATCAACCAATCATCGCTATTTTTTAGTTCAAAATTTAGCAACGATTAGTTGATATTTTGAAAAATAGCAACGGATAAGTGTCATTATGTGGTCCGTTCTTAATGATATAATGACATATATGATATTCCTTGCTTATTTCGAATACGAAAACTCATTTCACAACGAATAATATCGTCGTTATATATTTAACAACGGCTAATTTAAAATGGACGTGTGTACATTTAGTTGCATATCTATTTTAAAATGGACGCAGATACAAATAGGGTTGCAAACATGCAGATATAAATAAGTATCTATATCCATATATGTATACACTAGAAAAATATGTAAACATATCTGTTTTACGGTCCTAAAAAATGAAAGATGTATCCAAATCCATATCTGTATATGCAAAGAAAATAAAAATAAAAATCATTATCAATATAATATATCATACAATAAAAAATACATATCTGTGACGGTTTATAAACGTATATGATGATGGACATATACGGATGTATCAATATCTGCTTATGCACATTATATATTGTTAACAGTTAATTATTGTAATTAGATTTTATATATGAGTCCAATGGGGTTGCCCTTGCCCCATTTTCTGAGTTTTTTTTATTTTTTTCAAAAATATCATCATGTATATTCATCTATATATCTCGCCTATATGGCATTCGAATTTCGTCAGAAACAGAGACTCATATACCCTTCATCTAGAACATGTTGACTGCAACAATGTTTAGACCGTTAAAATTTCCTTTCTAGATGGAGGGAAAAGGAATCTCTATTTTGATGAAATTTGAATGACATGTTGGAGGGATATATCGATGAATATACATGATGATATTTTTCAAAAAAAAATTGCGGAAAATTGGTATGGGGGCAGCCCCATTTATTCCCTGTATATTGTTTTTTTTTTGAGATATGGGGGGCTATTATATATAACGTGTAAATTTTAGTTATTAAATAATGTATTTAGATTATATATAGTACTGTATATTAAACATATATATGAATTTAGATCGAGAGCCGGGGGTCAAGCCCCTGCCCACCCCCCCTCTCTCCGTCACTGGCTATATAGTAATTGGTTGCAGTGATACACTAAACAAATACAATGTCATGCCGATTTTTTGGGTGTAAGCATCAAAATTGATTCGACTAAACTCGACGTTGATGTTTGTACATATGAATATGGAAAAATGAAGCATGCATGTTACTGAGTTAGATGACATTATGTGTTCATCACCTTCACCTATCCTTAAATCTGTCTCAAGATAAGCGAGTGTAAGTGGTTGTGCCTTTGTGTCAAACTCTGATACAAATAAGTGGCTGAAGTGATGGATAAGGAAGTTATATATAAATGAGCTGCGTACTTTTCCTCCTTAATGAGTACTGTTTTTTTCACAAACCAAACGGAAATTATTCTGGTTAATTTACATAGCTTTGCTGACATTAAAACATCGAGATAGGCTACTTATCTGGAACTTCAGATAGAAGAGTGGGTGACTGAACAATGGACGACCCTGACTAAGGGTAGGCTATTAGCTTAGTTGGTGAGCGAGCGGGGAGATGAAGTGGAGTAGAGAGGGACGAGTGAACTGCGGATAAAAAATAGGCGAGAGAGTCCACATTTCTCATACGTACCTTTAAAAAGGCTAAAAACAAGTTTATAAACTATATAATAATTGATATAATGAATATATAATATCTAAATTATTGCTGTTGGAGTGAAGCAGAGTTTAATTGTTGGAGAAAGAGCATCAAAGCACAAGGTTGAAGAGTAAGCTGCATGATAGAAAGCAAAGCTACTCAATCCACACCCCTTGCTAGTCTTGCCTTCCTCCGATGTACAAGGTCGACAATCGCTAGTACTCTGTGCGCCAGACATCAAGATACACTGTTCACATATGATGTCTTTTTCCTCACTACAACAAAAATGTCCTCCGATTACATATAATTTGGATATTCGTTGTTATCTCTTCTGATGCTGAAAAATAAAATAAATAATACTCATTGAAAAATTATCTTTTTTCCTTTAACTCAGGAAATGCTATATCAAGTACTGAAGTTTAATAGAACACCAATTATTCGTGACTTTTCCATAAAAAATGTGTAATTTTGCATCGAAGAAAGATCGTTATTATGTATTTAACATCGTAAGATATACCAACAGATATTAAATTATCCATTATCACAGAGCAATTATTGCTATCGGAAAAATCAAATTAACAATATTACGATGTTTGCAAAATTTGAATAACCATCTATGTACGTGGATAAATGCATGTACGGGTTGCTTTTACTAACAAATTAAATTTAAAAATCCATACCAATGTTTATTTTAAGTGACCTTATTTAATTTTCATGTTATGGAGATAGTTTTGTGAGATTTAAAGAAACAAATAGCAGGAAAGAGTTCATGATTTTAATGACAAAAGTTTCGTGTATTATTAGGATTGTTGACAATATAAAAGTTCCCATATCGGTATTGCGTTAAATCGGTGATATTCGTCAAATCTAGAAAACAATATTAATTTATCTATCATTTTCCATATGGTTTACACATATAGAAAAAATGGGGCTGCCCAACATGGTTTCCCCAACTTATTTTCCGGTGTTTTTTTATTTTTTTAAATAAATATATGAATTTTCATCACTATACCCTTCCAATATTATGTCATTCCAATTTCGTGAGAAACATAAACTCCTATACATTCCATCTAGAACATGTATTTTTTACGATCTAGATTTGTTGTAATCGAAATATTGTAGAAAGCATAGAAGCCATTGTTTCCGACGAAATTGAAATGACATATAAGAAGGATATAGTGATGAGAATAGATGGCTTTATTTTCGAAAAAAAAAAGAAAATGGGGCATGGTAGCCCCATTGAACCCCCACACAAACATGCATGCATGCACAAATGCACGCACGCACGCATGCACACACATACATACATATATGGGAGCTGGGAGCCTACATATAAGGGTGTAGGTAACTATTTACACCCGCTCTTTTTTTCGTTATTTTTTTGAGTTTTTTTGAATGAAACCTTAGGGGAATTTGCGTAATATATTGAGGAGAATATGCGTTACAAGTTTCATGCAAGACAAACATTCCAAACACGTTCGTCCGCATCCATTCGACCAGCCCCCCCGCACCCCTTCCGCTCGGAGAGGCTGGCTTGTCCGTCAATCCGTTATATCGTAGACGAAGAAATCGTCAGGCTTTCCACTCATCCAATCATGAAAGCATCTAGAAGTGTTCCATTTCAACAATTATGAGACCGTTAAAATTTTGTAATCTTGATGGAGATGATAGAAATTCCGAATTAAGTTTAATTTGGAATCATATCATGTTGATATATAGTGATCTAATTACCTCAAGGTTTTTTCTCAAAAAATTAAAAAAATTAATGAAAAAAGAGTCAGGTGTAGACTCCTATTTTCCTATACATACATACATGCATACATACATACATACATGCACACATACACACATGCACACATACACACATACACACACATACACACACATACACACATACACATACACACACATACACACACACATACATACACACACATACACACATACATACACACATACATACACAAATACATACACACATACACAAATACATACACACATACATACACACATACACACATACATACACATACATACATACATACATACACACACGTACATACACACATACACACATACACACACAGACACACATACGTACATACACACACACATACATACATACATACACACACACACATACACACACACACATACATACATACATACACACACACACGTACATACACATACACATACATACATGCATACATATATATATATATATATATATTAACATAACAGATCACGTTGACCTGCGGTAGCATGCAATAACATATCACACGACCGAACCATCACAGGAAACATGCATGATAATCTATGAGCAACAACAATCATTCTCAAAAAGACCAATGGAATCCAATTCAAACTAGGAGTTTGATGAATCTCTATTTCATCACCTTTCATGCAAAATGGGGTTGTTGAGGAGAAATTTTATTCCCTTGACATTGATGGCTTATTACTTACCCATATGAAGCTTCCTAAGACCTAGGGGATGATATCCTTGTGGTTTCTCACCTTCTCAACTAGGTATCACTGCTTGTTCTTAAGTGGTCCCTCAATTATTCCTCCTTTATCTAATGAGACATCATTTCCTTTACCATTATGTGTTCTTGGCTATAATTTCTACATTGTAGATAAATTGTCTCCACGTGCAATTAAGTGCGCTTTCTTTGGTACTCTCGCCCTCAAAAGGGATACATGTGTTATAATCCAGCTGGTCACCAGTAATACATCTCTTCGATGTCACCTTTTTTTTTGAACATATCAACTACTTTACTCAGTCTATTAGTGACATACCCTTGGAGTTACTACCACCACCTATCATATATAAGAGAAAGCATATAAATCACTCAGGTGTTGTTCCATTACCGATTGTTTATTTGCAGAAGCTACCTTCTTCAAGCGTCTCCACTAATGTTGGTCTAGATGCTTCACCAAGATCTACCTATATCACTCCAGAGAACGAAAAGGCAATGTACCATGCATCATGTTTCATTCTTTACTTCAATTGACATTCTCTCCAGTTGTGATGATATTTTACAAATGCTTTGATGGTTGCATCATTCCTTGTGATTATGACAATTCACTGTGAGATAATAGTTGGAAAAGGGTCATGGATGAGAAGATGGATCCTATTACCTCCTAACAGATCATGATCTTGTGATTTGCCTGCCTAGTGTGAAATTGCATTCAGATGGATCTTCACAACCAAACAGTCTCAAGATGGTACAATCGACGGATTGAAGGCCAGACTTGTGGCCAAGGGATTCACTCAGATTTATGTAGGTTCTTTTTGCAATATTCTTTCCATTGTGATCAATAAGAATTTGTCCATATTCGAGCTTGATGTAAAAATACCTTCTTATATGACGAGCTTGAGGAAATTTTATGTAATGCAGCCTCTCATGTACTCTATCATGGGGGAGTATGTATGTTGACTCCGTAAGGCCATCTATGGACTAAATTAGAGTCCATGAGCTTGGTTTGATAGCCACCACTGGACTAGCTCCCTTTGTAGGCTGACATCTGATTGCTCTATTTTTGTCAAACAACGACCTATTGACATTGTAGTATTGGCTGTCTTTGTTGATGATGTGGTGGTAACTAGTGATGACAAAGCATATATTGCAAAGACCAATGCCTTCCTCCAAAAGGTGTTTGTTATAGAGGACCTTGGTCAAATCTGATATTTTCTAGGCATAGAGATGATATGCACTACAGAGGGGCTATACATTTATCACAAGGAAAGTATTGTATGGATATTTTTAAAGAGGCAAGCTTTGCTTGGATGTAAACATTTGGCATACCATCAATGTTGCAGAAAGCGGTAGTCGGTACTCGCTTGGTAGGGTCAGTGACTAAGGATTAATCGGCAGTTGAGCGACTAATAGGATTTAGTCGTTCATTAGTCGATTTTGAATTTTTTAAATTATTTTAAATATATAAACCATTATACATATATTAGTATATATTTACATAGATTTATACATTTTCTATACTATCATAATGAAACAAAAGATGTAATTTCCTTTAAATATAACAATAAGAATATTTGAATAAGTTTTCTTTTAAAAAGAAAACAACTAAAAATAAAAAAATTCTATGTTAAAGTCAATCGATTAGTCGGATTGATCGACTAATGGTTGTCTAGGCATAGTCGAGTTGATTACGCCCTCGACTCGACTAGTCTGGCCGTCTAGTCAACCTAGTCGTCTAACTTTTACAAGCTTGCATATCATCATAGACATGGAGACATACCATCTCTACTGATCTTGAGTTTGAGAATTCTACAGGATATAGAAGTCAAGTGGGTAAACTAGTCGACCTTACTGTCACTAGGTCTTATATATTATATGTTGTTAGTAGAGCAATCCAGCACATGGAGAGACCATGTTGTCGTCATTGACAAGAGGTTCTCATGATGCTTTGATATATGAATGGATCTCCAGGGTGTGGTCTCTTCTACAAGGACAATGGCCACACCAACATCATTGCCTATGTTGACGCGGATTATGCCATCTCTCCTGAAAATAGACGAACTAGCACTATATATGCAATGTTCATTGGAAGGAACCTTGTTACCTTGCGTAGCAAGAAGCATACAGTTGCGTCTAGGTCAAGTGCATAAGTAGAATATTGGGCAATACATGTGAGATTACCACAAGGATAGTCTCCTTCTTGGCAGAAGTTGGTCTTCGTGCTACTTCTCTAGTTCCATTTTATTATGACAACAAATCTATCACATATATCGTCACAAATGCAGTCTTTCAAAGAGAACTAAGCATATCGAAGTTGATTGACTCTTTATCTGAGTTGCAGTACGAGAAGGGACGATCAGCACTCCACATGCTTCTATTGATCTTTAGCTTGCGAATATAGTCGGGCCACTACCTAAGAGACATGTTTCTTGGCTTATCTCCAAGTTGAGCATGATCGACAGATATGCTTCAACTTGAGGGGGAAATTTAGAGTTATTGTATTATTAGGTGTTTAAATTTTTTAACTGAGTCTTGTAAAGCTTTGGCGTATCTATGTAATTCTCATTTATTTTGTTTTCTAAGATTTTATGCTATATATCATCTCTTTTCATCACATATTATTTTGGAGTATGTAGATGATACTATTTTCTTCGTGGATGATGTCTTAGCGACGGCGTGGATTGCCACCATGCTTGATCCTTATGAGATTATCTTTGGCCTCTGAGTCATTGGTGATAAGTCTATTTTTGTTTCTTTCGTGTTGGTGAAGGATGAGATTGAGTCTTTCATGGCTGTGTTTCTCTCCTGATAGCTCTCGCTCAACTTCCTGAGCATTACACTGATTTATGCTCGTCTGCTACAATCGGATTATGTGCTGAAATGCAACATGTTTATCGAGGAGCGGTCACTTGGTGTTCTTGAAAGCAGCGATGGTGGTTGGAGACTCGAATAAGACACTTCTTTTGGTTGAGCTCCAGAAACCTTGCATGGAGTTTCATAATTAGTTGGAAGGCGGTAATGTTGATCGGGGATGATGGTGGTTTGGACATCATGAACCTTGATGCGACGGACTGAACGCGAGCTAATTGTTTTTTTGGATCAGTGGAAATGAGTCAAATTGCTCTGCTCCTGAGTGAGGAAGCTGTACAGTGTTACGAGGGGGCTCCTCTAGAGGGCTGGCCTGATGTGTTCTCCCTCAAACTTCTAGAACCAGAAGGGGTTGCATTCTCTTATCCCTTGGGTATCCATCGTGTTCAGTCCCGTCCTTGGTGATGGTGATGTACTCCGGTTATGGCGAGATGACTGGACCATGTGGGATACTCTGTTGTAGGTTCAATGGCTCTTTGCTCTGGCTGTTCGTGGGGTTGTTTTGGGGCTGGAAGATCTCGCGGCGGGTCATGGTTTTGTTATGGTTGTTTGGTAGCATCAGCTTAATGACCTACTCACAGAGGGTTGGCTGACCTTTTTCAGAAGACCAGTGGCCTCTGTCCACATTGTGACGAGGAGCTGGAGAATCTGAACCACTTTTCGTTACCTGCCATTGTTTGATGAGCGTTTGGGAGGAGGCAGGGCCGGTTGATGTTGATACAGTATGTGCATGCTTTCTACAGATCTGTCGTCGCGTCTTGGACCATCCTAATGTCTGGTAAGATTCAAGCCGTGGCCATCTTTAAGGGCCCTCGGTTCGGGAATAAGCAGGAATAAGGATTGGGAATAAGGAGAATAAGGATCTATTCTTTGTTCAGCTGGAGGATAGGAATAAGGATAATAAGGTGAAATAAAGATAGGTAAGGTGGGATAAAGATAGGAATAAGAGTGAAATAAGATGAAATAATGGGGAATAGTCGTACCACGGGGAACTGTGTTGGGAAGAAAATGGGACCTTATTCTCCTTATTCCATTCCCCTTATTCACTAAACGAACAGGGCCTAAGTGTCGTGTGAGAGGGTGTAATTTTCAAATGAAGAAAGATTTTAGGTAGAGAATGTGTTGGCTCATGTCAGGATTCTTCATTAATTTTGATATTTGTTTCCCTGATTTTTAACCTCTAACAATGAAGTTTTTTTGTGTGCATGTCTTTATGATGTTGCACCTTTTTTCTCTTTAAAAAAAGGTAAATATCAAAAACATATTCTAATCATAACTATAATCAATATAATATTAATATATAAACAATACGACAAAATCGCATTTACCGATACATCCCCTCCAACTATACAAACACCTAAGCTTACTAATTATTTAAAAGGAGTTTACTCCAACTTAACCTAGTAATCAAGCGTGAGGCTTTATTTTGTTGCGAGGTTACCTCAGCTACCCATGATTCAACCCATGGTTTGATTCATGTCACGGAAGAGGATCAACTGCTGTAGAGAGGTTTGCAGCATATGTATTGTAATCCGCTTTAAACTTTTTGTGATTTTGATTCCGAAATCAAACCTTACTGATTGAGTTTTAGATTAATGCTCTACATATGATCGATATTTCACTTAAATCCAAGATTATTTGCTATTTTACCTTAATGGTCAAACATTTGGTCGATCGAAGCAACTTAAACTCCATTTAAAAAATATTCGAATGTTTGACCATTAAGATAAAATAGCAAATAACCTCGTATTTAAGTGACATTTGGAGGATATATAAAGCATTAATCTAAAATTCAAACTATAAGGTTGAATTTTGGAATCAAAATAAAAAAAATCTAAAGAGGATTACAACACCTCGAGGATCCTCTTACTCATGTTACCTCCACATTCATGGTATTCATGGGTCAGAGAATTAAGAAGGTGGATCACACATCTTAAGATAATATTCTAACCATCTTCAAATCAAAGAAGTCAATGTCAAAAGTATATTTTAGTTATAGATATAACCAATAATTCAATATAACATATAAGACAATATTGTATCACATTTACCATTCGTCATTTAAACATCTAAATATCTACTATTTAGTAGAGTTACCGAACTTTCTAACCCATTGAAAGGAACTTACTCCAACTCAACCCTGCAACCGGAACAAATATGTGAACCCAACGATTGGTCTAAAGGTAGAGCAGCGTGCCTTCACTTTAAAGACCCGAGTTCGAATCCTATTATTAAAAAATCGAACAAATCTCAAGGTTTGTTGATTCCGGAGGTTTGTTGTTCGGATCCGATTACATCAAAGTCCTTATACTAAAATAACGTTAATTATTATAAATCTTTTCAATGCAGTGATGTACCAACTAGCTCTTTGTCATGTTTATTTAAGGTGAAAGTGAAGTTTGAAGTTTGGTCAACATATACATCAGGAATGATGCATTTGCTCTATTTTTGGTTGCTTTTTTGGGAGTTCTCTTTGGTCTTTTTTAAATAAATATTAAAATAATTATAATTAATTAAATAGGCGTGATGATTTGATATTTAAAAAAATCATCATCTATCGGCACCTGAGGTGCTGATTTGAGTTGTGCCCAAATCTGCACCTTAGGTGCCGATTTTGATTGTACCTCCACCAATGGCTCCGCACCCCCCCTTCCCTCCCATTTTTCCTTGACTAATTCATAAATTTTATTTAGATTATTTAAATAGTGTCTTAATTTTGTATATTTGATTTACTATCTTTTTAAAATACAAAAAGATGTATTTATCGCTCACATATATTATGATAATCTAAAATAAATTTTAACTAAAAGCATTCCAAAATAAAAAAACTCATAAAAAACAATCAAGTTCAGGCGATATTTTAAATATATATACATGTCAATATAAAAAATTATCAAACCTTCTGAGAAATAAATTTTTTAAAATTATTTTAAAGACGGTCATCATTTACTTTCTTTTTTCTGAACCAATAACTTTTCCAAAATTCTACATATGCATTATTCCTCTTATTTTACAATCATAAAATATAGTATTTTTTCTAAACTGAGTACTTATTATTGTGTATGAAGTGTATTTTTTCTAAAATGAGGACTAAAATTTCATACGACATCTCATAAAGTCCTTTATATCTTAAGTTTTCAAAAATTAATAGAAATCGAATAAGAAGACAATCACCGTGATAGATTAATAATCTCATCATTCAATCATAACTCATATCCATTTAAACGAACTGCATATATTCTATTAAAATCATATAACAATTACATTTTCAAAAAATAATGTAATATATTTTACATTGATCTATGGTATGAATTTTCTTAGAATTCTTTTTATGCGTCCTCCTCTTCCTTCACCTCCTTTGGTGTTGTCCCATGTCTTCTTATGAATATCTTCATGACTTTTTTTGTCTTCTTTTTGATATTCCTTTCCAAATGAGTTAGTACATGACCAGGAGGATGCGATGTAGATGAGGACTTCCTCGGAGGTTCATCTGGCTGAGTAACTTGATCTTTCTGTGTGGGCTCTCTCATCCTTATTCTTACCGATGGTCTAAAAGACGGATCTGTGGTTATTGTAGTTGTAACATGGAACCTCTAAGTAATTGTTTCTCCATTTTGGTTGACTCAGTTTGATGAATCATCTAAAATGTCTCTGCTTGAAGTGTTTCGGAATTGTATTCAGTGAGTTGTGTGAACTGAGAGGGTCCCAAGTCAAATTGACTTGAGGACCAGCATATAATGGTCCTACAAATTGTGATTGGCTCGAAGATATAATATATCCTATAAGAATGAAATAATTATATTCTGTTAATAAAAGATTAAAAAGTATATTCTAAATTAAGTAACTTAGATAATGAAATATTTAATTTAATACAACATGAAGTCACAAAGGGTGGTTGTTCTTGTGATAACCCTTGTCTGCTAAAGTCCTCATGATGCAAACCTATCATATTTGTATTATATTTAATATTATCAAAAAATATCAGACTAAATCAAAGTAATTTAACAATAAAATGTAATGCATAACATAAGTCTCAAACATTGGTTGTTGATGTTGAGATCCTTGTCTGGTGAATCTCATATAATGAATACCTAAAGATTTAGATTATATTTAATACTTTAAATTGAAAAAAAACTAAAATAAACTTTCTGATAATCAGAGAAAGAAATTATTATCATCTGAAGTCTCAAATGTTGATTGTTGTTGGTGAAATCCTTGTCCGGTGAATCATGTATAATACATACCTAAAGATTTAACTTAAATTTAATAATTTAAATTTAAAAAAATAAAATGAACTTTCTGATAATCAGAGAAAGAGATTATTGTCAACTGAAGTATCAAATATCAATTGTTGTTGTTGATATCCCTCTGGTCTCTATCCCGTGTAACTCATACCTAAAGGTATTTGCATCATACGTATATCAAAATGAGTCGTTCAAAAGAGATCTAACTAAATCTATAGAAATGATGAAACATGATACTCCGATGGTACGCAACATTTGTTGTGGCATGTTTTTATAGTTGTAGTGACGGAAATGATATATTAAAGAGAACATATTTATTGTCTTATCAAAGTAGCAATTATATCCTCCACTTTTGCCTTCATCGTAGAAGGTAAGTCAGTTGACCGTCTAATCTCATCAAGACTGGTCCTTCCTTGTAGAATCATATCCACTTAATTAATTTGTGATTCCATCAATCAATAGAGTACTGTAAAATTAAATATAAGTACATAAAACATACCAGTCTTCTTTCTACTATGTCATGAGGTTAGTAAGCTATTGTAGGAGGTAGAATCCGCGTCTGGATCTACCTTCTTGTTATACTCCAGTATCATTGTATGTACAGTCATTGGTTACATCTACATGCTCAAGTACTGTCGATTCTTCTCTTTCTGTCCATCGCTCAATGTATTGTCAATGTAAAACTGACCAGTCTAGGATATATGTGCTTCATGTTTTATTTCGTCGACATACAATGTGTATTATCTCAACGGAGGCCCGGATATGTTGCCACATCCCAAATTAGCGCATAACACGATCCAGTAGATGCATAGCTATAATATCATATCATATCAATGGTACCTTACTCATCCAAACTGACGGACCTCTTCGACAGATCTCAAGCAGTTGTATGATTTCTTCATCAACATATGATGTCCAAATTAACTACAATCATTAAATAAGATTCTCTCTCTTGTACATAATACATGTATATATGTTTCCTTTCCTATTTCTCTTATACATGTAAATAAATAATAAAAATAAAACAAAAATTATTTTATACTTCAAAATTTATGTTTTAAATAAATAAAATATAAAATTGGGGTATTTTTTTGTAAAAATAATAAAATAAAAATAATTGTACAAAACACATAGGTATGTTATATCTGTATATAATATAATATAATGTATATAGAGTAATTTATTTTTCATAAAAATAAATAAAAATCATAGAAAATCTCTTGAAAAATAATAAACATTTCTCATTTTATTCATTTTTAAATTTAAATTCATTTATTATTTTTAATCTAGTTATTTTTTTATTTTTCTTGCTATTAAATCATGTAGTCTATTCTGTCTTATTCCAGCCCGCTCTTGATTGGTCCGGGGAGGATTGGAAAATTGAATATGTAATTTATTTCAGTATTTTCCTAATGTGCATGTTGCGTATTTAACTCATTATGGTAAAATATCAACGTTGTTGTCTGCACATCCTCCTTGAAACTTCGCACACCAATCCATTTTAAAGCCAATGCTCCTCATTGAATCTTTGTATGATATCTCACAATTGTCCTGCCTATGTGCACATGCTCCTAGGCCCAAACATGTATGTTATCCATGTTAATCCTAGCCATGTCTATCTTTGCACCCCCATCCAACTCTCCGTACATGTGAGATAAAGCAACAACAACCCATGCCATTTGAGCAAGTCTCCTAATTCACATAGATGAAGTAGGTATCTACGAGAAAAAAATATTATTATTAATGTGTATTAAAATGAAATGAGATACTCATACTTAAGATTGCATATGCTTACCTGAGAAGAACCATATCTCTGTTTCTATCTGCGAGAACACTGCATCCAATATGATAAAAAATCAGGCCCTCACCTTACGTATTGCTTCCTGCTCATCTTCAATAGCTGAAGTGGATCATTATCTGTAAATAAAGTCTCTCTGATCCATGATAAATTCAACTTATCGCTCTTTATGCGAACGGAAATAGCACCTAACAAGCTAAGATAAAGTAGTTCTCATCCCCCTGACGGAACATCCGGACCAATAACAAGCGACCCATCGACGTTCAGTCCACTGATCAATCCCATATATTATAACGTAATAATCACCTCGCCAAATCAAAAGTGAAATGTGTGTGTCTCTGGTCCCCACCGCTCAAGTAAACTAGTCAATAATGAAGGGTCCATTTGTACCCTTCTCATGTTTGCTACACACCAAGATCTGGATGATTTAAGAAGTATGTATACTACTGTACTCTTCTCCTGAATAATTTCATTGTACATCTCATTGTGTTAAACGAATCGAATCTACATAACATTAATAACATAATATTTATAAAAAATCTCACTTGAGAAGCTATTATATTAATAATAAAAATATTATTATGAATATAATTACTAACCGAGCTAGTGGGCTGTGAAGATCGATGCTCACTCTGCATGTGCAACATAGATGCATCTACTGGAACAGGTACTCTATGCATGTATGCCATCTATATTTAACAATGTGTTAGATTAATAAAGAAATGATAATATTTTCTAAAAATGTATTTATTAAAAAACAACAAATTATCTTATATGTTACCTATAGTATGTATGGTTCTTTAATTTCTCTATGGACAACTTAATCTGTTATGGCCAGGTCGCTTGTAGATTTTGCACAACTTTGGTCTCACACACATTTCATCCATTTTATTTTGAATTCTCCCTTGCACTAGTCGTCTAAGTTTCTTCTTTCCATTAATCGAGGGTAATACATCTTTTTCTTCCCCATAGTGTTGATCTGGAATCGGATGGAAAAAGAATCGATGTGTCTTCCGATAGTACTTTGTTGAATAATATTGTGAACATAGGTTTTAGTTGTCTAGATGAGTCCCCGTATGGGCAGCTATGGCTATTACTTGAGGGCATACGAAATGCTTCATTTACATAAATCCACGCATGCAATCGCTTCCCTCGCCATTTAAGTTAACCTCGTATGCATAACCTTCTTGATCCAATACTTGAAATTGCGTTAGAGTAAATCTTTAGACATGATATGATCTCTCTCTAGTACTTATCTCAAGTAACTCCTCATATTTCTTGGTTAAGTGTGTTGTCATTCTCTCTGATTCATCGCATATATCGTTGAAGTATCCATTAATTCTGAGAAAAAATATTAAGATCATTGATATAACATGCAGATCATGGGCTCCTCTCATGACTCCGTTGAAACTTTCAGATAAATTCGTGGTCATGTGTCCATATCAATGTCCACGGTTCTGACTTAACGCCTAGTAACTCTGATAGCCATTATCCTGTGACACAATCCACTCAAATGTGTCCTTATCTAGAATATTAATATCTTGCATCATGCTATTGAACTTATTTTTGCACGGCTCTTCTCCGATAACATAGAATCATGCTAGAATGGAGCGAGTCTTTTGTCCAGCCCTATGCATATTTGCACGCGTATGAGAAAGGCAATGGCGGTGACTGAATCCCTCTTCAGGTGGAAATAAACCATTTACAACATCCTTCAAAGTAGGAAACCTAATGAAGCATATATCCCTCTGATTGATAATTTTCCTAACCAAATTCAGAAATCATTTCCATGCAGAAATATTCTCATTCTTCTCCGCAATAGCAAATGCAAGAGAAATTAAACCTTCATTCGCATTGATGGCAGTGGCAATGTACATATGACTGGTATATCTCCCGTACAAATGTGTTCCGTCAATACTTAAAACTGAACGACAAAATCTAAATGCTCTACAACATGGATCAAACGAAGCAAACAATCTCTTGAAATGTACCTGGGTTGTAGTTTCACCTGGTTCTGTTTGAAACCATGTGTACGTTTCAGGATTGTGTCATACTCTCATTCCCATAAGAATCTTCAAATATTACAATAAGATAATACTCTCATTCCCATAAATGATATCCATTGCACATCTTTTTGCATTCCAAGCTGTCATGTAGTTAATCTCTGTCTGTAGCTCATCTTTTATTTTATACATAATTGCACCCGGAGTCATACTAACTTGTGCTCTAATTGAAGATAGTATGTATTGTGCTACAAACGCCAATGTGCATTGGCGGTGTTTAAGTAAGTGAATAGGGTTTCGGGATGTGTGCTTTCCTCTATATCCTGAAACATACCAATCTTCACGAGATCTCCTCTCAAATGCATGTAGACATCATCCATAGTCGTCATAAATACATATCAATACATTATTAATACATTTATGAGAATAATTAATTTTAGTATTTAAATTATCAATTTAATTTGTTATGTAATTTAGTTTAAGTAATTTTAATTTTTAAAAGGACGTAATTATTTTTAGTTGTCTAACTGTATAATTAGCGTGAAGAATAATATGCTAATCATTCGAAGATGAAATCCTAAAGTCCGATCTTGAGGAACTCTTCGGTGCTCACCACAGTGAAAACCATGACATTAATATTAATTTTTATATTATAATACTTTCTAACTTTCATTGAAATTTTATTTTTTTTGCAACTTCATATCCTCCTAAAAAATTATAACACAAATATTTACAATTGCAATATATAAAAGATCCTAATTTTAATGTACATTTATATGAACTAAAATTCTTTAAATATATCTAATTTTGCACATATTTTTAATGACTACAATCACAAAATAAAATAAATAAATGTAAATTTAAATGAATGACACGCATCTTTGAATAGATATGTTATCCGAAAAGAATAAATATATTCCAATATATGCAATAATATATCATCTTTGCTGATAAAACCTGCAAAAAAATCACGAAAAATGTTATATGTAAGAAATCTTATTCTTACTCGAATAAGAATAGCATATTGACAGAAATGTTGAGAAATCGAAATGTTACTTTAGAACTTGGATTGAGAGAAATGAGAGAAGTAGAATTAAGGGAGGAAGAAACAGAATGAGAGGAGGGAGATGTGTGAGGAATAAAGAGAGAGGGGGATATATACATAGGAATGGGAGGGGAAGCTGTTGGCGCCTCTCTCTAAATCCGCACCTCATGTGTCGATTTGGAGAGAGACGCCAACAGCTCTCTCCCAAATCAGCATCTGAGGTGCAGATTTGGATGTGGCATCCCAAATCGGCATTTCAGATGCCGATCAATGTCTAATTTTTAATAATTTTTATCGTACCTATTTAATTAATTTTAAATTTTTTTAATAATTATTAAAAAAGCCCTTCTTGTCAGATCGAGCTTGCCATATTAATCGACATGGTGGTAGAGCTGTCAAATCATAGACCGTTGTCCCTCGACAGACAGAGATGATGCTTGGGTTTCTGGTGTTTTCAGATGTGGAGACATTTTGAAATAATTGCAGGCATTAAAGGGAGCCTTAGTAACCCTTAGGCGGATACGTTGGTTTCCGTTGATTGCCGACTTGGTACTAGCTTATCAACTCCCGCTGAATCGGTATCAACGGAACTGGGTTGCTTTATGGAGAAAGTTGTTCTTTGCAGTGGAATGCCGGCATCTACTTTAAGAAGCCGGATACCATCTCAAGAGTAGAAACATAGAAGTATATAACTCAGGTTAGAAATCTCAGGTTGCCGTTTTCAGTGCCCGTGTTATGAGGGAAGAGTCGTGAGGACGGACTCGTTACTGATTCTGAACATTTGAAACGGTGATGAGGGCGTGGGCTTCTTCCACGAAGAGATGCTTGTTCTGATAAGTGCACACTGCACATCGGTGAATCTAGAAATGCAGATAATCTGCTGTTAAGGATGTTGTTAGAATCAAACACACATAGCATACACAAAGATGGAGACACGAATTTATGTGGAAAACTCTATGGAGAGGGAAAAACCACAGGAGGCTCTCAATCCCCAATCTCTCTCACTAGAGATTAGGGCACTCTTCACTAAAACTTATCTTCAAATGAGGAGGGATGAGTACAATATATAGAGAAGGATGGGTAAACGGTCTCTCATCCAAAGATCCGTTTACCCATATAAGTATAATAACTCAACACCCCCCCTCAAGTTGGGCATACATGTCCACCATGCCCAACTTGCCTACATTCAACTAAAATTGTACCGTAGGCAACCCCTTTGTGAAGAGATCAGCGACCTGATCAATAGATTTCAGGTAAGGCAGACACAACAGTCCATCATCAATCTTCTCACGGATGAAGTGTCTATCAATCTCCAAATGCTTTGTTCTGTCATGCATTACGGGATTGTTGGCTAAATTTATTGCAGCCTTATTATCACAAAACATCTGCATTGGCATATTAACTTTGATTCCCATATCATGGAGCAAAATTTTTAGCCATAGAATTTCTGTAACGCCATTTGCAAGAGCTCGGTATTCTGCTTCAGCACTTGATCTTGAAACCACATTCTGCTTCTTACTTCTCCAAATAACCAAATTTCCGCACAAATATACAGCATAACCTGAGGTGGATCTTCTGTCATCAATGGAGCCAGCCCAATCAGCATCAGTGTATCCTTCAATAGTGACCTCATGATTCTTCTTGAACATAAGACCTTTTCCCGGTGATCCTTTTATATAGCATAAAATCTTATTCACCGCATTAGCATGAGAGGTAGTAGGAGCATGCATGAATTGACTCACCACATTTACGGCGTATGTAATATCTGGTCTAGTAAGGGTAAGATATATCAACTTTCCCACCAATCTTTGATACCTGCCCTTTCCTGCATCATCAAGAAGGTCGCCATCCTCTTTATTCAGTTTATGATTTGCCTCAATAGGAATAGTAGTAGGCTTGCATCCCAACATGCCACAATCTTTCAACAAGTCCAAAGCATATTTTCGTTGACTTAGACACATACCTTCTGGAGATCGAGCCATCTCAATACCTAGGAAGTACTTTAACTTTCCCAAGTCTTTCAATTCAAATTCACCTGCAAGTATTTTCTTTATCCTGGAAATTTCTTCTTCATCATCACCTGTAAGGATCATGTCATCGACATACACCAAAAGAATAGATCTTTTTTCCTCACTCCTCCTTATAAACAAGGTGTGATCTCCATTCACTTGAATATATCCATTCCTAATCATGACCACACGGAGACGTTCAAACCAAGGTCTTGGTGACTGCTTTAATCCATATAAAGACCTTTTTAGTTTGCAGCACTTGTTATCCTTATCAAATCCAGGTGGCATTTTCATATACACTTCTTCTTTAAGATCACCATTCAAGAAAGCATTTTTCACATCCAACTGATACATCTTCCAGGAAAAATGGGTTGCTAGACAAATAACAACCCTGATCGTATTCATCTTGGCGACAGGAGCAAATGTCTCCAAGTAGTCAATCCCATATTTCTGGTTGTATCTTCTAGCCACAAGCCGAGCTTTGAATCTGTCAACATTCCCATCCGCATCATATTTGATTGTATAGACCCATTTAGAGCCAACAAGGTGAACACCCTTAGGAGCATCAACAATATCCCAAGTATTATTTTTAACCAAGGCATCCATTTCTTCCTTCATAGCAATTATCCATTTCGGATCCTTTTTGGCTTCATCAAAATTTTTGGGAACATGATGGGCATCAAGAGAGGTAATAAAGCATTTATATCTTGAACTCATGTTAGTATAGGCAACAAAGTCCTCCACTGGATAACGAGTAGAGGCTCGAACATTTCTAGTAGATTTTCTCATAGCAATGGGACACTCATCCAGTAAAGGGTTGACATTCTCAGTATGAATATCAGGAGGGAGAGGAGCACTTGTAGAGCTTTCATGGCCAAAATCACCCATGGAAGGGTTGACATCATGGTCGGAGGAAAGGTTGACACCCTGGTTCCGTATCATCTCTTCTTCATTTTCCATCACATTATCTGTTCCCTTTCGTCTGCTATAAGTCTGTCCAAATCTGCATGCATTTTCACTGTCTTTGTCTTTATCTTGTTCATTGTTCTCCCCCACATGGATAGATTCTTGTATGTCACCAAGAAAGTAAATCCCATTCTCATTTTTCTCAACATTTGTACTCACAGACTTCCCTTGAGGAAATCTCTTAGGGAAGTAGGACTCATTCTCAAAAAAAGAAACATCCTTACTTACATGAAGACGACGTGCCACGGGGTCATAACATTTGTATCCTTTTTGAGTTCCAGAATACCCAAGAAAGATGCATTTCGTGGCTCTTGGATCCAACTTACGCCAACCTGGTCCAGAATTGTGAAGAAAGCATACACATCCAAAAACTCGTGGGTCCAAACTGAAGGGAGAGGTATCTGGATGGATGACAGAGAAAGGAGTTCTCTTCCCGATTACGGCAGATGGTGTCCTATTGATTAGATAGGCAGCTGTCAAGACGGCATCTCCCCAAAAATTCTTTGGCATATTTCGCTGGAGTAGGAGTGCTCTTGTGACATTCAATAAATGGTGATTTTTCCTTTCAGCTATCCCATTCTGTTGTGGCGTGTAACTACATGAGGTTTCATGGATGATACCCTTCTCATCAAGAAAACATGTAGGGAATTTTCCATGTACTCCTTGGCATTATCAGTCCTGAGTCTTCTTACTCTTGTTACATACTGAGTGCTTACCATATTTATAAAGTTCTTTATAGCAGCAGGAACTTCACTTCTATGTTTTAAAAGGTACACATAACAACTCCTTGAAAAATCGTCAATGAAAGTGATGTAGTACATATGGTCACCCATGCTCTTCACACTTGATGGACCCCAAACATCAGAATGCACCAATTCGAATGCATAAGTAGATTTACCAGTAGATGCAGGAAATGTAGTTCGTGTTTGCTTTGCAAATTGGCAAATCTCACATTGCAAATCATTCTCAGACAATCCAGAGAATATCTCAGGCATCAACTTTTGTAGAGAAGAAAAATTGATATGACCAAGACGCTCATGCCATTTTCGTACTAAAATAGAGTTGTCCTTTTCAAGGCGAGCTTTCATTACAGATGTAAGGGCTTGACCCACTCTAGCTGGAAGACGATATAATCCATCCTCAACTAATCCAATTCCAATCTTCTTTCCTATCTGTAAGTCTTCTAAGACACACGAATTGTGATAAAAAATCAGCCTGCAGTGCAATTCTTTAGTAATCTTACTGACTGACAAAAGATTTATTGGGAAATCGGGAACATGAAGTGCATCGATAAGGAGGAAACGATCAACAACAGAAATCGTTCCTTTTCCAGCAACAGTAGCTGGAGACCCGTCTGCAACGGTAACTTTCTCTCTTCCAGACGATAACTTGTAATCATGAAACATTCTATGATCACCTGTCATGTGATCGGAAGCACCACTGTCGATAATCCACTCAGATTTAGTAGAGCAAGCATTGCTAGTTCTCCTCATATTAAAAGCTGAACCATTGTCTGTCGATGCAAGGAGGCATGCTCTTTCGTAAATGATTCCTTCAAAAAAGACTGTAACTCCATGATGGTATCCTCTGTCAAGTCAGGTTCTCTGGAAGATCCAAGCATCATATGATCAATCAACAGCAAATTTGTAGCCTTTAGATTTTGAGTATTTCTCACAGACATTTAATCATACACCTTGAGTACAATAGGAATAACAGTTCATCACAAAGAGCTTGAAACACAGAAGATCTCAATGAGGCTCTTTGTGGCTTTTTATCGAACACCTGGTGGACAACAATAACAACCAAGTTTTCTCCTGCAAAAGAGGGGCAGAAAATATCCCCAAAAACTAGGCTATACGCCCACAACAGCACTTAAGAGCACAAGGCTCACACCAAAGGTTGTTTCCCCAACAACCAGGGAACGTACCTCACAACACCAATGGAGTTCGGATCAATTTTAGATGCCAAAAGATAACATAGCAGCAGCAGCAACAGCCTCTTGCGGGTGAATTCCGACCTTCACCACAACTCCAAAATGCGTGGAGTGGTTGCCGCAACACACTCCCGTTTCTAATTCAAATAGTTCTTCCTGGTTGACCAATGACGAGAGAAATCAAAAAATCGCCGCCAAAAGACAGAATCCAGCACCGTGGAACCAATTTCCAGCACTTCGAGCAGCAGAAAAACACATTCACATGCCTCAACGAGGCTCTGATACCATGTTAGAATCAAACACACATAGCATACACAAAGATGGAGACACGAATTTATGTGGAAAACTCTACGGAGAGGGAAAAACCACAGGAGGCTCTCAATCCCCAATCTCTCTCACTAGAGATTAGGGCACTCTTCACTAAAACTTATCTTCAAATGAGGAGGGATGAGTACAATATATAGAGAAGGATGGGTAAACGGTCTCTCATCCAAAGATCCGTTTACCCATATAAGTATAATAACTCAACAGATGTTATAATTGTTTGTCTCGCATGTGGAAACCACTCCTGGCTGCGGTTTTGATGCGAACGCCACAACTTGCAGGTTTGTTTGATGCTGGATTCAGTCTGTACATTCACTATTTATTTTGATCGATGCCAAGCGATGATTCTTGATATTGCAGCCGAATCATCTGCATTGCATTTTCTCTGCTTTCTTTGTAGTAATCTCCATTGGTGGAACATGTACATTGAATACATTTTGTTTGCTACTGTCAAATTTTTATATTATGAATTTCCTCCTAGCAAATCTGTTTGGATCAGCTATTCTGCAAAATCGTTTTGAAATCTTTATACACGGTAAGTATTTTCATTTTTTGTATTCTGATGTCTCCTAGTTTCAGAAAATGAGTCGCCTTTGGTAACCACGCGTGGTTGCGCATCTGTCACATCCTAAATGTATTCTGTCTTTCCTAAATGTATATTGTAACAGTCACTTCACAATTTCTATCATCAAGGATATTATAACTGTATGAACGGTATGAACAATTCATTTGTTGATGCTCTCAGTAGCCACACAATATCTCGTTTACTTTTACTATTTCCTTGCTTCATTATTGTGTAAAATCATGATGACGAAGTTTGTTGCTTTGAAGCGCTCGAGAACATGTTCAGTCCCTTGAATAAATTATTATGGTGGTTATCACTTTTAATCAACTGATCAGAAAACAAAAGGATCATACTGGTTGATTTTGTTGGAGTATGAGTTGTATGCGCCTATTGTGTTGTAGCAGGGTAAATGGATCCTGGAGAAGATCCATTTACCCTCATCCAGTGTTTAGTCCCACATGGACCAGTGGTGGTACTTGAAGGCTCTGGGAAGGCTATATAAGGAGCCCCAGACCTCCTGTACTCATTGAGAAAAAGCAATGAATTATATGCCCTTTGAGGGCTTCTCCCGTGGTTTCATCCCGCTCCTCACGGAGTAGGGTTCCACGTTAAAATCTCGCATTCTTATTTTTGTTCTTTATCTTTTCCATGTTCGCTTCCGCATTCTTCATATTTTATAACATGGTATCAGAGCCAGGTTCGTTTCTCGAGGAAATACTCTTGAAGATTTATCTTATTCGTGTTTTCGAGATTCGAGTTTTGATGTGTTGTTATTGAAGATTATTTTCATGAAGTTAATATTCAAGATCCCTGTTCAAGAAGTTCTAGTTCTAGGGTTTCACACGAAACCCTAATCTAGATCTCTAGGCATGGCATGCGGCATCTCCTGCCGGCGGCATCTTCAGCCGCGAAGTCCTAATCCAGGGCTCCACTTTGATCTGTGTTCACCTAAGGGGCCGCATCTACAGTCGATGCTCCATCTACAACTGCAGCACCAGGCGGAGGAGCAACCATCGCAAGTCCCAAGCAACCATCGCAACCATCACAAGAGCAGGTTCGATTCTCGAGGATTTCATGTTCTTTAGTTTTTCGAGATTCGATTGTAATGTATGATATTCTTGAAGATCATTTATATTTATATTCATGATTCAAGTTCTGGGATCTTTTTATGGGTTTTTTGAAACCCTAATCTCTCGAGTCCTGCTCGCTGCCATTCTTCACATCCATGCAGCTGCATCATCCAAAGACACAACGGGCAGAACATGCCCGCCATCGAAGTCCCTGGAGGTGTTCTTTTCTCGCAGCATCGGGTTCCATCGTGGAACCCTAGGTTTTGCGTGAAACTCCTGCTCAAGCAAAGGAGAAGCCCACATGCAGCGCCGCCTCACACAAGCGGCAACTCGCAGGCGGTACCCCTCTCAACGGGGCTTTCTTCATCCAGTCAGGCCATCCGCATCCTGGCGATCTCGGCGGCATCGCACCAAGTCCCCGGTGTTGACAGCCTCCCGCGATGGCAACCAAGCACTCCAGGTGGAGCCCCATCACATCTGTGCATCATGGCTCGCCGCACGAACATCTCCTCCACAAAAGAAGCCGAAGCTGAGGATCCGACCGGTTGCTCCGATCTCCAGGCCTGAGCGCCTCCCACCTCCTGGCGACGCCAGAACGCGTGCAACCCCAAACACCATCCCTCGATTCCTCCTGGCAAGCCTGTGGCAGCGCTTCCTTCCCAACTCGGCACCAGTCGGCGGCGCTCATGACGCTGGAGCTCTCGCATGCCCTAACCCGGCGGCACCAAGCAGCGGCGCCCTCTAGATGGCAGGCGGCGATGGCTCCGCCTTCCGGCCCCAGATCTATGTGGCGGCGCTCTCTAAGCCGCGCGGCTCTTCAAGCCCCAGTCGTGCACCTCTTCAGGTGCGGCGCTTCCCTCCAGCGGCACCCTTCAGATCCAGGGGCAGCGTTCGAAGCCCCATCGGGGGTATTTGAAGAGAGGGTTCCCGATTGGGAACCCTAATTTGAGGTATGAGAATATTTAGCCCCCAAGTGGGGCCCTTTATTTAAAAAAAAAGAAGGGCTACGGTCAACAAAAAAAAGGGGGAGGAGGTTAAAAAAAGGAAAAAAGGCCATACACTATTGAAATGTTAAAAAAATATTCAAAAAAAAAGGCGCGTGCATTGAAAAAAAAGAAGCCGTACGCAATTTAAATGATTTCAAAAAAAATGATGCAAAAGCCATAAAAAAATGAAACGGTTTACAAAAAAAAATTGATGACGGCTTTAAAAAAATATGAAAAACCGCGAGTTTTTTTTGGATGTTTTCACCCCCTATTTATCTTGTCTTCTCCCAACTTTGTCGATGTTCTTTTTCCGACAAGTATGGGAGAAAGGGGGAGTATATGTAGAGTCACAGGTCTGCTCATGATCTAGATTCCATATTCAGATGCCAGTCTCCAGACCAGCCACTTGTCCAGACTCTAAAGTTCGGTTTCAGACTCGACGATCATTGTTTCCGAGTCTCCAGTTTCAGACACGCACGAGTGTGCAGTCATTGTCAGATGAGCATATGTTGCCATCATCAGTTTGTGGTCCCCATTATTCTTGTTGTTGTTCGGCCAGAGTTTTCATGTGAGCCATAGGGACTCTAGAGAAGAGGACCATTCCCTTAAGGGCAAGGGTTTTCATGTAGTATCATAGGTACACCAGAGCAGTGCACCATTCTCTGAGCCAGATGGGAGAGACCAGTTCTCCGACGAGGAGACATCAGGCGCAGTTTCAGACTCGATGGTCAGATTCCGAGTCATCAGTCGACTCACACTCCTGCCCGTTCGTCCTCCTCACCTGCACGACATGAGAAGCAACGTCCTCGACTGCAGCAATGTGCGCGTTGGGTTGATATTGTCCGTAGTGTCCTGTAGTGTTGAGTTGAGTATCTTTCTGTTTGTCCAAGCTGAGCACTGCATGCTTCAGCTTGAGGGGGAGTGTTGGAGTATAAGTTGTATGCGCCTATTGTGTTGTAGCAGGGTAAATGGATCCTGGAGAAGATCCATTTACCCACATCCAGTGTTTAGTCCCACATGGACCAGTGGTGGGACTTGGAGGCTCTGGGAAGGCTATATAAGGAGCCCCAGACCTCCTGTACTCATTGAGAAAAAGCAATGAAGTATATGCTCTTTGAGGGCTTCTCCCGTGGTTTCATCCCGCTCCTCACGGAGTAGGGTTCCACGTTAAAATCTCGCGTTCTTATTTTTGTTCTTTATCTTTTCCATGTTCGCTTCCGCATTCTTCATATTTTATAACAGATTTAAAGGTCACAACCTGGAACTGGTTTAGTAGGAAGGAATGCAAAAGCTTGATTGAAGGTCAATTGTCTTCAAGAGTACTGTCGAGGACGTACTTGCATCTAACAAGATTGGCACGTTTATCGCGTATTTATGAGTATATTGAAGATCGCATTGGTCGAAGCCAAGGAAAGTGCACGTTCTTCTTATTGGCTTTTCCTTTTCAAAATGCACTTGTTCTTCAAGAACTTCATAAGCTCAAGAATAGTTTTTAGGGCCTCTGATAATGGCATCTTAATTTTATAGCGTTCAACAAGCTTTACAGCACAACTACAAAAGAAAGAATGTCAAATATAATCCATAACTAGTTTTTGGTCGAAATCTCACATGCGAGGATGGCGAGCGACAAGCATACAAGGTTCACTTGAAACCCCCAAACAATCCAACATTGTATCAGTTGGAATAGGCCTAAAGTCGGGCGTGAATTTCCTGCTGTGAGTGGATTCATAGCAGGTGCTGGCCTGACGATCACAGCCATCCACAGAGGACCCAACACTTAAATCAGAATGAATCAGAATAAGAATGAATATAAATTCAAATACAAAATGTACATAACTGCTCTAATTTTACATTCATATATGACTAGATGCATGGCATATGAAGAACAAAACGTTGATTCATCAACTTGGATTCATATTTTAGCGATCCTAGATATGATACAAACCATTCAACGATTTCTTTACGAAGTGCAGGACCTGTAATTAAACACGACACACAATCCACAATCGTATACAGGAGATAGTCTCAATGAACAGAGCTGAATATGAATATAACTGTAGCACCAGCAAGATCATAAGATTCTGAAGAAAACCATATATCGACTAGTCAACCTATCTACATTTGCATGATATGAAATAGCCCCCTTGAATTCGCAGAGGGGAAAGATATATATCTAACTCGTAATAATATTTCCATGCCTTCAACTTATGACAATCTCAGATGAATCCCCTATCTTCCTCTATTTTTTTCCCATTCTAATTCTAAGGAATACATATTAAGAACAGAAACTCGAAGAAGAATCGTTTATTTCCTGCCATCTGCCAGCGTGCTGCCTCCACAGGACCGAAACCTGTGATCATCTGTCTGCTTAAAAGAATCTTTTTTTTCTGAAAAAAAATCCTTGTGTAATCTTGCATTTTTTTTCTATATATCTGGACATCTTCGTCATGTTTCTTGTAGCTGTGGATTCAACATACTACTGGCTGCTCTTCGCATACCAGAGTTTCTTCTGACAAATAAGCAGCTTCTCCTTTTCTGTGCTGTATTCCGTGTTCTGTTTCTGGCAGCTCCACCTCATGCCTTTGGAGATAGTCATGATGGCATCGATGAAATAGGTAGACTCACGGACGATCACATATCCAGCAGGGCGCAGTATGCGGTCCATCTCCAGGAGCACGTATTTCATCTCACACCTGACATCACAAGCAATATGGTCAAGATGCATAAGAACCTGATTCATAAATCATGAAAAATATAGGGGCTACCAACCAGAGTATATATTACAAGGATGCATAAGACTTGCAGGTAATAAGCCAACTTGTTTCCTTCATAATATAACTCTTTGATTCTTTTACTACCAACCAGAGTATATATTACAAGGAACATATTGAGATCACATCGTCATGATGCCCATTGAGATGTAAATCAAAATGAATTTCACTTGTTGCTTTAAAGAAACGAAGAAATTGGTATTCGGATATCAATTGTGCAAGAAGTTTATTGATGTAAATATAACATCGTTCTCGACTACAAGGTAGTCACCATCTTCGGTACATGCATTCATTACCTACCAAGAACTTTGTGATTCTCTAGTTGATACACTCGATTATTTAACCAAGAAAACCATATTTCGGATGTTTCTAATCGCATAAATCACTTCTAGAACTTTCTAAATAACATGCATTACTGCAGTAGAGTTGGTGAGGAACAGTCCTCATAAGGACCAGTATTTCAAGCTATATTCATACTAAATTTAAAGATCAAAAGGCTATACGCTAACTGTAATAACTCACCTGTGACTTTCCGCTGATTCATACTGAATTTAAAGATAAAAAGGCTATACGCCAACTGTAATAACTCACCTGTGACTTTCCGCTGTAAACAAGCCATCCAGATGCAGCAGATCATACGTTCTAGGATATGTCGAGAATGCCTCACACCTGGAAATGCAAGTAGAAACTAATCAGACAAATCATGTATGAAACTTAGCAATGAATCACTACAGTTCCAGCAAAAGTAAATTACTATTTTTGAGTCAGTGAGAATTGAAAATATTACTATTTACATAATCCCAACAAAATTTAACTTGTTTGTATATATAGATTATTCTGCATAAATTTGTAGTATCAAAGATATAACAATCTGAATTGATACCAGTCATGATAGGTTCCGATCAATCCTCGATCATAGATCACTCCAAGAGAATGAACGCCATAAGATGAGACAACGTTCATGACCCACACCGGAGCTTTGATGAGTTCAGCAGCAAATCCTCCATACAATGTGTTCATGTCCATGATATTTCTGATCTTGTCACTTCCTAGAGCCGGAAGCAATGTTCTGTAATGCTTAACTCTCGTCTTCCATTTACCATTGTCATGCTTGAAGGCACCAGGATTACCACTAGGAACCAATGAGATGCGCTCAGAGGGAGCTTGCAGACGTTCGGGCCATTTCGGAATGGATTTGAGATCCAACTTTTTGAAGTTTGGAACAGAGACACATGGGCGCAAAGGCACGTACCATGCGGAGTCCGGGTCCGTGCTATCGTCACACTTTGGTGGGTAAGAGTCAGGTGTGATAAGTTGATCGTAACAACTGTTATCAGAAGATTTCTGCCAGACAGCGATGTCATCTTTCTTGTTGTACAGTTTGAAGCACATGTTAGTCAGTAGCTTCTTGAGCTTGTTGAAATCGGTTTTCTGTTCTTCGATGGTGGTGTTCCAACCACGCCACCTGTTCTCATAGTTAACTGGTGGGCCGGAAAGGATCCAGAATCCACCGGGACGAAGTATACGATGTATCTCCAGAAGGTAAATACCACCTGATATGGTTAAAAGATTCAGAATCAAAATGGCACATAATAAATGGACTCTGACATATGGTGGCACAGTATAAGTAACATTCTCGACATAGTATATGGATATCGACAGCTTCTAATGTATGGCAGTGCACAATTTTAGCAACTTCCTCTTTTACTCAACTCCAATGGATTCAGACGAGAAATTTAAGAAACAAAAGCAATACATGTCAGAGAAGCTAACTAATGCAAACCTGCTCATGTCAGACATATAAAGTTTGGATTATGAGATCCACCTAACTTCTACCCAGGTTTCATTAAAGATTAGACAAAGATTAAACTTAGCAAAACCAAGAAATATAGATTCAAAGTGAAGCAAGTATAGTTTTCTTGGAAAAATACTTGATTTCTCAAGTCCTAAATAACAGTGTATCAAACTATATACCAAATTAATCTGCGAGGAATAAAGGGGCATTCAACTGCCAAACATTCAACTACGAAAATATCAATCGGTTATGACACTAGTATACTTTTCTCAACAACTTAATTACTCTTGTCAAAGGATCCATGACTGCGATGGCTACTAAAATCCTGGAAGAAAATTGATCAATCTATCGTTGGCCACGAGTGCATACCGAATTCGGTCCATGGGATGAGACATCTGGAGCAGTGAGCCATGTCAAATGAGTTGGAGGGAAATGGGAGGCGTTGAGTAGAAATTATGCCCAGTATAGCTGGAATCCCACGTTCAAGAGCAAATTGAACTTGAGCCTCGTGGTTATCTCTCGGTGCAAGTGAGACGGTCAAGATCCCTCGGTCTAACAAATCACCTCCCCAACTTGCAACCTGAAGATACAAGCTCCATTAGTTGTGATATTCAGCAGGATTAAACATTCACCACGAAAAAATCGATGCCAATGCCATTACAAAGAATCATCACTCCAACAGTAAATGCCCTCGAGACAATTGTAGATTTAAAGTTGAATTTCATCTTATTAAGGTATCATGCAGAATCGTCACGGTTTCCTTCGACTAAGTTGGTAATCATAGCTCGAGCAAGAATGAGGATTTAGTTGTACACATATATTGAAGCGGCAAGAGATATATTCATGCAGTGAATCTGTGCTGGTCAGTTACCGGGTTGTATGGTACTGATTTCAGATGATATAAGGTGAACACAGTTGGAAGATATTCTAAAAGAGCTTGAGGGAAAACTTGAAATATTTGCTCCTTAAGCAATCCTTCTGCCATTATTTATAATGATCCATTTGTAACTATTCTTCTTCTTTTCCACTAATTTTCACGATGGATTTTCTGTTGGTCCTTTCCCCATGCTAGTAAGTTGCCAAAACTCACTGGTCTCTTTTGTACAGATTAAACTTTACCAATGTGCATTATTGCAAGAAGAAGATGCATCCTCACACGATATGCAATTTCATGTTTGTTAAATTCTTACTAAAAATGTTATGCATTAATCTTGATAAACTTAGTTGCCCCTTGCATTCATATAGAGTAATAAACAGAGGCTGTGCGAATTTATGATGTTTGCTGAGGCATTATAGTATAGTTTCAAAGCTCGAATAAACTGCTCACCCCACATCCCGTGTCGATTGCGGTGCGGACAGTCCCATCTTTCATGCCAGGGATCAGATCTTGCATCAAATCCACGTATGCACCCACCCCTTTAGGGAACATCGTACCTCCACCGGGGAAAAGGAACTTCTCCCCTTCCTTTCTCAACCAGTTTTGGTTGGACTTCTCATTATTAATCCAGTTGTATGGGACATTTCTACAACCGCAAAATCAAGACTCAATACTTTTACATCTCAGTAAAAAAAGTCCACCTAAAAGAACTAATGGTTCTAGATGATGCTCACTTGTACCAGCACTGATCTCTGCTTTGTGGCCATTTGATCGGTGGCTTGTAGCCATCTGGTGGAGGTACCAAGCAAGTCTTCCTCTCGAAAACTGGTGGGCAGTGTCGCTCCATGAACGTAAGTCGGTAGTTTCCATACTTCCTCCACCTCTGGAAGAATTCAAGGACAGAACATATTGATCACATGTTACTTCGGAAAAATTACCATGTTCGCAAACAAGCGAATTCCAGTAAAGGTGCAACACGGAATTACCGTTGGATCTGTGCAAGGAGTGTGATCCTGATACTCTTTGCTGCACTCAGGGAAATCGAGGGGTGCTATCTGAAGGGAAGACACAGGAGCTTCCTTCGATGATTCGGTAACTTGGGAAGCTTCTCTGGTGAAGAATCTGTCCTTTTCGGAGCAGTAAAACCTTCCAAGATAGAACGATAACCCGCAAAGTACGAGAAACGTCAAGCTCACGGACACCCTCCTGGAGCCCCCGTTTGCTGCTGCCTTTGCATCTTTGCTCTTCAATTTGCTCGGCGAATTGACTTGCTGAAAAACAATAATAATCAACCGATTACTCAGAGAAATCGCCACCGACCATATTCGAGAAATAGCAAACAAAGATAGTTTACTCATGGAATCATCATAAATACCATCCATCCTTATCTGGCAATGGTTTAGCTCATAATTCGAACATCCATATAGTACAGACCCTTAATTAATGTCACGGAATCCCCGTTACATTGACCATCAATGCCTACTTGAAGTCGAACATCTCAAGAAACCGGATATTACGCGAACGAAGCAAACCGAGCAAGAAATCACTCAGAAAAATATTTGTTCCAAGTTCGCAAACCCGAGATCTTGAGTCTCCACAAAGATCCCACCAGCATTAGCCAGATCCGAAAACAAACAGATAACAATCGTAACTCACGTTACACTCGTACAAATGACAAGGTCGATGGCTCGAATCTACGAACAACAACGATGAGTTCTGCGTGCATTGCAAGCGGAACACATGACAATGTAAGCAAACCAAAAGCAAATATAACTAGATCTTATACTCATCGAAATCAGCCATCCAGATTCCACCATTACAACCGAGAATCCAACCAAGAAGAAATACCAACAAAATTTCCAGCGCCCGCAGACCGAGAATCCCCCAAAACACGCCGACCCATCTCGGGAAACGAGGGATTAAGCATTACCCGCTTGCTCAAATGTCGCGAAAAACGAAATAAAAAAATAAAAAACAAACGAAGAAACAAGGAACCCAAATCTTGGACGGAGGGAACAGGAAGAAAGAACAGACTCGAATCCGGAGCAACGACGCGAAGAACAGTGAGGACGATCGGACCGCGTGGCTAAAAGAGAGGTATTACCATGTTGGTGGATCAGGAGGGTCGCGCTTCTTCTCAGGAAAAAAGTGGGTTCCCTCTTATTCCTCTTCCTTGTTGTTAGCTCTACATGTTTGTGTTGTGGATGTGAGTGTGTGTGTATATATATATATATATATATATATATATATATATATATATATATATATATATATATATATATATCTTTGTACATATGGGTTTATTGAGATTGGTTGGGACACGGCGCCTCACGTTCCGGGTCTCTGCTGCGCTGTTCTTGGGTTGGCGATTGCCCCACCCCCACACACCATCGCTGCAACCCCCCTTCCAATTGCATATATTATTATTCTTATTATTCTTATTATTATTATTATTATTAATGTTACTATTTTATTTGGAAGGTCAATTTTGTGAGAGAGGCATAAATATAAAAAAATGGAAGTTAAAGTGATTTTAAGTAAATATTTTGTTTTTTCTTTAAAAATATATACATGTATACGTTGAGCGGTTCAAAAAGATCGATTTGACTTTGTGGTAAAGGAATCGCTGGTGGCAGTACACAGATAATGTCTCAGGGGATGCTGCAACCACGAGAGGCGTGGAACGAACAGGGCAAATGATGCGAGTGGTTCATGCCCACTTAATCTCCCATGGAGAATGAAAGATATTTACCTGAATGATCGCAACCTCCATTTGGGACTCATTTCCTCCACAATATTTTTATTTTATTTTAAAGAAAAATAAACATTCATTTGCATATATTTTTCGATTTTTTAAAGGAACAATGAATAGATTAGAGGTATGTATGGTAAAAAAAATAAACGAGGCAAGATAAGAAATATTATTGTCTCTCAAATACCAAGCAAACAAAGCGAAAAAAAAAGCACAGCAAAGGGTACAAAGAGGACCTCCAAATAAGGGACAAATAGCGGTGGCAACGTCTAGGATGATGAAGGTCATTGACAATGTGAGGTGATTACTGATTGCACGCGAAGAACATCGGTGCCAGCGATGGTCGACCAGGATGGTGACTTTGATATCACATCAAAGCTATACCTCCATGTTCAAGAGAGCATGGGAGATGGAGAGAGATCGAATAGGAAAGGACTCTCATATGCGAGATTCCAATCATTCAGATATGTATCTTCCCTTCTCCATGGGAGGTTAAGTTATAGGACCACGCTCCCATTGATGGTTGTTACTTAAGCATGAAGCCAACCAACTATTTTGAGTCGTTCAACATATCCCATCCCATGTAACTGATGACCCGTTAAATCACCCGAACAACTAAGGGTAGGTAAAAATATAAACAAGGTCGTTGCGACCTCAGTCGCTCGAGCAATAAATCGGATCAACAAGAAAAAGATAAGCAGACCACCAATCAAGCAAATAAAATACGAAAAATCAAATAGTGGCCCTGGCTATTAGATTAGCCTGGTATAGCGACCAAGGTCGGACTCAGGGAGCACGTGATGACCTTGCGGCCTACGAAGTAGTCAAAAAGAGTCAAAAATGAAGAGAAACTATTTTTGGTGGATTTTTAATGATTTTTCATTTTTTTGGATTTTTAATTAAGGAAAAAGGAAAAACAAGTAAACAAGGCAATTCAACAATTTATTTAATGCAACAAAAATTAATCAAAAATTCCAATAAAAATGTTTTTGTGTATTTTATGATTTTTACTGTTTTTGTTGAACTTTTGGGATTTTTCTAATTTTTATATGATTTTCTAAAAATGAAACAAGGTAAGAAGATAAAGGTACTGTCCAGTCAGGAGTAAAAAGCCAATTTAAAATGCAAAAAGGCCTATTTAGCTCCTGGAGGCAATTTTCCTATAAACTAAAAAGGTTAAGGAAAATTTGGGCACTGGAATTATTGTTTTTGGATTTTTAAAATAATTATTAGAATTTTTATAAATTTTTAGGTGTTTTGTAATTTTTATGAGTTTAATATGATGAAAAATGACCAAAATTGGTCAGAAAATCAAACACAGCAAACTAAACAGTAGCTAAATTTTTTGTAATTTTTAGATAAGTTTTAATATTTTTTGTGATTTTTCAAATCAAACAGTAACAAAAATGGCTGTTTTTGATTTTTTAAAATATCAAACAGTGTCTAAAATGTCTCCAAAATTTACAGAAAATTTTATCAGGGCAGGAGCCATGTACCCAATTTTCATCAAATTTGGAGTTGGTTTGCTATTTTATTAAAATGAAAATCAAGACACAGTGCACAGGGACCTAAATGCAATTAAAATAAGTTCCAGGGGGTCTGGTGCAAAATTCCCAAGAAGTCACGCACGAGGCGCGTGTTTGGGGCACTCAGGGACCTATTTGCAAGAAAAATAATGTTCCTGGACTAATTAGTAACACGTACTAAAAGTCTAGGGACCTCAGTGTAAATTACCCACTAATAAATGCACATGTTCTAAAAATTCACGCACAGGGGCATATTTGCAAATAGTGAAAAGATAAATTCATTCAGTAACACCCTTGAAACATAAAATCCATATATGCAAATAACCCTAAGAATGCACGTGACGATGCACGTGGTCCACGTAGACAGGGGCATAAATGCAAATAAAGTAAGTACAAGGTCCAAAGTGCAAAATGTCCAGAATAAAATGAACGGGATAAAATATTTACAGGACTAACTAATAAAAATCATAAACAGAGGGGCCTAAGGTAAATTTACCCCTTATTATGATCCGAGGGCTGAAATGGCGCCACGTCAATGATCGGACGGTGAAGAGAAGGGGGCGCGCAACAAAGGAAACCCTCGGCGCGATCCGACGGCTGGGACGCTCCCACGTGGAAGATCGAATGGTTGGGCTGCGACGTGGGTGTGCGAAGGGGCCTGGCTCGGATCGGACGGAGGAGGTGAAGCCACGTGTTAGATCTAACGGCTGCAACACGGCGTGGCTAAACCTCGGTGAACGGACGGTTGCGATCGAACCCCAAAGGATCTGGCGGTCAATGCTGCTCCTCGAATGGACGAACGTGATCAGATCTGGAGCCCGGGATCGATCGGACGGCGGAGAAGGATGGTGGACGAACAGGGCTTTGGCGAACTTCGCCGGGCTCGTGACGGCGCTGGTATCCTCCTGGAGGCTCGCTGAAGATCGGAGAAGGAAGCTGCGGGCCCTCCGCGTCTAGTGGAGGCCTCCGATGACCCAACGGAGCCCTGGGGAGCTCCGGCGAGGTCGGCGGAGGCGAAGCTGCTGGACCTGATGGTCCAAGCCCTCAGATGGGCTTGGATGAACCTGCAAAATGTGTCAGCAAACTCGTGGGTCAAGGGCAAACTGCCTCGACCCTGTTAGGCGTGGTGAAAGTGATCGGTGAGGCGTAGTGGTCGAGCTCCGGCGAGGGGGTGGACGGAGGAACTCGAATTCCCAGCTCCTGTGTGAGCTGGGTTGAGTGGAAGTGCGGAGATGATGCGCGAGGGAAGGGCGAAGGCGATGATGGATTTCGATGATCGATGCGAAGTGGGAGATGGCCGAAATCGGAGAAGAACGGCGACAGTGAGATTTGGGGGAAATCGGAAATTAAGGAAATAGAGAAGAAACTACGGCTACCTGGGTGGTCGAATCGACTGTGGGTGAGATGTCGATGCTCTGGGTCGTGGCTTCGCGGGTCGTCGGGGCCCGAGGCTCGAGCTCCACCCTTGGGCGGAGCACGGCGGCAAGAAGATGCCGGATCAGTGGTCTCGCACTCCCTCCTCGCTGCAACACCACGGGGAGCGAGCTGTCACTCTCGCCGATGCGATGGAGGTCCTTGGGTGGAGAATGGAGGAGCCAAAGATGAGGATTAGTGTGGCGGAGCTCGACTTATGTATGGGTGCAGGTCCGGGAAAGATGGCTCGGGTCCGGCTCCATGGAGCACGGATCCCTAGGATCTATGTCGGGCGAGATTCCCGGATACCTGGGGAGTGATTAGGACCCTGGGTTAGGCTAAATGGTGATCGGATCTGGTGAGAATAAATGGTGGAAGTCGGGTTCTCGAACCAGATCCGCGGGAGGTGGTCCACAGGGGGAGTTGACCGGGCGGTCAACAACCCCCGTGGATCAATGAGAAGAGGCCATTTGGAAAAGATTTGTAAAATCATTTAAAAATAGTAAATGGCCGATTTATTAAAAAGTCAAAACATGAAATATTTTTGTTTTAATTTTTTCTATTTTTTAGTGATTTTTAATTAATTTTTCAAAATAAAAATAGGGTATTTACAATATAGTACTATACATAGGTATATATACAATATAGGATTTTAATTTTTGATTTTTAATTTGTTATTTTCATACCTTTTTATGCCCATTTTATATTTTATTTATTTATATCATAAAATAAGGAATAAAAAGATATTTTTATTTTATTTTTATTATTTATATACAACAGTGAAATAAATATATATGTACATGTATATACATGGTATATTTACAATATATTTTTGTGTTTTGAATTTTGTTCTTTTTATCTTATTTTTGTTTTAATTGTTTTTATTTTATTTATTTACACCATAAAATATAGAGTATTTACAAATTTTATGGGGTTTAATTTTATTTATTTATAGGGTGAAATAAATACAAGAGAGTGGACTATATACATGATGGATATGCACAAGTGACTATTTTTATTTTCTTTTTAATTTTTCTATTTTTATCTTGTTTTTATATTTATAAATATATACAAATATTTACAAGCCTATTTTAGTCTATTTTTGGGAGGAAAATATTTTTATTTTTATTTTATTTGTATATATATTTACACACATGAGCTCCTATCTCCCTCTACTTTGGCTTTTATGCGGTCAGGCCCATGCTGAGCCCTCCCTTGGGTTAGGTTGCTCAATATTTATTCTAAATATTTCCCTCTTTTTCTTTTTACTCTTTATTCTTTTATTTTTGCACAAAAACATGCTAATTATTAATTTTTATATCAAGCATGATTTTGGTAATTATTTGTATTTACATGAATATACATGTATTTGCAAAGGTTTTTGTAGCTAAAATATAAGAATAAAGAGTGATGAATGGGTATTCATCACCCCCCTATACTTAACTTTTGTTAGTCCCTTAGCAAACACTTATTTGAAAAAGAAGTGAAAAAGAAAGAAAGAAAAAAGAAAAAGAGGAGAATGTACATGGATCAAGGTTGAATATTAAATTTTCCTTCATTAAATTGAATTATGGAGCTCGATCAGATCTTTGGATTATTAATGTGTCGGAACCTTATTTGGACTTAAGCTTAAAACTCAACAGTCTCTAAGTTCCACCAATCTATGGACAAGACTCCTCAATAAACCAGATCAGAACAAGTCTACATACACAAACTCTAATGACCATGAATCTTTCCATGCAGTGTAAGTGATATGTAGCTCCCCACCTCAGAAGTAACAAAGAAACAACCTCCCCCAACCTGGTAACTCTAATGCCGGTCTAGCAACTCTTTCCTCGAGAAGCAGGGTATTCCCTTCTAAGTTCAAGTGCAACCGGCTCAAGAAGAGGGGGAATAAGAGGTATAGACTTTTGGAAGCTCAGCCAGTGTAGCCAAGTCTCCCGTTGCAAGCTTCATGAGATGTAACATGGATACCATAAGCTTTTGCTTTATTTGACTATATACACTCCGGTGGGGTTATTAAATTTTCAATCCGACCCACCACTTTTTTTGGAGTTCTTTTTGCATTTTTTTTCAAGTGCATCTGTACAACATATCTACATGGTGCAACATATATACAAGAAATTTTCCTCTTGAGCCAGGAGACTATCCCTCTTTTGAAGCTTTATTGCAACCCACGGCTTCTATCTTTAGCCTTCATCACACCAGACCATGTTGAGGCGCACTTCCTTCACTAGAAGAAGAAGAGAGGTTCCACCTAGAATTACTACCCTCATATGCTACCCCAAGCCAAAGGAAACTGCCTCCTCACCACCTCATCCGTGGAGAGCTATGTGTAAGGTGCTGATGCAAGTCAAGCCATTGTCTCTAAGAGTCGTGCGTGTGTTGTTAAGTGCTCTACTTAGGCTCATCAAGATGACATATGCTCATAGCCTAGTGGACTCAAAGAATTAAGTCCTTATGGACCTGAAAAGCCTTAACCCTAAGCCCTATAAGGTTCCTCTTAGAATTAGGTGGATTAAGATCTTAATCAAGCTCCATTTCTCAATTTAATTCCAGGCTTAGTTTAAATGTCAACTATCATCCGGGAAAACTATATACATATATACAAAGATGCTATTTACACATATTTACAATCGTGCAAATTTTTTGAAAAATGTTTTGAAATCATGAATGGATGAATGCATGAAGTGCAAGTTTTGCAAAAGTATTTACAAACATTTACACAAGATTTTTGCAAACTTTTGATTTCAAATCATTTTGGAAAAAATTGTACTATATACATAATTTTGGAAAGAAAATATTCACACAAGATTTACACAAATGATTTTTGAAAACATTTTTACAAAAATAATTTTGTACACTAGCTATGTATGTGCAAATAAAAGAATGATTATTTACAGGAAAAATTTTTAATTTTTGTGATTTTTAGGGTTTTTAGCCATTTTATTTATTAACACACTCACACAAAGTACGAGTTATGGCTAAAGTATATATGAAATATATACACCCCCTATACTTAGCCCGAACAATGTCCTCAGAGTGATCAAGAGCGATGAAGAAGACATAACTCGTGCTTAGTGAAAGGGAAGTGAAAAGGAATGGCTAGATACAGAAATGAATGAATGAATAGAATGAGGAGAACTCGGTGGTTTCCCCCTATACTTAGGATTAAATAATCCTAAGTATAGCAAGTTGTACATGAAGGGAAATCCGAGTGAAGAATGTACAGAGTCTGCCCCCCCTATACTTAGGGTAAAATATCCCTAAGTATAGGCAGCAAAACAGAGGTAAACAGAATGAAAAGAATACCCGCAGGTCCTACATCCCCCCTATACTTAGGGTAAAGTACACCCTAAGTATAGCATAATCATAAGATGAGAAAAGGGATGTGGGACTACAGAATAGAGTGATATGGCCAACTGGATCTATACAGGTCGGAAGAACAGTGATAATCAGGCGTGAGATGCAATAGATGTGAGTCAAGAGACCACATCTCATGCAAAGTGAATAGGGGCAACATCAACGACTCGCGGCTCATGATCTAGAAATGGCTTGAGCCGCTGGCCATTCACTCAAAAGGTACTCTCAGAAGACAACTCGGATATATCAATGCTACCGTTGTCGTGTACCTTTCTCACAAGATAAGGTCCCTTCCATTTGCTCTGTAGCTTCCCTGGAAATAGACGAAGCCTAGCATCAAACAACCATACTCTCTGTCCAGGCTCAAAATGCTTGTGGCTGATATGAGAATCATGCCACTCTTTCACTCTTTCCTTATACTGTAGGCTGTTTGAGAAGGCTGTATCTCTAAGCTCCTCCAAGGCTGCTAACTCCGCCCTCCCTCTGGTCTCCTACACTATCTAGATCTAAAAGAATATCCGTGACTTCCCAAAGTGACTTGTGCCTCAACTCAACAGGTAAATGGCACGGCTTGCCATAAACTAGGCGAAAGGGAGATGTGCCCAATGGTGTCTTGAAAGACGTCCTATATGCCCACAAGACCGAGTCCAAAAGCTGTGACCAATCCTTTCGGTCAGGGCGGACGACTTTCTGCAAAATAGTCTTGATCTCCCTGTTCGAGACCTCGGCTAGACCATTCGTCTGTGGATGGTATGGAGTGGCAACTCGATGGTCTATGCTGAACTCACTAGCAAGTGCCTTCACCTGGTCGTTGATGAAATGAGACCCCCATCTGAAATCAATACTCGAGGTACCCCGAACCGTGTAATGATGTGCTTCCTCAAAAATCTGCAAACTATCCTGGCATCAGCGGCTCGGGCGGGGATAGCCTCAACCCAACGACTAATATAGTCAACGGCCAACATAATGTACTCAAATCCCTGACTCTTAGGGAATGGACCCATGAAATCGATGCCCCATGCGTCAAAAATCTCACAGAAGTGAATGGGCTGCATCGGCATCATATCACGCTGTCCAGAAGTGCCCATCCTCTGACAGTCAGTACACCTCTTCACGAACTCATCAGAGTCCTTGACGAGGGTAGGCCACCACAAGCCGGATTGGAGCACTTTCTGTGTCGTTCTCCTCCCAGAGTGATGTCCTCCTGCCTTAAAGCTTGCGGCAGTAAGTGAGGACGCTATGGTGCTCATCCTGAGGAATGCACCTACGCCAGACGCTATCCCCTCCTTCGTGGTAAAGGATGGGATCCTCCTAATGGTAAGACTTGGCCTTCGCGAGGAAGGTCTCAAGCCTCTGTCTGGGCCAACCTTGTGGGACTTTCTTAGAAACAAGAAAGTTTACAATATCGGCATACCACGGGAGTGAGGCGATAGCAAGGATCGCCTCGTCTGGGAAGGTCTAACAAATAGGGTCAATCTGTTCAGACTCCTCAGGCTGCTCTAAACGGGAGACATGATCTGCCACCACATTCTTGACTCCAGGTTTATCCTTGATCTCAATGTCGAACTCCTGGAGTAGAAGGATCCATCTAGTCAATCTGGACTTGGCATCCTTCTTTGCCATGAGGTATCGGATGGCGGTATGATCTGTGTACAAAGTCACTCTAGATCTAATAATGTACGATCTGAACTTATCTAGGGCGAACACTACTGCTAGCATCTCCTTCTCTGTGACTGTATAATTCCGCTGGGTGGAATCCAAGGTGCGGCTAGCATAGTGGATAGCAAAGGGGACTCCATCCCTCCTCTGTCCCAGCACAACCCCTACGGCAAAATCGGAGGCGTCCGTCATGATCTCGAATGGGAGAGACCAATCTGGTGGCTGGAGGACAGGAGCCTCAACAATACAATGCTTGAGAGTCTCAAACGACGAAAGACACTTGTCATCGACAAGGAACTCGGTATCTTTCATCAACAGGTCAGTCAACGGTTGGGCAACCCTACTGAAATCACGAATGAATCGCCGATAGAAACCGACGTGCCCCAGGAAAGACCGTAACTGCCGCAAGTTGGACGGTGGTGTGAGTTTTCTAATGACATCAACCTTGGCCGGATCAACCTCCATGCCCCAATTGGAGATGATGTGGCCAAGCACCGTCCCTTGAGTCACCATAAAGTGACTTTTCTCCCAAGAAAGAACCAAGCGGACCTCAATACATCGCTGAAGTACTTGGTCTAGGCAGTCAAGACAGGAGTCGAATCCGTCGCCGTAAACCGAGAAATCATCCATGAAGACCTCTAAGCACTCCCCTATCATGTCCGAAAAGATCGACATCATGCATCTCTGAAAAGTTGCAGGGGCATTGCATAGCCCAAATGGCATGCGTCGGAAGGCGTATGTGCCGAAGGGACAGGTAAAGGTGGTCTTCTCCTGATCCTCAGGAGCGATGGCCACCTGGTTGTAGCCCGAGTACCCATCCAGAAAACAATAATGGCTCTTCCCTGCCAGACTCTCAATAATCTGATAAATAAAAGGCAGGGGGAAATGATCCTTCTTGGTGGCCTGGTTGAGTCTCCTGTAGTCAACACAAACCCGCTAAGAAGTGGGTACTCGTGTAGCAATCTCCTCTCCAGACTCGCTAATCACTGTAGTGATGCCCGTCTTCTTGGGCACCACATGCAAAGGGCTGACCCACTTGGAGTCGGAGATGGGATAGATAAAATCGGCGCTCCACCATTTTGAAATTTCCTTCATGACAACCTCTCTCAGATTTGGGTTCAGCCGCCACTGGAACTCACGCGACGGCTTCGCCTCTTCCTCGAGATAGATATGGTGGGAGCACAGGGCCGGACTAATCCCATGGAGATCTGCTACGCTCCATCCTATTGCCTTGCGGTTCTTTTCAAGAACCCCCATCAGACGGGATTCCTGCTCTCTAGTCAGATCGACTGAGATAATGACTGGGTACATCTCATGCTCACCTGCAAGGAATCTATACTTCAACGACGAAGGAAGTGGCTTCAGCTCTGGACAGCTGGGTGCTGGCAAATATGGCTTCGAAAGAAGTCGCGTGTATGCTGCCAAATCTGCCCGGGAAACTGAGAGCGTACTCTCGCAAACTGGATCTGAAGAAGGCTGCTCAACTGGACTGTCTCTGATCTGCTCGGCATCTACCTTCTCCTCAGCTGTAGGCTCAGTGGAAAATCAGGTCTGGCATATAATCATCACAATTTGCCCACTCAGACTCTGACTCTGAGGGATCTGCATCACACAAGGTGGCATCAGTACCACCATCGTCACAAAAATCGGTATCGCGGTCGAGAACCTGCTCTGCTGCCTCTAAAGTATCATGAACCAGGAATGTGCTCTCCAAGCTCTCCTCTGCTATCATCTCTGCATCAGTGGTGTCTGAAAATGAGAGGATGGTCTGTGCTGTTGCGTCTGCCCAAACTGCCTCATCATCTGTGATCACAAAGTCACAGTCCTGGTGGATGTCTAGCCCTGCATCTGTCAGCTGCTCTGTATCTGAAGTGGTCTCTGAGCATGATCTCTCTCTGGCTCTGCTGTCCTCGACCGTCTCTATTTGTACACTTTCGCCCTCAACGCGAAAGTATACCTTCCCGCTATCATGATCAGTCACCGCCTTGGCTGTGGCTAAGAACGGATGACCTAGAATGATGGGGGTATCGGTCACTGAATCAGGGATCTCCATGTCCAACACTACGAAGTCCACGGGGAATCGCAGACCCTGAATAGTGATGACAACGTCTCGCAACAACCCCTTCAGCCTCTTGACAGATCTATCAGCAAACTGAAGGACTGTCCTGCTCTGTCTAAGAGTGCCCAACTCGAAGCGGTCGAGAAGGGCTGCCGGAAGGAGGTTGATAGACGATCCGCTATCCAGTAGAGTACGGTCGAACCTCTGCTCACTGATATGGCATCTGACATAAGGGGCTCCTGAATCTGGCCTCTTGGCCGGCAGACGGTTCTGGATCGCGAAACACGTGGCTTTCGTCAGCACATAGATCTCAGAGTGGTGGTTCCTCCTCTTCCTCCTGACTGTGGTCCTGTCTCTTAACGAACGCTGAAGAAGGGGAATGTGCTGCAAAGCCTCCTGAAGAGTCAGCTGTATGTGAAAACGATCTATCATCTGCTGGCTGAACTCTTCCTGGTCTCTCTTTTTTGGATTTTCTGTTTTCTTCCCCTTCCCCATCTGAAGGGCTCTAGGGAAGGGGATCACTGGGGTCCTTCTCAGATGAAGGACTAGAAAAGGGTCTAGGCGGTTCGACGACCGGATCCACACATACATCATGTACCACAGTGGGACCAGAAGAAAATAAACCCTTTCCTTTATTCACAACATGGTTCCGAGATACATCAGGTGAAGGAAAAACAACAGATCTCTCTACATGATCTCGGGTGGCCTCAGTACCACCAGTGGCTGGCTCAGCTGGAAGATTCGCGGCCTCAGTACTGCGCTCTGGCTCGGCATCAGGAGTGGCCTCAGTACCACCTCCTCGAACTGGTAAAGCGGTGGCCTCAGTACCGCCGGTGGAATCAGCATCCTTGGTGGCGTCAGTACCACTGTCATCATCCTCCTCGTCGGGCGCTCTAGGTGGATCCTCATGATGTAGCTCAGACGAGGCGCCGCCTGCTGGCATCCTACCGCTCCTAAGTGTGACAAAGTCAGTATCAAACAGATATCCAGTCATATCACCAAATGCATCACTAGGAGTGGTATACTCAGTACAAACTACCTGCTCAAATTTCCGCTTCAGGTTGTTGGGGTTCGGCTTGATCTGGGCAGGAATGGCGGCCTTCCCTCTCACGATGTCCTGCATCTCCTGGCGGAACTCGCCCATCTCCCGTCTGAAGGTAGCCTGCTGATCCGTGAGGAGGCGGGCTATGTCATCCAAAACAGGGTTCTCATGGGAACCCGACGGGTAGCCTCTATGGTAGTGAGGCTGCTGGATCTGCTGCTGCTGTGGCTGAGAGGGGTATGAGTGATGCTGCTGCTGGTGGTGAGGCTTCTCACGCCTCCAAGACTGCCCCTACTGGTAGGGACGAGGACCATAGGAAGACTGCTGCTGCTGTGGTGGTGGGTACACTGGGGGCTGCTGCTGCTGGTGCTCTCTCTGCTGGCTGTACTGGCCTCCCTGACCAGATGGCTGCTGCTGGGGCTGGGTACCTCCACTCCCCCACCTGAATCTGGGATGGTCTCGTCGGATTCCAGGCTGAGGGCGGTCATACCAAATCCCGTTGACATCCATTAACGGCTCTGCATCGTACGGGACTGGCGGGAGTACTGCCAGAGGCTGATCAGGCTCGTATACCACCATCTGCAAGTCTGGAGATGGTGGTGACTGGTAAGTAGGCTGCGGCTGCTGGTACGGCTCCGCCTGTACAAGGTGAACCTGTCGAGGCTGCTGGTGTGAGCTGGAGCACTGGGACGAGCTGCTGCTGCTGCCGTGATCGCCTCGCGACAGAAGACGGGGCTGGGAAGCCGTCTGTGCCTCCTGGAGACACATGAGCTGGGTCTTCATGTCGCTCAGAGTCTGTGCCATCTGCTCCATCTGAGTGATGCCTGGCACTGCTTCTTCTCTATCAGCTCCATCCGATCCAACTTCTCGCTAATGATGCCCATGTCCGCAGCTGTGGACTCTTCCTGTGCTGCTGCTACTGCGGACGAACTGGAAGGACCGGTGTCGACCCGTGCTATCCTCTGGTACTGCACAGGTCCTGGCTGCTGGGTTCTGCCCTGAGTGTACAACCTGGTCTGGGACATCACCATGTAGTTCTCGACCATCTCCTCGTAAATGGCCCAGACCTGGTCGTGATCCTTGGCGAAGTAAGACCCGCCACAAGAAGCGTTCACCAAGCCCTGAAGCTCTGGTGTCAGCCCGCTGAAGAAGCTCTGAACAAGGTTCGGCTTGGAAATGTCGTGGTGCGGGCATCTGTCGGTCAGCTCTCGAAACCTCTCCCATGCCTCATGGAACTGCTCGTTGGGGAGCATGGAGAAGTTGCTGATCAGGGCTCTAGTGGCGTTCGTCCGCCCAAGTGGATAGTATTTGCGCAAGTACTCGGCGCGGAGCTGCTCCCAAGTGTATACAAACTTCCCCAGATGCTTCAGCCAGGTGGCTGCTCTGTCTGCCAAGGAAAAGGGGAAGGCAATCATCCGAATCGTGTCCTGGTCCACCTGACGATCGTGGACAGTACTGCATATCATCTTAAACTCCTGTAAGTGGAGATGAGGCTCCTCTGTCGCCAAACCGTGAAACCGAGGTAAGAGCTGCAAGGTGTTCGGGGGGAACTTGAAGTCCCCCACGATGGCTGGAAGTACCACCCAGCGGTTTGTCAAGGTCGAACCAGGATTGTGGTTCTCCCGCATCGATCTATGTGGTGGTGGTGCTCCTCCTGCTCCGCCTGCTCCGCCACCTCCGGCTGCAGGATCATCGGGTCCTCCTCCTGCTGCCGGATCGACGGGTCCTCCTCCTCTGTGGTTCTCACGGTTGGCTCTCAACTGCTCGAGCTCTCTCCTCATGTCCATCATGAATACCCCATGATCCCTCAACTGCTGCTGCACTGACTCGAGGGAGGCGATCAGGGTGGAGTTGATCGAACCCTGGTCCAGAACGAAATGCTTCTCTCCTCGTGGACCTCCGGTGCGATCATCAGAACTGCCTTCCATCGTCTCTGAAAAATCAAAACAACCTAACTCAGGTGCTGATAAATCATCTGCAAGTCTCTCCTCTGGCACTGGTATCTCGGAGTCAGAAGAAGAAGGGTGGTCGAGGGGAACAGGGCGGAGTCATACTCGGATTCGGAGAGCGGGTCTGAGCTCCCACGAACCGACCTAGATGAATGGTCAGGAGTGCTAAAAAGCGGTGCAGCCAGAGGCTGCCTAAGAGACCTCCTGCCCATCATCGTGATCTGGCGAGTGAGGCGGATGAGATCTGGAAAAACTATGATCGAAAACAAACCCCCAGTTCACCAACGCAACACGAGCTGAAGACCGTAAAGGCTCGGTCAAATTATCTTATCAATTTTTATTTTGGTGAACAATCAGAATATCAGAGCGATTACGTGACCTGCTGGGATACCCGATACTCTCTCAACCGACTGTCCCGCAAAGAAGAGTCGGTAATCAGTCGAAATGAGCACCGGAGGGCTTTACCTAGTGTACGGGTCACTCTCTCGCACAATCAAACCAAGCAATGAGGGGGTTGCTCTCCCCAAGGCAAATTTTTAGGTGAGGTTTCTTTTAGGGTCGATAGTTTTAGCAGTCCCAATTTTATGGTTTTTCTTTTTTTGATTTTTTTAATGCAAGCAAAAACGCCTAACGAATTTTTCGGTTCTCCTGGTTATTAAGTCAAAAACAGGGGGGAGGAAACGAAAAAAGCCGATGCACGATAAATCAATGATGCATGTAGAGATAGAAATGCGTACCTGACTCCAGCAGTCTACATGCAAGATGATCCGCGCAGAAATGTAAAGACTGAAAAGAAACTACCTATATGGTGCAGCGGTGAAAACCGAATCCTAAACAGGCAATTTCTACTCGACAGAACTGTCTAGCTGATCACTCGCCCTCGATCCAAAGAGTCCGGTCTAGACCCACCCCTCCTCTTCTCGACAGGTCGAGTTCAGGAGTAGCGCTTGATGGGGCAGGCTCGCGACGCGTAGGCTCTCAGGAAAGAGACTCGGCTATTTTTATTAATGAATTATTAGTAGGTCCAATTACGATCTATATTAACATGCAAGCATTTAAGTGTGGGGATCCTACTAATTACGGTACAGTCAAGCAGAAAATCCTAAGTCTAGGGGTTCGAGAAAAACCGCGTAAAATCGTAAAAGGCAGCTAAAAATCTAAAACCATGAAAAAGCCGCGAAAAATCTAAATGGGTCCCCCGAGCACACCAGTGCTCGGCGAAAAAGACCCGAGAGTCCAAGTCCTGCGGAGTACACCTGTAGTATTACAACAGTTCTAATAATGCTGGAAATAAAATCTAATCTAATCTACAGTAATCTCACTGCTATCCCGCGGCTCCCGCACTCTTGCTCGCTCCTCGCGCTCTCCTGCGGCTCTATAAAGAAAAGAGCCGCCTCCGGTTCCCGCAGTTGCTTGGCTTCCGAAGAAAGCCGCCTCAGTTCTCGGGCCCTCGCAAGAATTCAAACAGGAGTGGTCAGACCAGATAAATGTATAAACAGGTCAAATATATATATACAAAAGTATGTACAAAAAGCCGCGAAAAGAAAACCGCGGAAAAACTCAAAAACCGACTACTAAGCCGTGCTCCTCAGCAACGACGCCATTCTGATGACCCGTTAAATCACCCGAACAACTAAGGGTAGGTAAAAATATAAACAAGGTCGTTGCGACCTGAGTCGCTCGAGCAATAAATTAGATCAACAAGAAAAAGATAAGCAGACCACCAGTCAAGCAAATAAAACACGAAAAAGCAAATAGTGGCCCTGGCTATTAGATTAGCCTGGTATAGTGACCAGGGTCGGACTCAGGGAGCACGTGATGACCTTGCGGCCTACAAATAGTCAAAAAGAGTCAAAAATAAAGAGAAACTATTTTTGGTGGATTTTTAATGATTTTTCAATTTTTTTGGATTTTTAATTAATTAAGGAAAAAGGAAAAATAAGTAAACAAGGCAATTCAACAATTTATTTAATGCATAAAAAATCAATCAAAAATTCCAATAAAAATGTTTTTGTGTATTTTATGATTTTTACTGTTTTTGGTGAATTTTTAGGATTTTTCTGATTTTTATATGATTTTCTAAAAATTAAACAAGGTAAGAAAATAAAGGTATTGTCCAGTCAGAAGTAAAAAGACAATTTAAAAATGCAAAAAGGTCTATTTAGATCCTGGAGGTAATTTTCCTATAAACTATAATGTTTAAGGAAAATTTGGGCACTGGAATTATTGTTTTTGGATTTTTAAAATAATTATTAGAATTTTTATACGTTTTTAGGTGTTTTGTAATTTTTATGAGTTTAATATGATGAAAAATGACCAAAATTGGTCAGAAAATCAAACACAGCAAACTAAACAGTAGCTATTTTTTTTGTAATTTTTAGGTAAGTTTTAATATTTGTTTTGTGATTTTTCAAATCAAATAGTAACAAAAATGGTTGTTTTTGATTTTTTAAAATATCAAATAGTGTCTAAAATGTCTCCAAAATTTATAGAAAACATTACATCATGGCAGGAGCCAAGTATCCAATTTTCATCAAATTTAGAGTTGATTTGCTATTTTATTAAAATCAAAATCAAGACACAGTGCATAGGGACCTAAATGCAATTAAAATAAGTTACAGGGGGTCCGGTGCAAAATTCTCAAGAATTCACGCGCGAGGCGCGTGTTTGGGGCACTCAGGGAGCTATTTGCAAGAAAAATAATGTTCCTGGACTAATTAGTAACACGTACTAAAAGTCCAGAGACCTCAGTGTAAATTACCCACTAATAAACGCACATGTTCTAAAACTTCACGCACATGGGCATATTTGCAAATAGTGAAAAGATAAATTCATCCAGTAACACCCTGAAACATAAAATCCATATATGCAAATAACCCTAAGAATTCACGTAACGATGCACGTGGTCCACGTAGACAGGGGCATAAATGCAAATAAAGTAAGTACAAGGTCCAAAGTGCAAAATGTCTAGAATAAAATGAACGGGATAAAATATTTACAGGACTAACTAATAAAAACCATAAACATAGGCGCCTAAGGTAAATTTACCCCTTATTATGATCCGAGGGAGGAAATGGCGCCACGTCAATGATCGGACGGTGAAGAGAAGGGGGCGCGCAACAAAGGAAACCCTCGGCGCGATCCGACGGCTGGGACGCTCCCACGTGGAAGATCGAACGGTTGGGCTGCGACGTGGGTGTGCGAAGGGGCCTGGCTCGGATCGGACGGAGGAGGTGAAGCCACGTGTTAGATCTAACGGCTGCAACACGGCGTGGCTAAACCTCGGTGAACGGACGGTTGCGATCGAACCCCAAAGGATCTGGCGGTCAATGCTGCTCCTCGAATGGACGAACGTGATCAGATCTGGATCCCGGGATCGATCGGACGGCGGAGAAGGATGGTGGATGAACAGGGCTCCGGCGAACTTCGTCGGGCTCGTGACGGTGCTGGTATCCTCCTGGAGGATCGCTGAAGATCGGAGAAGGAAGCTGCGGGCCCTCCGCGTCTAGTGGAGGCCTCCGATGACCCAACGGAGCCCTGGGGAGCTCCGGCGAGGTCGGTGGAGGTGAAGCTGCAGGACCTGATGGTCCAAGCCCTCATATGGGCTTGGATGAACCTGCAAAATGTGTCAGCAAACTCGCGGATCGAGGGCAAACTGCCTCGACCCCGTTAGGCGTGGTGAAAGTGATCGGTGAGGCGCAGTGGTCGAGCTCCGGCGAGGGGGTGGACGGAGGAGCTCGAATTCCCTACTCTTGTGCGAGCTGGGTTGAGTGGAAGTGCGGAGAAGATGCGCGAGGGAAGGGCGAAGGCGATGATGGATTCCGATGATCGATGCGAAGTGGGAGATGGCCGGAATCGGAGATGAACGACGACGGTGAGATTTGGGGGAAATCGGAAATTAAGGAAATAGAGAAGAAGCTACGGCTACCTGGGTGGTCGAATCGACTGTGGGTGAGCTGGCGATGCTCTGGGTCGTGGCCTCGCGGGTCTTCGGGGCCCGAGGCTCGAGCTCCACCTCTGGGCGGAGCACGGCGGCAAGAAGATGCCGGATCAGTGGTCTCGCATTCCCTCCTCGCTGCAACACCACGGGGAGCGAGCTGTCACTCTCGCCGATGCGATGGAGGTCCTTGGGTGGAGAATGGAGGAGCCAAAGATGAGGATTAGGGTGGCGGAGCTCGGTTTATGTATGGGTGCAGGTCCGGGAAAGATGGCTCGGGTCCGGCTCCATGGAGCACGGATCCCTAGGATCTATGTCGGGCGAGATTCCCAAATACCTGGGGAGTGATTAGGACCCTGGGTTAGGCTAAATGGTGATCGGGTCTGGTGGGAATAAATGGGGGAAGTCGGGTTCTCGAACCAGATCCGCGGGAGGTGGTCCACAGGGGGGAGTTGACCGGGCGGTCAACAACCCCCGTGTACCAATGAGAAGAGGCCATTTGGAAAAGATTTGTAAAATCATTTAAAAATAGTAAATGGTCGATTTATTAAAAAGTCAAAACATGAAATATTTTTGTTTTAATTTTTTCTATTTTTTAGTGATTTTTAATTAATTTTTCAAAATAAAAATAGGGTATTTACAATATAGTACTATACATAGGTATATATACAATATAGGCTTTTAATTTTTTATTTTTAATTTGTTATTTTCATACCTTTTTTCCCATTTTTTATTTTATTTATTTATATCATAAAATAAGGAATAAAAAGATATTTTTATTTTATTTTTATTATTTATATACAATAGTGAAATAAATATATATGTACATGTATATACATGGTATATTTACAATATATTTTTGTGTTTTGAATTTTTTTCCTTTTTATCTTGTTTTTGTTTTAATTGTTTTTATTTTATTTATTTACACCATAAAATATAGAGTATTTACAAATTTTATGGGGGTTTAATTTTATTTATTTATAGGGTGAAATAAATACAAGAGAGTGGACTATATACATGATGGAGATGCACAAGTGACTATTTTTATTTTCTTTTTAATTTTTCTATTTTTATCTTGTTTTTATATTTATAAATATATACAAATATTTACAAGCCTATTTTAGTCTATTTTTGGGAGGAAAATATTTTTATTTTTATTCTATTTTCATATATATTTACACACATGAGCCCCTATCTCCCTCTACTTTGGCTTTTATGCGGTCAGGCCCATGCTGAGCCCTCCCTTGGGTTAGGTTGCTCAATATTTATTCTAAATATTTCCCTCTTTTTCTTTTTACTCTTTATTCTTTTATTTTTGCACAAAAATATGCTAATTATTAATTTTTATATCAAGTATGATTTTGGTAATTATTTGTATTTACATGAATATACATGTATTTGCAAAGGTTTTTGTAGCTAAAATATAAGAATAAAGAGTGATGAATGGGTATTCATCAGTAGCCTCATTTGAGCTTGAAGTCAACCAACTGCTTTGAGTCGTTCAACATATCCCATGTAACCTTAGTGATCAAGACTTCTTCACTCTCATTGTTTGTATTGCGGATATTTAAAGATGTATTTGACAAGGATCAATATTTATGAATACTTCTTGCTTGACTCATGTATTTCTCATAAAATCAATATATTTGATTATTCAATGAGGGTCATTATTCATAAATCCATCTTGCTTAACTCATGCATTTTATAATCGCAATAACCAACACGTTTAATGCATGTTGTCGTTATTCTCTTAGTTACGGAATCAGCTAACGTATCTCTTTGTAAATACACATGTTGTGCAATTTCTTGTTTTTTTAATATATATATATATATTATAGTGATGATCTTTAATATGTTTTCATTTAGAACTATTAACTCCACTAATAATCAAGCTTATTATGGCTTGATTATCACAATACATATAATATTGTTCTTTGATCACTTAAAGATTTACTTTTTAAGAAAGTGTTTAACCTAAATAACATGAGTGATGGACAAACTATATGTTATATATTCTGCCTTTTGCATATGTCTCAATACACATCATTTTTCCATAAAACATGTGCACTATTAATCATGAAAAGGTAACTCGATGTACATTTCTTATCATCCATATCTCATCCAAAATCCACATCGAGGTATCCTACTATCTCTAAAAAATCAACTTCATACACTAATTTTAGACGTGCAGTTTCTTTTAGATATTGTAAGATCCTTTTTATAGATTCCCAGTGTGCTTCTTCGAGGTAATAGATATCTACTAACTAGGCCTACTTAAATAAAAAATCCCTACTGTTTGTGTATATGAAACATTTAGATATTTCTGCCTTTTTAAGAATTTGGTTGAGTTTATTTCCAATCATAAGTGGTGTGGAAAATGGAGTGTTGTTCCGCGTAAACCTCTTCAGTACAATATATATTTATTTTTCCTGGATAAGACTCAATGTTCTTGGATTATGTCTTTTGTAATTTAAATTCCTAGAATATATGATGCCTAATCCTTGTCCCTCATCTCAAATTCACTACTCAACTTTATTTTATTTTATTACCCATCATTATTTCGTTACTCGCGATTAGAATATCATCCAGATATATATACACACACAAACATGTTTCTACGCTTTATGTACATAATAAGCCATTTTATTATCAATAGAATCAAATTGATAATTTTCTATGGAATTTAAGATATCTTTACCGTGAAAACTGTTTCAAGCCCTGTAATGAATTTGTTAATTTATGAACTCTTTTTTCCTAGCATTATACCTGAAAACCATCATGTTGTTGCATATTTATCTCATTCCTCAATTTCCATTAAGGAAGGTTGCCTTCACATTCATTTTTAGTTGTTCAAAATCCAGAAATGTGATGATAGTGTAGATCATCAATGTCATTGTAAACTTAGAGAGTACATTATTGGAAGTCTACTCAAGTTTTTTGAGTATAACTCTCGACAACTAGTTTTACTTTTTATTTATCAACAATGACATTGACTTGATACTTTCTCTTGAATGTCCACTTACAACCTAAAGATTTCACACCTTCCTGCAGAGCACATAGTTCAAATATGCCATTTTGCTCAACAAAATCCAACGCGTCCCTCGTGGAGACCATTTATGGTTTGAGCCCACTTGAAGCTATTACTTTGTTAAATGATATGGGATATATATAGCTCACTACATCTTTTTTATGACATAATATGATACCTTACATCTATAGAAATAATAATCTTCCATCTTAGTTGTATTGTGAGCCTTCTATTTCTTATTATATTCCTGGATTGTGTGGATTCACCCTGTTTACTTCAAAGATCATTATCGATCATAGGTTTATTCTCTAAGCATGCATGTGATGGAGGTCATACTTCACGCATCATGTAAATTATGGGAAAATAAGGATCAAAGTCGACTAGAAAACCCATCATGCAAACAACAATGAAAAGTAATTGCAATGGAATCGCTTGGCATTTTTTTATATCTTCGAAGATACGATAAGACTCAAAAACATGCAGTTTCCTATCATTGGTCTAATCCTACAAATTTCGAATAGTAGATACTTCGATAAGATGTGTATCTTCCACGAATTTAGGACCCTCCTCCTCCTCCTACATGCTAGAATGAGATCTTTGGGGATCCTCTTGTCCTTTATAATGCATATATTGTCTCATGAGGTCTTGTTCTATATTGTATATACGGAAGGTGAGGATGGTACTTCTCCTTCAAGAAGTAAGAGAACTACTAAGGGAAAGGGAGAGAGCGAGGGGTGATGACTGATGAACTCGAAATTTGTCTCTTTAAAAATTAGGAATTGTAGTATAGGAGGTGAAAAACAATTCAACAAAAACCACAATCTTTGAATGTTGTGGAATATTTATACTTTATAAGTCTCCCAAGATCGAACACTGTGACATGAGCTACTTTATTTTATCTATCGAATTTTGATCAATTAAGAGCATTTGTGAATAATTCTCAATTCTAAGGTCTTCATGCAGATTACAATGCACTTACATGATACATGCATTTTTTAGTTGATTTTCATGCAATTATAAGATATGCAATGCGTGATATATGAATAAATGCAAAGAATAAGGAATCTCATGATTAATTTACAACAATGCCCTAAATTATGAGCACAGATTAAGGTTGAAATCAGAGTTGAATTGAGCACAAAAATATGAGTAATCATCAAATCAGGTCAAAGACATGTAGAGCCAGAACGTCATCTAACATTAGAAATTCACTTCACTTAAAATGGTGTCAAATGAAAAAATTAAACATGAATGAAGTAGATGATGAAACAATGAACAAAATGATAATAAAATCATGCATTTTGGACCTACGATGCTAAAGTTATGAATAAAAAGTACAAGGGCATAAATGTAAATAAAATACAAGAAATAAAGTGATAAATAATTACAAATAGGTCCCTGGAGGGACCTATTTGAAATTTGCAAAAACTACCTAGGCCCATATGTAATTTCTCCATGCATGCGGGTGCATAATTGTAATTTCCATAAGCTGAGGACATCCCTGAAAAATACCTAGGCAAGCACATGAGGCACGCGCTTGGGGACCAAAATGTAAATATTAAAAGCTCTAGGTCCTTCTATGCAATTTTTCCATGCCCTCACGCCCAACACGTGAGGGGTCCAGGATCGAGAGGCTAGGTTGGCTTGGGCCACGTGGCATCAGGTAGAAGCTCGGGATAAGGCTTGGAAATCCAAGCCTGTAGGCTAGGCATAAGGCTCGGATGAGCCACATGTATTCATCTAGACCCGTCCGATCCAGATGATCAGACGGTATATGTACTCTCGTGCTCCTTCGCAGGCCACCGGAGAAGGCAGAGCTCCGGCAACCTGTTGGTAGCTCCTCCGTGCACCAATGGCTCGTCTGAAGGTCGGGGAAGCTTGTTGGGGGTCCGACGGAGATCCTGGAGACAAGGCGGAGCTTCTTCTTCGTCTAGAGGAGCACAACGGAGAAAGGTTGTCGGAGTTGAAGCTTGAGACCGCACGACATTGCGAAGTCCGGCCATCGAAGTTCTACGAAGGTTAGTGTAGCCGAAGCATGTGTTTATGACTTTGGTAGAGTGTTTGGTGAGTGGTATAGAGGCTGTGGAGGCGACGGGAGGTGGTGGCCAAGTCCTTCGATGAGATGCAGAGGGGGGGGGAGTCGGAGCGAGTGGTTCTGGAGAAGAGAAGGGGGGTCAGTGAGGATGTTTAAGGGATGGCGGAGCTGATCGAAACATTAGGGAATGGTGAGATGTGGGGTATGCCACGAGGGAAATTGGAAGAAAATGAATAACAGTTACCTGGCCGGAGCCAGGCGATATGGAGGATTTGGCCAAGGCTGAGTACCTGGGGAGGCGCTCTGGTCGCCGCCTGGACTGGACGGCCGCTCTAGTGAGCTCAAGCAGGGTTGAGCCACCGTGACACAGCTGATTCAGCTGAGGGTCAACATCGGGGCGAAAAGTCGTCATCGCCTCGTCGATCCACCCCTTCGCTGTTACCGGAGGGGTGGGTGAAGCTGGGCTAATGCCTGGAATGGTGGATGATTTGCTCGGAGGCTGAGGGGTGTGGCTTTATAGGATGGTGTCACCGACAGTTATGTGGTGGGAGTGGTGCGTTTGAATGAGCAGTGAAGGTGGGGCAGTAATGGAGTAGGGAGTATGGAGGTTAGCGAAGATGACGGATCTGGGGGCGTCACACTGGTGGCATTACAAGAGGGAGAGCGTGCTGGAGGCGTTGGCTGGAAATGGAAGGGAGAGGAGGGGTGGCGAGGCGTAACGGACGAAGAGGGAGGTTATAAAGGTAGACAATGAGCTCATGATCGTTAGATCTGGGGATCCAACGACTATGAGCTAGGTGTGATCGAAGGGGTGAGGATTAGATCTTAGGATCTAATCTAAGGGTTGAGGTTTAGGAGGAGACGAGCAGTTGGATGCATCCTAGGGATTGATCTAAGGGTGGTGAAAGTGGGGGCGACTTGGAGATATGGTGAGCTTAGGATGAGGAGGATCAATGGCTCAGGGTGTGGCAGAAGGGAGTGGCTAGGATCTAATCTAGAATCAGATCTGACGGTTGAGGTCAAGTGAAGGATGAACGGTGGAGATGGAGGCGGTTTTGGGCTGATCCAAGGGTGGATGATGCAAATGGGTGGCCTAGAAGAGGGAGGCGGCCACCATGGGCAGCCCAGAGGGCGCCATGTGGTCGTACCAGAAAAATTAATTAATAAAAAATCAAAATAAAAAAGAATTAGTTAGATGGGGAATTAGGAAAAGTCAAAACATGAAGTTATAGATCTCGATGAGATCTACAAATTTCATGTTGGACAAAAAGCCAGAAGAGGTCATTTGTACAAAAAGTATTTTTGAGGATATTTTTAAGGGGTAAAAATACTGAGTTTTGGGTTTTGACTTGTTTTTGTATTTTTAGTCTTTTTAGGGGTCAGGAACTTATAAACAATTAATTGACCTAATATTTAGGGGGTTTTAATAATAAAATAATTTATAAAGTAATTAAGTACAATTATAGGTCAATTATGTACAATATAATACAAAATAAAATGAATGAATTATAAGTAATTTTTATTGAATTGTTTAAGTAAGGAGTTTAATAATTGGATTTTAATATGATGAATATGTGATTCACCAATGACTATGCTTGGAGAGAGAGAGAAGTTGTGACACTTATGAGGGTCCTTATGGTTGTTGACCACCCTCTCTTATAATAAAGGGCAGATGGATACTAAGTAGACTAGCATGAAAATCTAATCACAATAAATTTGGAGTAATCTTTGACTTGGATTCATTCCAGGTTTTTGATGAATCTCCATTTCATAATCTTTATTCAATCATTTTGGCCTAAAAGACACTAGTAATGCGTGTAAATACCCTTAATTTAGGCAATTTAGCATCCATGCATTTATTGTGTAAATAGTGTATAAAATGAAGTTTTTAATGGCAAAATTATAGAACAAAAAAAGAATAAGAATAAAATATGGAAGATATTTTATGACCCTAAACACTGAGTCCTAAGCATCTCGATGACTAGGTCAACAAAGAATAAAGTAGGTGGGAGATAAGGGCTTAAAATACAAAAAAAACCTTTTATTTTATTCATTGTTTATTTTTTTGGGACCTATTTTTAGTTTCACTTGGTTATACTCAAAAGAAGAAACTTGGTACATGAAAGTTGTAGATAATAAAATATAGAAAAATACAAAATTGATTTCACACAAAAATAATACACAGCGTACAAAATACAATCTAAATAAGATTTCAAAAATCCTAACTTCCCATACCCATATCTCTCAAATAAAAACTCAAATTATATCAAAATCAATTTAATTGTATATAATTTTAATAAGATAATTAATTAAGGTGGTTCATATTTTTTGGAGTTAAGGTGTGAAAGTTAAGTTTTGGACCCCATTTGTAGAGTTATATCGATTAAATATCATTTTTTTTATTATTCATTATTTTTATAATTTTATAATTTTATAATTTTATAAATATTATAATATATGTACATATTAAAACTAAAAAATAAAACCTTAAAGAAAACACGCGAATAAAATTTGTATAGAAAATACATAGGTAAAATACCTAATATCTAATACTATACAATTACGTCTATTTATTTAAATGTATATATCATATCAGAAAAAATATAATAAAAATATATTTATGTATCTAAAAATAAGTATGTAAAATAATAAAATAAAATACAAAAATTAAATATACAAAATAAAAATAAAAGATATAAAACATAGATAAATATACCTATATATAACCCTTAAAAAGTAACTTGTAATTTATACCTCTAAAAAAATCAAAATAAAATACGTTATAAACTAATAAACATTTTATATTTTATAACCCAAAATTAATAAAATCATTTATTAATTTTAATTGATTTTTCTAATATTTTCTAGGGGGTTTCCTGGTTGGTCCACGTAGACCAACCAGGTGTCGTAGAGAGTTGAACGCGGATCAACTCTCTGACCTGCCTGTTGCTCCTATTAGAACTGCATTTTAACCCCTATTCTTTCATTTTTCCACGACGATACGAGCCTCTTCTTTGAAAGATCTTTTTCATGACTTTTTCTCCTCAAGTAATGGTGATTCACGCCCTTGCATTATCTCGAGGAATGCATCGTTGCTCTGCTAGATCTCCCTCGATCTTCAACCCTCTTCCGCATCCGGTACATAAGTGCTCCTCCGCCTTCTTTTCTAGATTGATCCCTCTTTCACCTTCCACACTGTCTTTGAGATTTGAGAAGGAGTCCTGGTGACAGCAGGAACATCCTCCGCTCCAGCGCATGGAGTTTGGTGTCAAATTTGAGGTCATCCCGCTGCTTGCCGCCACCATCACCTGGGATCCTTCTTCCGGTAGTGTCTTGATGGCGAGCTTCTATTTATTTTTCTTGTTTCATTCCTTTATCTCACAGGAGCATAGGAATAGTCTTCATTTGATGAGTCTACCCATTTCCCTATTGATTGTAAAATCCCTCGCGCGGTGGAGCTTCAGCTCCACCCTTTAGTTTCGATTACTACAGTGCTCGTTAGCCCCTCCACTCCCCTAAATTTCTGTCTCCCTCATTTTCTCCACATCCCACTGATGCGGCTAAAATCTGATCGTGGCTTTTGATGTTATAAAATTATCGGTGTAGGAAAGCCACGAAGAGATCTCAGTCGATCAAACAAAATTCGATTTTTAGAGAATGAAAACCTACATTAATTATTTTACCAGGTGAGTGTGCCTGGGTCGAACTCAAGGAGGCAGAGTGCTTTGATTTTTTTAAGAAAATATTTTTGCAATTTTATTTTTTCTCTTCTTAAAGCGATCAAGAGAAGCTACGAGTTTCATTGAGTTTTTTTTATTTTAAATTTTTATCTGATGTTAATCTTTTCAATTTTTATTTATTTTTCAAAGGGGTATTTTTCAAAGATTTATTTATTATATAATAGGTGGAATATAGGTAGATGATACTATATAGTAGGTGAAAAACCGAGCGTCGGACTCGAACAAGCTCACAAAAACAAAATAAGACGAAGGTAATTTTTGACGAATAAAAACACGATAAAAACATGAGAAAATTACACGAAAAATCAATGAAAACTCGCGGAGGTAGTTGTGTAACTACCCCAAGAAAATCTACGAAAAATGAGGTCAAAAGTAGGTCCAAAAATCCCCTACAGCCCAGGGGTATAAGCGCAAGAAAAGTATCAAAAATTGTTGCAAATTGGTCCTTACTGGGATTGTTCTGAAAAGAAAATAAAGAGTTTTACATTTAGGTCCCTGCCGAGGTACCTAAATGTAATTACTGGAAACCTTTGGAGCGGCTTTAAAGTCTGGAAGTCTTCAAGATTGAAGATGCAAATTCTCTACCAATTTGATTTGAACGGCCTGGATTAGAAGCTGATAACGTGATCTGACGTCCCCTAGCGAGCCACGTGTCACACACCCTTGCGTTTTGGAGTTCTTGAGGATCTTGAGGTTGTTATGCAGGCTGCCGGCGAAAGCTTCTTCAACGAATTTTCCCCGGCGGATGGCGGCGAGTTAGGGCCTCCTGCGAGGCCAGAGGGGTGGATCCTCCACCCCTCGAGCTCGCTCGCGGTGGTACGTGGTCGGAGGCGACTTCGAGTGGCGGTGGAAAGGCTATGAAGTTGATGGTCTCGTTGATCCTGGAGGTTGAAGAAGAGTGTTGCGCCTCTTTCGAAAGAGATTTCCTTGATGATTGAAGCTTCCAAAGGTCTTGAATTTGCTCCAAATGAAAGATGGACCTGCAAACAAAAAATTTGTATGCTCGATTCTCAAGGAATCGACTGATGGGTTAAGAGTTCGCAAGAGCAAAACAGTGATTTACAGACTAAAAACAAACAGGCGTGAAATGGCGATGAAATGAAGACGTGATTCGAAGTGGATTTGAAACGATTGGAAAGTGAAATTTGGATGAGCGTCTAAGCGAAGGGATTAAGTTAGCTAATGACGTGATTAGCCACGCTAATCATGGCACGATGATCGAGAGTGAATATGATGAAAATGGAATGAACTGTCTTGGGAACTAGAGGTGTATGACCTCCTGGTGATGGCTCAACGAGCGGTCTTCTCGGAGCTATACGCGGCGTTGAGTTGCGATTCAAGGTGGCGACGTACCTTGGAACTCCTCCACCGACGTCCCTCTTCCATGCGAGGCGTCTCCTAGATGCTCACCACCGCAGATGGCCGGAACAAGGCGAGAAAGGGAAGAGGTCGGCTACAGAAACTGGAGTGTCCTGCGTAGTTGAGAGTTAGTTTGAAATGGCGGACTTTAGGGGTTTATATAATGAGATTGATTGATCCCTAGGTACAATCCAAGGGTGGCCGTGGATGAAGGTTGTTAGGAGAAGATTTTCAATGGCTTAGATCATCGGAAGGTGTTGAGATGCATGCGGGATAAATGGTTGAACATGGCCGTCCAGAACAAACTCCAGAATGGCTTCTTCAAAGAAGATGAACCAGATGCTGAGTCGTGTCAGCACCTGGTTGGTCCAGATACTAAAATTACTTGTAAATTCATTATTAAATAATAAATAACGTTATTTTAAATAGGTATAAATACAAGAAATGTAAATAAATTAATTATCTAATTTTAAGAATAATTACTTTTTATAAATAACAAATATTATTCAAAATATAAATATTATATTAATAAATATGTATATATAAATAGGTTTTAGAATTTTAATTTAATAAGTAAATAATTAAAAACTAATATTATATTTCTTAATTATTAGAACAATAAATAAGAGTTGTTTAAATTTTTGATGATTTTAATAATTAATTTACATATATTAATAAATACGGGTATAAGTTATACAATTCATTTTCACCTAAAATTTAGGGTTTTTTATTTTATTAAAATAGTAAATAAGCTCCAAAAAAATATGAAATAAATTAGGGTTAAATTACAAGATCATGAAAATAATTAGAAATTATAAGATTAATAAACTATAATTAATGTTCAACATAAAATAAATAGCCCAGAAACCGTTGTCATTTGGTCCCAAAACCGACTTTTGCAAAGGGACTCCGAATTCGATGAAACCATCTTTATTAATTAAAGAATATTATTTTATGAACTTTAAAGGTAAGTAGAGTGAAATTGGAGTTCGTATGAAGAAGTTATGATGTTCGGAAGTTGAGATTTTGACAATTTACAAGTAGGATTTCTTGGTATATGTACATAATAATATTTTTAACTTATTTTTATATCTTTGTACACATTTTTAGAAATAATTAGGAAAAGAGTTTGATGAAAAATATATACATATGAATTAATTAAAATTTGTTGAAGTTTGGTATTTATTTGGTAATTATTGATAAGTATATAAAGTGAGGTTTATTTCATTTTTAGGGTTTTCTTTCCTTATCTCCCCCTAATTATTGATTTGTCGACCAATCCATGTTGTCTTGATCTCGAGGTTTAGGTTATATAAATATACATTGTAGTTATATTTATATTTCTAAGTCATATTGTACAAATTCACATATTCACAATCTGCCTTCTTTTCTTTTCTTTATTTTTATTCTTTATTTATTAACATTTTTTATACTTAAAATTGAATATTTATTCATGAATAGGATTTTGTTAATAGATAGGAATTAATGAATATTTACATTCATTTGTTAAGGGTTTTAAGACAAAATGCGACAGAAAAGTTAATGAATCATGGATTCATCACCCACACGCCATCATCCCCCAGTTCTCGCACAAAACTGAAGATCAGCGCCTCCACTCTGCCGGTTGTCGGAGGCACATCGCCTGACCCACTCACGCCTCGCCTCACTCATCTGAAGCTCCCCTGAGCTTACTCCCTTGTTTCAGGTGCATTGGAAGGTCTCCTTCCCAGTGAGAGTGGCTTCGTAAGGATTACAGTGCAAAACCCAATCAGTGGCTGCCTTGTGTATCATGTATGGATTTCAGAAGTATTGGCACTTCTATCGTACGTAGACGAGTAGGGCTTCGTAAACAATGACGCTCTTTGTTGTGTAGAGCGTCGACCTCGTCTGAAGTATCAAGCATAGGACATGCCTTCACGGGGGTATTTGTCTCATGGTCTTGCGTCTGAGTAGGTTCTTGCACGCTCATGGGTGATTCCGTTGCGAGCGAGATCTGAAGTATTGGTTTCGCTTATAGGCTTCCTCCCTCTATTTCTTTGGCTGAGTAGGGATCCAGGAATGGTTACAAGGGCCTCAAAAGTGGAGACATGTTACAAAGGAGGAGGACAAGTACATGATACATTTCCAGCAGTACTCTCTCTCTCTCCTATAGAAGTAGCGCTCTAAGGACTCATCTATAGATTAATTGCCTGAAAATCAAATCTAAAATTTACGAAGATAATTGACGAACCTTCAAGGCTTCACGGGTCGAGTTGGTTAATCCATTATTTTGAGGTTTGATTGATTAGTATTATGAAGGTCAGTATCAAAAATATCACACACTTGCGCAATTTTGCTCTCCTTTTTAGTTGACCCTTGCTCATTGTGAGCCTTCTACTATTTTACACTCCTTTTATTCCTTGTTTGCCTCCATGCTCTTCATCCATCATTTATCTCTTTTAACCCTCTCGAGATGTCAATACACGGGCGGTTTAATCGGGACCTTGTCGACGCCCACATTAATTTCGTGTTATAAGACAGGGCGATCTCCAAGAAGTTAGTTCGGATTTTGTGAACTTCTCCTTGGACTCCATGATACTATCTTCCTTCAAAACTTGACTTTCGCCAATAAATCCGATGTTCGGGATGGACTCGCAACCCGAGCTAGCTCTTCCTCTCTAAATAAATCAGAATTACTGCAGATTCCCAACCCGATCAAGAGCTGATTGTTCAAGCAGATTTAGAAATGGCTCATACATGAAAAGGAAAGGGTCCATAGCCCCAACCAGCTGAGCTGGCAGATCTGGGGAAAGGGCATAATACCACATAGAGTGAGGTCAACAATCACCTGCTTGCTTCCATACAGGCCATCCAACAACAACTAACCAGTCATGCCCTAACTCAGACTTCCTTTAAAGAGATGTTAAATGATCTGAGGAGAAGAACTGACGAGAGAGATGGCACAAGGGATGATGACCCGAACCCATAACATGAGGGAGGTGCAAGAGATGCATTTTTAGTAGGTGGACCCTATTCAAAATATAAATATTATATTAATAAATATGTATATATAAATAGGTTTTAGAATTTTAATTTAGTAAGAAATAATTAAAAATTAATATTATATTTTCCTAATTATTAGAACAATAAATAAGAGTTGTGTAAATTTTTTATGATTTTAATAAATTACATATATTAATAAATACGGGTATAAGTTATATAGTTCATTTTCACCTAAAATTTAGGGTTTTTTATTTTATTAAAATAGTAAATAAGCTCCAAAAAATATGAAATAAATTAGGGTTAAATTACAAGATCATGAAAATAATTAGAAATTATAAGATTAATAAAACTATAATTAATGTGTTCTACATAAAATAAATAGCCCAGAAACCCCGTTGTCATTTGGTCCCAAAACCGACTTTTTGCAAACGGACTCCGAATTCGATGAAACCATCTTTATTAATGAAAGAATATTATTTTATGAACTTTAAAGGTAAGTAGAGTGAAATTGGAGTTCGTATGAAGAAGTTATGATGTTCGGAAGTTGAGATTTTGACAATTTACAAGTAGGATTTCTTGGTATATGTACACAATAATATTTTTAACTTATTTTTATATCTTTGTACACATTTTTAGGAATAATTAGAAAAAGAGTTTGATGAAAAATATATACATATGAATTAATTAAAATTTGTTGAAGTTTTGTATTTATTTGGTAATTAATGATAAGTATATAAAGTGAGGTTTATTTCATTTTTAGGGTTTTCTTTCCTTATCTCCCCCTACTTATTGATTTTTCGACCAATCCATGCTATCTTGGTCTCGGGGTTTAGGTTATATAAATAGACATTGCAGTTATATTTATATTTCCAAGTCATATTGTACAAATTCACATATTCACAATCTGCCTTCTTTTCTTTTCTTTATTTTTATTCTTTTATTTATTAATATCTTTTATACTTAAAAGTGAATAATTATTCATGAATAGGATTTTGTTAAAAGATAGGAATTAATGAATATTTACATGCATTTGTTAAGGGTTTTAAGACAAAATGCGACAGAAAAGTTAATGAATCATGGATTCATCACCCACACGCCATCATCCCCCAGTTCTCGCACAGAACTGAAGATCAGTGCCTCCACTCTGCCGGTTGTCGGAGGCACATCGCCTGACCCACTCACGCCTCGCCTCACCCATCTGAAGCTCCCCCGAGCTTTACTCCCTTGTTTTCAGGTTGCATTGGAAGGTCTCCTTCCCAGTGAGAGAGCGGCTTTGTAAGGATTACAGTGCAAAACCCAGTCAGTGGCTGCCTTGTGTATCATGTATGGATTTCAGAAGTATTGGCACTTCTATCGTACGTAGACGAGTAGGGCTTCGTAAACAATGATGCTCTCTGTTGTGTAGAGCGTCGACCTCGTCTGAAGTATCAAGCATAGGACATGCCTTCACGGGGGTATTTGTCTCATGGTCTTGCGTCCGAGTAGGTTCTTGCACGCTCATGGGTGACTCCGTTGTGACTCCGTTGCGAGCGAGATCCGAAGTATTGGTTTCGCTTATAGGCTTCCTCCCTCTATTTCTTTGGCTGAGTAGGGATCCAGGAATGGTTACAAGGACCTCAAAAAGTGGAGACATGTTACAAAGGAGGAGGACAAGTACATGATACATTTCCAGCAGTACTCTCTCTCTCCTATAGGTGTAGCGCTCTAAGGACTCATCTATAGATTAATTGCCTCAAAATCAAATCTAAAATTTACGAAGATAATTGCCTAACCTTCAAGGCTTCACGGGTCGAGTTGGTTAATCCATTATTTTGAGGTTTGATTGATTAGTCTTATGAAGGGCAGTATCAAAAATATCACACACTTGCGCAATTTTGCTCTCCTTCCTAGTTGACCCTTGCTCATTGTGAGCCTTCTACTATTTTACACTCCTTTTATTCCTTGTTTGCCTCCATGCTCTTCATCCATCATTTATCTCTTTTAACCCTCTCGAGATGTCGATACACGGCGGTTTAATCGGGACCTTGTCGATGCCCACATTAATTTCGTGTTATAAGACAGGGAGATCTCCAAGAAGTTAGTTCGGATTTTGCGAACTTCTCCTTAGACTCCCTGATACTCTCTTCCTTCAATACTTGACTTTCGCCAATAAATCCGATGTTCGGGATGGACTCGCAACCCGAGCTAGCTCTTCCTCTCTAAATAAATCAGAATTACTGCAGATTCCCAACCCGATCAAGAGCCGATTGTTCAAGCCGATTTAGAAATGGCTCATACATGAAAAGGAAAGGGTCCATGGCCCCAACCAGCCGAGCAGGCAGATATGGGGAAAGGGCAGAATACCACATAGAATGAGGTCAACAATCACCTGCTTGCTTCCATACAGGCCATCCAACAACAACTAACCAGTCATGCCCTAACTCAGACTTCCTTTAAAGAGATGTTAAATGATCTGAGGAGAAGAACTGACGAGAGAGATGGCACAAGGGATGATGACCCGAACCCATAACATGAGGGAGGTGCAAGAGATGCATTTTCAGTAGGTGGACCCTATTTCGAGGGAAGGGATGACAGACCACCACTATCAAAGTCCACTTTAAAGCATACATGCAATCCTTAAGCAGACCGTATCACAGAGTGGATTCAAATTCCACAAATCAATGCCCACTTTGAGATGAAGCCGCATTTTCTATCCTTGCTCCCCATATTTCATGGGAACACTACCAAAAAACTATATATCCACCTCAAGAAGTTTGGTTGCATCTGTGCGACCGCTCACTACCCAGGTATTCCTTTGGGTGTAGTCAAGATGACTGCCTTCCCCTTCAGTCTCCAAGACAAGGTCTTATATTGGGTCGACCACTTGGAGAAGGTAGTCACAACCTAGGAGGAGTTAAAGTTTGCATTTCTCCACAAATTCTACCATCTCGGTTGCTTGAACCAGATGTGTTCCTGCATCTCTAGTTTCTGCTAACAACCCCACGAGATGATCCATGAAGCGTGGGAAGGCTTAAGGAGCTACAAGAAAAGTGTCCCCACCACGGGATTCCCAAGACTAGTCTCATGCAGCACTTCTTCAGTGGGCTGACACTGGAAAGCCAGAGACTCATCGATGATGCTTGTGGTGGCTCGTATTTCAACAAGGATGAGGACGTTGTATGAACATTTTTTAGGAGATGGTCGAAGGAGAGTCCGCTCAGCCCTCATCACGTGCCTACATGAAGATGCCTGCCACCATCAACAAGTCCGTCATTATGGCTACCCATGACGAAGTCAAGGATGAGAGCTCCAACCTCAAAATTATCGAGAGCCACTTGTCTAAGGTAGACATCATTGAAAAGAGGTTGCAGGACCTCGAATAATTGTTCTTCATTGAGAAAAGAATCCAGAGCTTGGAGAAGCTCGATTTGATTTCTCAATAGATGGAGAATCTAGTCCGTGCTCTGAATGCCAACACTTGCAACTCTGTGTCTGCCACTATATAGAACCCCACTAAGTAGAAGGAGCCACCACAGGCACAACCTCCTCAACCATGTATCACTGCCGCAACCAGTCCAACACTTGTACTACATGCAAGTCCCAGAGCAGCCCTCACAGTCCCAGAACCAGATGGTTGTTTATCAACAGAGCTGCAACAAGCTTATCAGGAGTAGTTTTCTCCTCACTCGCTGTAGATTCAGGAGATCAACGGTGTATGGGAACATGAATAGCAGCTGACCTGTTCTTAGGGACACACTCACGGTCAGAACTCACCAACTCGCCACACCACCAATAGAAGTAGGGAGGGAGAAACTTCCAGCCCTACCCACCCCAGAACCAACAACCTCTACAATACATAACACATGGAGGCAGGGGTACCCGTAACAGCAGTCCAGCTACCGTCATCAGGGCTTTCCTCTACAACAGCTGCCTACATCATATCAGAATTCTTTTCCCTCACTACAGTATTCACATTATTCTTCTCGTCCTCCTCCTCACCACTTTTCACAGGGTTACCAATAGCAACCTCCCCCACACTATCAGAACCAGAGGCCCCAAGTGGGCCATTCCTCTGAGGTTGCACTGGTGAACCCGACCCTCGCTTGTTTGGAACATCTCGTCAAGAATATGGCTGATATGACCCAGAAGATAGACAACCTAACATATGCCAAAACCATCATACCGCCTAGGTTGAGGTTAATCCTAATAATTTCTGACACAAGGAGCATGTAGTTTGTAGTGATATGCTCGATTCAGGTAGAAATGATTTGTTTATGGCTAATGTTGTTACTCTCAGGAGTGGTAGAGCACTGCAGCCATTGGTTGTCATGAAGGGAAAGCGCATTGCATCTGACAGGGAGTCGTCAGTCCAACCAGCACGAGGGCATATCAGCAGTTTTGAAGGAACACCATATGTAGAAAAATCGCAAAAAAATGAAGAAAATACAAAGACAAAAAGATAACAATAGCCTCGGTGGAGACCAGCCAGCATGGAGACGCCTACATAGGCCACAGAACCAGCTCCAATCTTGAAGAATCTTACACATGCTGCGAGTCTAAAGTTAGCACCAGAAGTCGAGCCTTCAGTTTTTGGTCTACATATTATAGATGATTTTATTCCTTTTTGCCATCTACCTGTAAACAATGACATGAACACAATTTTGAATGACACTATTTCAGATTCTGTAAATATTCATTTTCCATAAGCAATGAAAAAGCACAAAAAATTAAAAATTTTGAAAAATGCTTTGTACGATCCTGCCGTTATGGAAATTATCCAGAATTTGGTCTTGAATATGCCTTTGATGAAAGCTCTTGAGTACATGCCAGCTGTGAAGAAAGGACTGAAAGAGGCATGTACAAATAGGTGGAGGCCTCATCATTACAACTCCATAAGCAAGGGTGACAAGTCTGAGAAGCATATTCTTACAATGGACACAACCAATGCCATCGGCAATCTCCCGACAAGAAGCCAGACAAGGGAGCACCTCTGGTTCGCTGTCAGATGTTCAACTCAGAGTTCAAACGCACTTTGCTCGATAACGGGTCTTCTATCAATTTGATGATAGTTTCACTGCTCACGGAATTTAGGCTAGGACTTCTCAAACCCACAAATATGATTCAACAATTCGCAGACAAATCGATCAAGCATCCTAGGGGCATGTTGGAGGATGTGATCGTCACGATTCAGGGGATGCAATTCCCTATCAATTTTGTAGTATTGGATATGGACATCTCCACACCTTTGCTCATCACCCCTATTATAATTGGAAGACCATTCCTACGATCGACCAATTGATGACACGAAAATCAAGATCAGCTAAGATGGAAAGGTAATCATAGGTCTTTGTTCTCAACCAATCACTTCGATCAATCAAGAAAATAGAGAACCACATGATCAAACAGATAAATCGATATAATCGATGTCAGCGGTCTCCGCTATTTATTTTAACCTGGTATAGTGAACATGGTCAAACTTAAGGAGCATGGAAATGTACGAAGTAGTCTAGATATTAAAATTAAAAGCATATTTCATGTATTTTTAATTTTGCAAATTTGTATGTTTCTAAATTAAGGAAAAAGTGAACAAGAGAATAAGGCAAACAAACACACTAGCAAGCCTTCACAATTTTTATTAAACTCAAAAATGTTCAAAAATCAGAAACAAAAATATTTTTATGTTTTTCAAGTATTCAAGTGTAAAATTTACTCCTGTCGGTGGCTGAGATGTAATCTGACAGAGGAAGGTTTCATCCAATGGTAGCTGAGGATGGTGGAAGAACAGCTCCTGGGCGACTTTCGATTGAGCAATGGATGCAATCTGCTGCTATGATGAGTCCACTAAGAGGTCCTGCTCGGTCGTGAGAGTGCTCTGCATCTGTTGGACAACTCTGATAGAGGTGGTAATTGTCAGATAGGTGTGGTGATCCAGCTCCTCCTATTGTGGAGGCGCAAGAGATGATTTATAGGCTTCCCTGGAGGGTGAGATAATCAGGCACTAGTACGCAACGCTAGGAATATCTGCGCCTTCCTAGGGATCCATGAGGGTCATGGATCCTACGAGAAGGCTCGGGCAAAAAATCAGATCGGGAGGAGGCATGACCTGACCAGAAAAATTGGAAGAAAAAGCTCCAATGGGAGGAGTCAGGTCGGGTCAGCCTTGGAAGAAGGCGTTGACCAGAGGTCAATGTTCGGTTGGCCCAATCAGAAAAAAGGAATTTACAAATTATTTATAATGTCAATAAAAATTGTAAATGAATTCAAAATAAAAAGTATATAAAATAAAAAATGTTTATTATTTTTCAAACTATTTTTTAGTGATTTTTAATTATTTTTATGAAAAGTAAATTAGTGTATATACAATATATAGTATTATATATAGGTATAATATATCTATGCATTATGTAAATTTATTTTTATTTTGTTATTTTTACACAAATACCCCAATTTTATATTTTATTTATTTTTAACATAATTGTATGAGTATAAATAATTTTTATTTTATTTTATGTGTTATTTAAAAATTTAAAATAAATAGGGGATGTGGTATATATACATGTGCTTTGTACAATGAGAGAGGAATTTTATTTTTATTCATTTTTTCTGATTTTAATTTTATTTTTATTTTGTATTTAGAAATATGTACAATGAGGTAAAAATAATGAATGAATTTAATTTGGGGTCAAAAATAGTTATTTACATATACAAGTAATATATACAATACAAAGTAGGCCCTATCTCTCTCTACTTATTTTATTTGGCGATCAGGTCAGGGCTTGACCTTCTCTTGGATTTCGGTCACTCTGTATTTATTCTAAATACCTCCTTACTTTTTCTTTTCCTTTATTTTTTTTCACAAATACATGCTAATTATGCAATATTAACACAAGCATGTTGATTGCTATGTTATTGAATTTATACCTATTTACATGCTGATTTCCAAGATAATTAGCTAAAATAAAAGAATAAAGAGCGAGAATTAGGGATTCATCACTAATGCAGTGGTGAATTATGGCACTGGAGAGATCACCTTCGGCTCCAGCACTTATAAAATCAAGCTAGAGACCATGTCTGATGCAAGATCGACGAAGGGAACATCTGCAGCGTGTGCAAGGGTGATCGATCATTCCAAAGATTACGACTTTTTAGTAGAAATTCAAGATACCGACCTCTTTATGGACAATAACGAGATATATGAATTCTTCAACCCAAGGAGGGATTGGAGAACGTAATCGAATTTTCCCCTATCGATCATGATGAGACGTTTGATGATTCACTTGATGAGATTCAGGTGGCGATGATGTGCCTTCAAGACTAAGAGCAGATTATCAAAGAGTTCTTCAATGAAGAAGAAATCATCGAAGCATTCAGTGAATTATTAAATGAAGAGGCAGAACAGAGAAGGGTGGACACCGAAGAGACGAAAGAACCACTACCAACAATAGTAGTTGAAGACACCCTTGAAGCGGCTCCTATCCCGCCTAAGCTGAAACAATTGCCCTCCAATATGAAATATGCCTTCCTTGTAGGAGAACCTAACATGTACCCGGTCATTATCAATGCTCATCTGACTGAAGACCAAGAATCTCATCTGATGGAGTTCTTGAAAGAAACTGCAAGGCACTATGCTAGAAAACTTAGATCAATCTGTCCTTGTGCTCGCATCGTATTTTCCTGGAAGAGGACAACAAACCCTCCTGAGAATTTCAAATAAGACTCAATCCGAACCTGCGGGAGGTTATCATGAAAGAAATCTAGAAATGGTGTGATACGTGATTCATATATCCCATTTCCGATAACAAATGGGTGAGCCCTCTGCATGTAGTGCCAAAGTAATCAGGGATTACCATCGTAAAGAATGACAAGGGACTTGAAATTCTTCTCACTACCATTTTTAATTCGGTTAAACTAATGGTCAAATTAATCGATATCGTTCGTTGCAGTCGGATAATAAGAGCAGATCTAAAATCACTTTGAATTAATGTCAAGTTAATCAGACATGGCAAATTTATTTTACTTGGGCAAGCCCAAGGTCGAACTCAGGGAGCCAGTTGTCTCCTTAGGTAGATTTTTAGCAATTTCCAAGGGTTTATTTTCAGAGGATATTTTTTTTTCTTTTTCAATATTTTATGCAAGACACATGCACAATCCAACCAGTTTACAAGTTACTTTAGATAAGTGATCAAATCAAGTCCGAAAATTATAAAACTTGGCCAGATAATGAAATTCAATGAAATTAAGGTACACTAATTTTTTAGATTTTTCTGACAATAAATGAATTTACTGTGAATTAAAAATGAATGCACGATGATTTTTACTAAATTAATTTTAATAAATATCAAATCAAAATATTTTCAGATATCAAAATTATCCTAGATAGATCTAAGTGTAAAGAATCCAGGAAAATTAATCAACCTAAATTTCTATGTGAAGCACTTATTAAAAATTAATAAATTAAATCACTAAATGATTTATTCAGGCCTCGGGATGCATGCAAATAAGATGAAACTTTTATGCAATGTAACACTAATTATCCTAGATCTAATGTGATTTTTTTGGGGATTTTTGGAGTCACAAAGAAATTACTATCAATTAAGAGGCATAAATGGGCAAAATATAGCAAATTTAACTAATTAATTAATAGAAAAATCCACTGATATTACAAAAATGTGCCAAGTGTCACATATGGAAGAGGACAATATGAGCTACACAATGAAATTTTCCAAATTGAAAAAATGACTTAAAATGAGTGCCTAAATATGCGTGCAAAGACAGGGGTATAAACATAATTACAGGAATTAAATTGATAAAAATAAAACGTGTTAATAGGGACCAATATGCAATTACCTATAATGCTGAGGGGGTGGATGCAGTTTTTGAACAGAACATGTGCTCCTCACGTGGGGTCTCCTAGCATGGACTGAAATGCAAATATGGAAACCTCACGGGGCTCGACGCAAATAACCCAGGACTCACGTGCAGATCATGTGGGGGTCCAGGCTCGATGGTCTTCGGAGGCTAGGATCGAGTAGCTCTGGAGGTTTGGATCTGGCTCGGAGTAGCTTCGGGTGATCCGAGCCTAGTGGTCGGGGAAGAGACTTTGATCGGGAGACGTGGCTTGATCTGGACCGTGGATCAAGTGACGATCCAACGGCTAATGGATGCTGAGGCGTGGCATGTCTGGATCTGTTAGATCGCAAGTGATCCAACGACGATGGTTCACTCCTAAGGTGAAGGTGTGGTCGATCAGTGACCCTTGGATCTAGATTAATCCAACGACACTTGGAGCGCGATGAAGCGGTGATGTAGATGCGCCTGGAACGTCGGATCCTCCTGATCCTACGGATGCGGAACGTGGGTGACGTGGCTCGATGGGTACCGTTCGATAAAGGAGATCAAACGACAGCTGTTCTTCGTCCTCGGTCGGCCGTCGCCTCCTGCGGCGGATAAGGCTGGGCTCCGGCAAAGGGGGTCTAACTCCGCCTCATCCTCTGGGTGTCGATGAAACTCGCCGGAGACTCCCAAGTAGCTGGGCAGATTCGTGGAAGCTTCGGGGACTCTCTGGTAGTCTCAGGAGTGGCGGAGAAGCTCTGGAGCGCGGTGGCGAAGGAGTTTGGAAGCATCTCCGATGAGTCTCCGACCAATCAAAATGGATGTACCTGCAGGGGGTTAGAAGATAGTCGAAGCGTGCGATGTGTCCGTGGGGTGAACTGGAGTGAAGTGAGAGGCCTGTGAAGAAGTGAGGGGGTCCGGTGATCGAGCTCCGCCAAGGTGGCGGAGCTGGCGTCGGTGAGAGGTGAAGCTCGTCGGCAGAGAGAACAAAGGGTAGTGTGAATATCAGAGCTCCATTGTGGAGCGCGAAGGATGGTTGGCGGAGCGAGAAGTGGAGAGATGATGGCGGAGAAAATAGTAGAATAAAGAAGAAAAATAAAGAAGGGGATCGGAGATGGGTGGAGGTGTCTACCTGGGAAATGGAGCTCGAAGGCGTGCTCTTAGTCGTCGCTCGAAGGACGGTAGATGGTCCTGAGCTTGTGCAGTTCACGGAGGAGGCTGCGACATGGTGGGGATGGCCGTGGATCTCGTCAGAAAAGAAGCCCGGTCTTCGCACAACGTCACGACTAATTGCTGTCACCGAGTTGAAGGTCGGAACTAGGGGTATCTCTCTGGAATGGCGGATGAGTGTGAACGTAGTCGGAGGCGACTTATTTATAGGATGAAGGTGACGGCATAGATGGCGAAGAGGTGGAGTTCGTGGGTATTGTGGAGTAAGGTAGAGGGCATTCATAGAGAGCGAGGAGGCTGGTGAGGATGAGCAAAGAGTAGGCTGTGTCGTAGTGGTGCCAGGAGGCAGAGGTGATGGTCGGCGTGGCGCCAAAAATAGAAAGGGGAAGGCGAGCGTGCGAGGTGAAGATCGTGGGAGAGAGAGGCTAGTCGAGGTTGACGACGAGTTCGTACCCGTTGGATCTTGTGATCCAACAGCAAGAATCAAGGCGCTCAACGACGACTATGATCTGATCTAGGGTTGGATGATCGGATGGCGTACATGGTGCCACGTGGAGTATGGATATTAAGGCGCAACCAGACGGCGGAGATGAAACCTTGAGTTTCTATCGAAGGGCCCAGACATCGTGCGAGATGGGGGGCCAGGATGCGATGCTTCTGGAGAAGATCGGAGGGCGTCTAATGCACCACGGATGCGGCGCGAAGGGACGATCCAGATTAGGCCCAAGGTCTGATCAAAGGGCCAGGGGGCATTTACGGTTCGAATGGCTCAGATGGAGAGGGAGAGAAGGCGATCGGACGGCGGGGAAGGCCGGGCACGTGGCGCGCAAAGAAGTGGGCCACGTGGCGCAAGCAGAGGGTGCCACGTGGCCTGCTCTGAGTCGCTGAGATGAAGAAATGAATTTAGAGAGAGAAGAAGGCTGAACATGGAAAAACTCAAAACATGAAAGTTTTAGATCTCGATGAGATCTACAAGTTTTATGTTGACCAAAAATGGAGATGAGGTAAAACATGATACAGAAATACAAGAGTACAAACATACACCTATGTAGTATACAAGGGGGCCCCAAAAAACCCAAGTTTTTCATACAAGCTCCGAATTAAATGAAATTAGTATCATTTTAAAGGTCTCTTGAATGTGTATTAATCCGAAGGTGTGTAGACCTCATTCGGAGTTTGTAAGAGAGGTATATTGGCATTCTAAGGTCCAGGGGTTTGGGGCTTTATTGGGTATTTTATAAGATAGGGATTTTGGCCTTCTTCCTAATAGTGTACACATTATAAGGAAGGTGTGATTTGATTTTGGAGGGGATATAAAATAAATCGGTGGATATTTTACAAGTAGATTTTACAAATGAATTGGCTTATTATTTAATGCAAATATGAATGCTAAAATGCATATATTGTGGATTGATGCATGAATGCTATTTATGCAAGATAAAGGGAAATATGCTTCTAAATACCTAGGGACTAAGCTCTATTTTCAACTTTAAGAGTGATGAATCACATATTCATCAACCCCCTATACATAAACCTTGCTCGTCCCCGAGCAACTAAAATGAAATGCAAAAGTGAAATGATTTTGGGTTCCATACCAAGGTCATGAACAAAAGTTGAAAATGGAGCTTGACTCAACCTTTGGATTAATTATGTGGTGGAACCTTATTGGGATCTAAAATTAAGACCTAACAGACTTCAAGTTCTACAAGTCTTCTATTCAAGACGCCTCAACAGTCAGGTTAGAACAAATCCTCATACACAAATTTCTGATGATTATGATTCTTACTTGTACTGTGTAAGTGTAAAATAGCTCTCCACATCAGAAATGGCTCAGAAATACCTAATAAGGTAACTCAAGTAACTCAGTCCAGTAACTCTTTCCTCGAGGAGCGGGGTATTCCCTTCTAAGTTCAAGTGCGACTAACTCAAGAGGAGGGGGTAGAGAAAAGAATGGACGGTATCCAGTGTGGCTACCTATCTCGGGATACCTGACCAGTTTAGCCAAGTCATCCGGCTGCATTTCTTTGCTAATATACAGACTCCGACAGGTATTTTATTTTCACTTGGACCTGTCTGATTTTTTTGGAGTTTTGTAATTATATATATATATATTTGAACTATTGATGAATCTGTGATTCATCACTTCAAAAGTCAAAAATAGAGCCTTGTTCCCGAGTAAATAGAGGCATATTTCCCTTTATAATGCATAAATAGCACTCATGCATACATACATAATACATTCATTTTAGCAGTCCATTTGCATTCAAATAAGAAGCCAAAAATCCCTTGTAAAATACCTATTCACTAAAATAACCTCTTCTTTATAATATGTACTCCTTAGTTAATAATATAGGGAAGAAGGCCAAAAATTCCCCCTTGTAATTTAGCTAATAAAGCCTCAGAACCCCTGTACACTAAAATGCACATAAAGCCCTCATACAAACTCTGAAATAGGTCTACTTACTCTTAGAATACTCCACATTAAAAGACCTTTAAAATGAGACTAATTTCATCTAATTTGGAGCTCGTATGAGAAAGTTGGGTTTTTGGGCCACTTTGTATACTACATATATGTATATTTGTATCTTTGTATTTATGTATCATATTTGACCTCTTCTCCGTCTTTGGTCAACATGAAACTTGTAGATCCCATCGAGATCTACAACTTTCATGTTTTGAGTTTTTCCAAATTCGGCCCTCTTTCCTCTCTACACATATATTTTCTTTCAGCCATTCACAGCAGGCCACGTGGCGCCCTCTGGTTGCGCCACGCGGCCCGCACCCCTTGCCTCATCCGCCCGCTGCCACAGCCGTTGGATTATGCTCTATATCCAACGGCTTGGCTGCTTACACGTGTGCCTCAAATCCACACCGTCAGATCATCCCCTTGTCTCATCTGACCCGCCCGTTCGCGCCTCTTCCAGAGCTCGCCACGTGGCGGCGTGTACACCATCTGATCAAGCCCGCGATCCTTCCATCACATCCGCTCTTCCTTTGGCGTCCCTCGTCCCTTCGATTAACCTCAACCCTTCATCCAAGCTGTTCGTTCGCACTGCTGCCCCACCACGACACGTGGCAGGTTCCGCACCTTCAGATCGCATCGTCTTGACTTGATCCCAGCCGCTCGCTCGCGCTTCGCCCAGCTGCTTCCACGTGGCGCGATCACGGCCTCTTATCACCGCACCTTGATCTAATTCCACACATCCCTTCATGCTTTGATCTGGGCCGTTGGATCACAAGATCCAATGGCTAGGGCCTCGTCGTCAACCTCCGGACGCCTCTCGCCCACGATCTCACCCTTGCGAAACGAGCCACCCCCTTTCTATTTTCGCCACCACGCCTACCACCATCTCCAACCACCAATCACTCCACGTACTTCCCCACTCATCCGTCATTCTCGTCAGCCACTTCATTTCCCACGTCGATCGCCAGCTACACCCCACTACCTCCATGAACTTCGCTCCATCACCAGCCCGCTCCTCTACTTCACCCTTTAAATACTCCACCACCGGCCAACTTCTGCCTCATCCGCCATTACAGGAGAAACCCCCGAGCTCAGATCTCTCGATTGGTGACAGCAATTGGCCGTCTCTTCGAGCGAAGACAGGCGTCTTCTCCGGCGAGATCCATGGCATCTCCGCCGTGTCGCAGCTGCCCTCCTCGACGCTGCTTGAGCTCAGGGAGCCACCGGCCCTTCGAGCGACGACCTGGAACCCGAGAAGGAGTTCCAATCCCCAGGTGAACCCTCCATTCTTCTCCGATCTTCTCTTCTTCTCTTCGTCGATTTTCTCGCTGGTCATTCTCCGCCTCCGGTCACTACCACGCTTCCATTCCACTCCGCCGAGCTCCGCGTCGGAGCTCTCATCTTCGCGGCCACCTCTACGCCCGCCGATGACTCACTTCATCCTCCATCAGCTCTAGCTCCGCCACTTGGCCGGAGCACCATCGCCAACCCATCTCCATCACTCCTTAGGCGTCGCCGACTATCTTCACTTCTCCACAGGCGCACGCACGAGCACCGGCTCTATCTTTAACACTTGCAAGTTCTCCTCTTCTCATTGAACGGAAGCTCGCCGGAGACGACTTCGAGCTTCATCGCCATCGACGTCAGACCGCCCTCCGCTGCTCCTGAGACCACCAGCATCTCCACCGCATCGCCACGAGTCTTCTGGGATATCTCCGACAAGTCGGAGAGCGTCATCGACACGAGGAAGGACGGGCGGAGCTAAGGCACCTTCGCCGGAGCCCCGCCATCTCCTCCGCAGGCGGCGGAGGATCGTCGGAGCAGACGCACAGCATCCGTTCGATCACGTTGATCGAATGACCCTCAGCGAGCCACGTCGCCTCCTCACCGGTCTTCGCAGGAGTCGTTGGATCAGCATCGATCCAAAGGCCCGAGGTCACGCCACGCGTCTTCACCGCCAGCCATTGGATCTAGCTCGATCCGAAGGTCCACAGCTAGCCACGTAGACTCGCTCGAGCCTCTTCTCCGAGCCTAGGCTCGGGTCGTCCGAGCCTCACTCCAGACCTCCAGAAGCGACCGAGCCTAGCCCCGAGCCTCCGCAGCCATCCGAACCTAGGCCGCCCATGTGAGGAGCACGTGCGGCCTGGGAAATTTACACAGAGGCCCCTGGAGCTTTCAGATATTGCAAAAAGGTCCCTGTGAAGCTGAGCCCACGTGAGGAGCACGTGCCTGTTGGAGAAATTGCACTTGAGTCCCCCGCATGATAGGTAATTGCATTTTAGTCCCTGTCAGCATATTTGCTTTTTGTATTTTTATTTTCCTGTATTGCATTTACACCCCTGTGTTTGCACGCATCCCTAGGTTGCATATTACATCATTTTTCAATTCTAAAAGTTGCATTTTGTTGGGAAACTTGTCCTTTGTCTATTGAGCCATGTGTTACATTTTTGTAATTTCAGTGGAATTATTAATAAATTAATTGGTATATTTTTGGAATATTTTTCCCAGTGACACCTTTTAATTTCTAGTTAATTCTCTGTGGTTCCAAAAATCCTCAAACATTCACAGTAGCTTAAGGACAGTATTCTTAACATGCCATAAAAATTTCATGTAATTTGCACACATATCGAGGCCTAAATAAATCGTTGAGTGGTTTTCGTATTTTAATTTTAATAAATTCATTTCACATTGAAATTTAGATCTGTCAATTTTCCTGGATTCATCATCATTAGTGCTATCTAGGATAATTTTATTTCTTGAAAAAATTGTGAGTTGTTATTTATTAAAAATTAAATTGTGAAAATCACCATGTCTGCATATTTAATTCACAGTAAATTCGTTTAATGTCTAAAAATTCCAAAAAAAATTAGTGTAGATCATTTTCATCATAATTAATCATCTGGTCAAGTTTCATAATTTTTGGAATTAATTTGACCATCTTTCTGAATTAACATTTAATTTGACCCGATTTTGCATGTGTATTGCATAGAAAAGCCGAAAAAGACCAAAAATATATTCCCCGAAAATCTCACACTTGGATTTTGCAAAAATTTTACCTAAGGAGACAGATGCCTCCCTGAGTTCGACCTTGGACTTCCACCAAGTAAAAAAATCTGCCGCTTAAAATTAACTTAACATTAATTGAGAAGTGGTTTTTGACTAGCCTCTCGTATCCGACTGCAACGAATGATTAACATTAATTTGGACATTAATCTGACCGAATTAACATAGGGTGTGGAGCGGGCTATCAAAATGGCACCGTTGCTGGGGAGGCACGACTTAGGTTAATTTTTGGTGAAATTCTGATTGCTTGATTTTCTTTCCCCGGGTAGTCTGACCCCCGGTTTTTCTTGTGAATATTTCTCTGTTTTTTAAATTTTTACATTTTTGTGTCGTTCTTTATCTGACCTCAACTTGTTTTTGTGCGAGGGACACCGGAGTTGAAGACGCTTCGAGGAACACGCATTCGAATTTGTTTGAGTGATTTGAGAGAACCTGTAATTTCATTTATTTACAAATTTTTCGCATCATTTCCAGCGGTTCCCGTTCGGGTTCTCGCGTATGTAAAATAGTGGAATCGTGTCCCCGTGTGCTGTGTGGTTGAATTGTAACTTAGCTTGCACTAGCGACTCCCCGAGCCAATCTAGGAATTGCTTGTGCTCGTAATCATTAGGACCACACAAATCACTTAAAAGACGCACTTAGACCGCAGTACTTAGCCAAATTAAACTGTTCTTCATGCTAATAGAACTGCCTGTCTAGGAGCGGCTTTCATCGCCTGCATTTGCATTTAGATAAAATTTCAATTCTGTTCTGCATCCTGCACAAAAAGCGAAGGGATCACTGTAAGTCTCCTGAACTCAGCATAACATCATTGTTTTATATTGCATCGGCTTTTTCTCGATTTCTCCCTCTGATTTTCACATTTAATTAAACGGATTGGGACTGTCCGATAGGCGTGCTGTGTGGTGGACTTAACCAGTGATAACTTAACTTAAAATCGGGACTGCTAAACAGTATTGACCAAAAAAAGAGAATAAAATTTGAAAATTGTTTGCGGGAGATTAATCCCCGACTCTGTTTTCAGGCTGAGTGAGGGTACTTGAGTGTGTGTGAACACCTTAAGGCAGAGCCCAAATCTCCGCCTTCCATATCACGAGCCAACTGATCTTAGCAAATATCACGAGTGGGATACTTTTAAGCTCATTGACAAGTACCAAGTAGCCTCCGCCTTCACAGGTAGATAGGGGCGAACCAGCGGTACTCTGCGACAAGGCCTAGCTTTGTCAGCCACCGCCTGCTTGCAGGTAGATAGGGGCACGTCATTGAGTCCCCAACTCCGGATAGGAGCGAAGAAAGGAAGGATCGGCGGTATCTTAGGCGACAGGATAAACAGGGAAGATGCATCCGGCTCTAAGCCGACTTCCCTATAGGCCGCGTAATCCTTGCTATCTTGTTTGAACAATCACACTTAAAAATTACAAGATTAATTGGACTCGATTTCGAGTCCTTCTTTGTGTTGAGTGTGAACCCAGGGTTTTGGATTGATTTTGCTTGCTTCAGGTAGGAGTAAAACCCTATCTTCTTCTCGCCACATCAAGATGAGTAACTGGGGAGATCTCGACGCGTTATTCACCGATCTCTCTATGAGTCCCCCAAGCGACTCGTCTTCATCGGCCCAAGCGCACCTTGGACCACCTAGGACTCATGACCCTCTTGAGTCTTGGTTCCTTCATACTCAGGGTGGTAACTCTCAAACCAACCCTTTCATCTCCTCCGAGATTATCGAGGAAGATCATCGCCTCGGTAATCCTTTCCTTGATTTATCCTCTGACATCGACCTTACTTTCCCCCCAGGACTAGAGTACAAGATGCCGCCAAAAGTACCACCGGATGAGGAACAAATACGACAGATTCTTGCTCGCCTTGCTGAAGCCAAACAGAAGAATGCAGATCTCACGGTGCAGATGGGACAGATTATAGTAGCAGGAGGAATCGATCGACCAATGGTCGATACCTATAACCCGGCGGAGAACGAGATTCAGAATTGGTTGGCACCCGCAGTTCCCGCCCAGGCATTTGAGCTGAAGCCCCACTTCCTTAGTCTGCTTCCGAAGTTCAACGGAAACCTAAATGAAGAACCATACACTTTCCTCCGTGACTTCGAGTTGGTATGCAACAATCTTAGCCATCCCAATGTTGGCCAAAATTATATTCGGCTGAAGGCCATCCCTTTTGCCTTAGGTGATAAGGCTGCTCATTGGCTGAAAAACTTGGGGGTGGTATGCAATACCTGGATGCAGTTCAAGGACCTATTCTTGAAAAAGTTCTACCCTCTCAGTAGGACAAACCAGATGAGAACGAAGATCGCCAGCTTCGCCCAAGGACCCAGTGAACCTTTCCATGACGCTTGGGATAGGTTCAATGATTTAGTACAGAAATGCCCCTGCCACGGCATTTCAAAGGTGATCTTAGTCCAGACCTTGTTCTGTGGTCTAACCCCAGAGATGCAGGGGTTAGTCAGTGCCGCCTGTGGAGGAAGCTATCTGAACAAAAATGAGCACGCTGTATGGAAGATCCTGGAGCAGATGGCGGAAACCGGCAGGTCGCAGGCCACAAGGGCCTATCAGTTGTCTCCCTCAATCCTATCCAATGAGACAACCCGAAGGACTGTAGCGGATCTGACTGAGGACCTCATCCCCAGCATGGGGATGATTGCCGACAAGCTTACCATGGTCGAGCAGATCCACAAGAGAGTTGCGGAACTGGAGTCTCTTTCGCACCTACCGAAGCAAGTGGAGGAACTTTCTGAGAAGGTAGCTAAGATAAAGCTACCTACCCCTTCTGCACCACATGCCCCTGTACATCGAGTCCATCTTGTACAGGAACAGGCACCGGGGTCTCAGAGTAGCTGGGATCAGACGTACACCCAGCAGAACCAGCACGCACCCCCACAAGTGGAGACAGGATACGAGGAGCCTCCGCAAGTGTACGAGATCAATGGGCTTTGGTATAGCCGTGATCCGATTGTTAGGAAAATCGAGATGGGGAAGGATCAGTCACACCGCCCATCCCCAGCCTACCAAGAAACCAGGCTCGTGCCTACACCGCGCTTTCAGTCCAGACCAGAACAAGGGTACCAGCAGCAGCAGCGCACATATCAGCAAGGCTCAGCACCGTCACACCCGCAGCAGCAATATCGGCATGGCCAGCAGGGCCACTACCGAACCTCATCCGCACAGCAGTCAGCCCAGCCCACCGAATTGGAGTCTCTCACCTTGGCGATCCAGACCCTGTCTTATAGGGTCCAACAGATGCAGAATGATTACCTGGACATGAGAACCGACATCAATCGGGTCTCTCGTACCCAGGACCAACACATGGCGCCAAAGACCCCAATTCCCGCACAGGTTCAGGCCAACCCGAACAGCTTACACCAGGGCCAGAATCGACCTCGAGATCAGGTATACTATTCAGATAATTATTTATCTGAACATGAGATCCTTTCGTACGATAATGTAAATCATATGTCCCTCAGGAGCGGAAGGACCGTGACCATACCTGATTGGGCACGGGAGCAGAAGGAAGGAGCCTAGATACTCTACCTAAGGAGAACTCGGAGGAAGAGGAGGAGGAGCATCACCACCATCATCGCCGGCAGAAGAAGAGGACATCTGAGTCCTCGAAGCAGCATTCTCGCATTTGCATAGAGTCAGAAGAAACCGATGAAGAGCCCGCACCTCCATCTGAGGAGAATCGCCCAGCAGTCGCAGAAGAAGCGTCACCGGTTTCGCCTCAGCATTTTCTTTTCAGTCAGAGTCAGAGTCCTAGTTTGTATCAGAGTCAGAGTCCTGTTAAGAACTCATTTCCCGAAGTCAATGAGAAAATTTCAGTTTCCGAACCTGAGTTAGAGTCAATAATCCCTTTCCCCCGAGCTCTTACGGGTGGAAAGAAGAAAACCAAAAAAATCCAAAAAGATGACCCTGAGATGGCTGAATTCTGCAACAAATATATCAAGGTCACAATCCCCTTTGACAAGTACGTGGAGATGACCCCTGCATTCCAAAAATACCTTAAGGTGAGATGCACACCTACTAGGGTTAGCAGGAAGACCAAAAGCCGTGTTGAGAAACACGTTTTATCAGTAGCCACGACTTGTGTAATAAAGAACTCGTTTCCAAGAAAATGAAGAGATATGGGTGCACATTATGTAGTGAGTCATGTTGATGACATCGCGTTTGCATGCACTCTCCTGGACAATGGTTCCTCGATCAATCTGATGCCTACAGCCCTTTATGAGCGGCTTAATCTCGGACCTCTTAGGAAATCTAGAGCCCTCCTACAGTTTGCTGATAAATCAACCAAGAAGTCCTAAGGAGAATTGAGGAACATTGTGATCAAAGTCGAGGGACAAGAATACATGGTGGACTTCACTGTCCTGGATATGGAAACCCCTCGTAATTGGAGAGACTCCCAGATCATTTTAGGTAGGCCCTTCCTCAGAACAGCAGGGGCCTTATTTGATTATAAGATCAGGAAGATTCAGTTCCAAACTCTAGGTGGAGATGAGGAACTTGAAATGAAGCAGACAAGATGGCAGAGATCGGATTCAGAATCCAGCACCGAGTACTCTTCTACCGAAACAGACTGCAAGTATGTAGCCTTAGTTGGGCCATGGAGATAGAACCCAGCCAGCACCGATATGTCCATCTCCTCCGAAGATGATCCAGTGCATAAGTCAGTCTGCGAGATCCTCAGGAATGAGTATAGCTCTGAGCCTGCATCGCCCTACATCTTCGATGACGTAGAGGCCCAGTTGGGCCTGTCAGTCCTTACATCTCTAGGACAATCGGAAGATGAGGATGACGAGTCGTATGAGGCGTTTGCCGATTGTGTGGAGACCTTTGACGATCCGACTCCAGAGCCGAAATTGGTGGCAGCCATCACAGAGAACGATCCAGCCACTTCCAACACTGAGCCAGATTTCTTAGACGATCACACTATTCCGGAGCTCAAATACTTACCCACAACTTTAAAGTATGCCTTCCTTGCGGGCCAAGACAAGAAATTTCCGGTCATCATCAGTTCGAAATTGACCGAGGAGCAGGAATCTCGCTTGCTAGAGATCCTGGAAAAGAACCGCAAGGCGATAGGCTGGAGCATTTCCGATCTCCATGAGATCAATCCCGCTCTATGTTCGCACCATATATACTTGGAGAATGAAGCCAAACCCTCTCGTGAATTCCAACGCCGGTTGAATCCAAATTTACGAGAGGTCGTGAAGAAGGAGATAGAGAAATAGTGCGACGCGGGTTTCATTTACCCAATCTCCGACTCTAAGTGAGTGGCCCCAGTCCATGTTGTCCCGAAAAAGTCGGGAATTCAGATGACCACCAACAAGGACGGAGAGGAGATCGTGATGAGAGTACCCACGTCGTGGCATGTCTGTGTGGATTACAGACGCTTGAATGCCGCGACAAAGAAGGATCATTTCCTCCTACCATTCATTGATCAGATCTTAGAGAGATTAGCGGGGAAAGAGTTCTTCTGCTTCCTAGATGGGTTCTTAGGCTACAATCAAGTAGCCATAGCACCAGAGGACCAGGAAAAAACCACGTTTACATGCCCCTTTGGTACCTATGCTTTCAAGCGCATGCCTTTTGGGCTATGCAATGCTCCAGGTACTTTTCAAAGGTGCATGATTGCTGTATTCGCCGAAATGGTCGGCGAATTCCTGGAAGTCTTCATGGATGACTTCTCAGTCCACGGCGATTCTTTCGATTCCTGTCCTAGGAATCTGGACCGAGTCCTCAAAAGATGTTGTGAGGTTAATCTGGTGCTCTCCTGGGAGAAAAGTCACTTCATGGTGACGGAGGGCATAGTGTTGGGGCATGTCATCTCCAAGAGAGGAATGGAGGTTGACCCTGCCAAGGTGGACGTGATCAGACGACTCCAGCCACCAACCAACGTAAAGCAGTTGCGGTCGTTCCTCGGGCATGTTGGATTTTATCGGAGATTCATTAAGGATTTTTCTAAGATTGCCCGACCGCTAACTGAGCTTTTAGGCAAAGACATGGAGTTTGTTGTTGATCACAAATGTCTTGAGGCCTTTAAGCTTTTGCAAGGAATGATCATGGACGCACCCATCCTACAAGCCCCAGATTGGTCTCTACCTTTTGAGATCATGACGGACGCCTCTGATTATGTTGTTGGGGCTGTGTTGGGACAAAGAAGTGATGGCATCCCATTTGCAATTCACTACGCAAGCAAAGTGCTTGACACCGCTCAACGTAACTATACAGTTACGGAAAAGGAAATGCTTGCGGTAGTGTTTGCCTTGGACAAATTCAGATCTCACCTAATTGGATCCAAGGTAACTGTGTTCACTGACCATACGGCACTACGGTACTTGATGGAGAAGAAGGATGCGAAGACGCGTCTTCTTTGATGGATTTTACTTATCCAGGAGTTTGACTTGGACATCCGTGATAAACCTGGAAAGAAGAATGTAGTGGTCGATCATCTCTCTCGTCTCGAAGATCTTAATACTTCCGAGGATTCACCAATTCGAGACTCCTTCCCTGACGAGTCGATTTTTGTTATCGACTCACTCCCATGGTATGCCAATATCGTGAACTATCTTGTCTCCAAGAAAGTTCCCGAAGATTGGCCCAAGAGCCAAATCGACCGACTGAAGTCGGACGCTAGACACTACCATTGGGAGGATCCGATCCTTTTCTTCGAAGGACCGGATTGTGTCTGGAGACGGTGTATTCCTCAGGAGAAATACCAAAGTGTCCTTTCTTTATGCCACAGTTTGGAGGCAGGAGGACACCACTCCAGGAAGAGGACCGCACGGAAGGTACTTCAATGTGGCTTCTACTGGCCGACTCTATTTCGCGATGCCACCGCCTTCGCGAAGTTGTGCCCAGTTTGCCAGAGAATGGGAGGAACCGTTGGTTCGAAGGATGAGATGCCAATGCAGGCGGTCATCATTTGTGATGTCTTTGACGCCTAGGGCAACGATTTCATGGGCCCATTTCCTGTAAGTCACGGGTTCGAATATATCCTTCTTGCGGTAGACTATCTGTCCAGATGGGTGGAGGCTATCCCGACCCGAGCTGCAGATTGCAGGACTGTCTGCAAATTCATCAGAGAGCACATAATCTCTAGGTTCGGGATCCCCAAAATGATGATATCAGACGGGGGTAGCCACTTTGTGAATCGGGAGGTGAAGAAACTCCTGAAGGATTACGGCATTGAACACCGTGTCGCGAGTCCTTACCACCCACAAACCAATGGTATGGCTGAGGTGTCAAATAGGGAGGTGAAAACCATATTGCAGAAGCTTGTCCGCCCGGACAGGAAGGACTGGTCTCAGATCTTGGATCAAGTCCTCTGGGCGTATAGGACAGCTTACAAGACACCATTAGGCACCTCCCCATTCCGAATGGTATTCGGAAAGCCGTGCCACTTGCCAGAGTTAGTGCACAAATCAGAATGGGCAATCAAGAAGGTCAATTGAAACACACACCTGGGTCATAGGCAGAGAAACATGGATCTGAATGAGCTTGTGGAAGTCAGAAACCGCGCATACGACAACAGTTTGGTGTACAAGGACAAGGTGAAGCGTTGGCATGATAGATATATCAGACGAAAGACCTTTGTTCCTGGACAGAAGGTATGGTTGTTCAATGCTAGGCTGAAGATTTTCCAAGGCAAGTTGAAGTCTAAGTGGACAGGCCCATTTGTCGTCCGTACGGTGCATGATAGTGGATGTGTCGAGATCTCAGATCTTGCAGATGACGCATCGACATTCCTAGTGAATGGACAGCTGTTGAAGCACTTCGTCGAATCCAATGAGCAGTTAGTCCATGTTGAGGAGATTGTATTCATGCGTGAGACAGATACAACATATACACCTCGAGCCGCGTATGAGACCTTGCAGCAGTGAACTCCAGCCATCCGCAGCATCTCGAAAGATTCAGACCAACTCATCTGTATATATCATCATTTTTGTACATCCTATCCTTTCTCCCGCGACTCTAGTAACTCATCCCCGTCTCATTACATCACTATCTTGGACTATACTTAGGATGACCAGATCCTAAGTATAGGGGGGAGGAGTCACTTGAGTCGATTTTTGTACATTCTCCAGATCACATTGGTCCTCATACTCACTTCCGTCCTATACTTAGGCTGACCTGAGCCTAAGTATAGGGGGGACCGATGACCGCCTTGTATACATTCATCCACTTCTCATCTTTCCCTCGTCTGCCCCATTTCTGATCTTCTTCGACACTTAGGCTGTCAGAGCCTAGGTATAGGTGGGCGGTACAACTTCTATACTTTTTGTTATTTTAGCTCTCCTACGCTTAGCCCGAGCTATGTCTTTTTAGTCGCTTTTCGTGCTCTGAGGACATAGCACACGCTAATTATAGGGGGGCGTGTATATATTACATATATACTTTACCCATAGCTCGTACTTTCGCGTATTTTCGCGTATTTTTGTATATATTATGCAATAAGTACGGTGGGTAAAAATTGAAAAAAAATATAAATAAATAAATATTTTACTTGTATAAAACAAAAATAATACTCTTGTAAAATATGATACTATGTATATTATTACAAACTAAAGATTGTTGTATAATAGAAAATAAATGAAAAAGTTGTAAATAAAGGCTTCTTATTTAATCTTGCATACCATCTCTGCATCCAAAAAGAAAAAAAGAGTCTTGCATTTTCATAGCATGATATCTCATCGGCATACTTTGCATAGGCAAAGTGAAAAGCTAGTGGGTTCTGAACGAAGTTATGAGCAGATATCGAGGATGGAAGTGATTTGACCTTAATCCACCTAATTTCAGAGGAACCTTATAGGAACTGGAGTTAAGATTTTTCAGGTCAGGTGACTTAATTCTTTAAGTCTGCAAGTCTATGTTCATATGTCATCGTAATGAGCCTGAGTAGAGCACTTAACAACACACACATGACTCTTAGAGACAATGGCTTGACGTGCACCAGCACTTTACACATGGCTCTCCACGGATGAGGTGGTGAGGAGGCAATTTCCTTTGGCTTGAGGTAGCATATGAGGGTAGTACTTCTAGGCGGAACCTCTCTTCTTCTTCTAGTGAAGGAAGTGCGTCTCAACTTGGCCTAGTGGTGATGAAGGCTAAAGACAGAAGCCGTGGGTTGCAATAAAGCTTCAAAAGAGGGATAGTCTACTGGCTTAAGAGGAAATTTCTGGTATATATGCTGCACCATGTAGATATGTTATACAGAGGCATTTGAAAAAAAAAATTTGCAAAAAGAACTCCAAAGAAGTGGTGGGTCGGATTGAAAATTTAATAACCCCACCGGAGCGTATGTAGTCAAGAAAAGCAAAAGCTTATGGTCCCCATGTTACATCTCATGAAGCTTGCAGCGGGAGACTTAGCTACAATGGCTAAGCTCCCAAAAGTCTATACTTCTTCCCCCTCTTCTTGAGCCGGTTGCACTTGAACTTAGAAGGGAATACCCCGCTTCTCGAGGAAAGAGTTGCTAGACCGAGGCATTAGAGTTACCAGGTTGGGGGAGGTTGTTTCTTTGTTACTTCTGAGGTGGGGAGTCATATATCACTTACACTGCATGGAAAGATTCATGGTCATTAGAGTTTGTGTATGTAGACTTGTTCTGATCTGGTGTGTTGAGGCGTCTTGAGTAGAAGACTTGTGGAACTTGAAGTCTGTTAAGTCTTAAACTCAGATCCAAATAAGGTTCCGACACATAATTAATCCAAAGGTCGAGTCAAGCTCTATTTTTAACTTTTGTTCGTGACCTTGGTATGGAACCCAAAATCATTTCACTTCTGCATTTCATTTGGTTGCTCGGGGACGAGCAAGGTTTAAGTATAGCGGGTTGATGAATCTGTGATTCATCACTTCAAAAGTCAAAAATAGAGCCTTGTTCCCGAGTAAATAGAGGCATATTTCCCTTTATAATGCATAAATAGCACTCATGCATACATACATAATACATTCATTTTAGCAGTCCATTTGCATTCAAACAAGAAGCCAAAAATCCCTTGTAAAATACCTATTCACTAAAATAACCTCTTCTTTATAATATGTACTCCTTAGTTAATAATATAGGGAAGAAGGCCAAAAATTCCCCCTTGTAATTTAGCTAATAAAGCCTCAGAACCCCTGTACACTAAAATGCACATAAAACCCTCATACAAACTCTGAAATAGGTCTACTTACTCTTAGAATACTCCACATTAAAAGACCTTTAAAATGAGACTAATTTCATCTAATTTGGAGCTCGTATGAGAAAGTTGGGTTTTTGGGCCACTTTGTATACTACATATATGTATATTTGTATCTTTGTATTTATGTATCATATTTGACCTCATCTCCGTCTTTGGTCACATGAAACTTGTAGATCTCATCGAGATCTACAACTTTCATGTTTTGAGTTTTTCCAAATTCGTCCCCTTTTCTCTCTACACATATATTTTCTTTCAGCCATTCACAGCAGGCCATGTGGCGCCCTCTGGTTGCGCCACGCGGCCCGTACCCCTTGCCTCATCCGCTCGCTGCCACAGCCGTTGGATTACGCTCTATATCCAACGGCTTGGCTGCTTCCACGTGCGCCTCAAATCCACACCATCAGATCATCCCCTTGTCTCATCTGACCCGCCTGTCCGCGCCTCTTCCAGAGCTCGCCACGTGGCGGCGTGTACACCATCTGATCAAGCCCGCGATCCTTCCATCACAGCCGCTCTTCCTTTGGCGTCCCTCGTCCCTTCGATTAACCTCAACCCTTCATCCAAGCCATTCGTTCGCACCGCTGCCCCACCACGACAAGTGGCAGGTTCGCACCTTCAGATCGCATCGCCTTGACTTGATCCCAGCCGCTCGCTCGCGCTTCGCCCAGCTGCTTCCACGTGGTGCGATCACGGCTTCTTATCACCGCACCTTGATCTAATCCCACACGTCCCTTCACGCTTTGATCTGGGCCGTTGGATCACAAGATCCAACGGCCAGGGCCTCGTCGTCAACCTCCGGACGCCTCTCGCCCACGATCTCGCCCTTGCGAAACGAGCCACCCCCTTTCTATTTTCGCCATCACGCCTACCACCATCTCCGACCACCAATCACTCCACGTCCTTCCCCACTCATCCGTCATCCTTGTCAGCCACTTCATTTCCCACGTCGATCGCCAGCTACACCCCACCACCTCCATGAACTTCGCTCCATCACCAGGCCGCTCCTCTACTTCACCCTTTAAATACTCCACCACCGGCCAACTTCAGCCTCATCCGCCATTACAGGAGAAACCCCCGAGCTCAGAGCTCTCAATTGGTGACAGCAATTGGCCGTCTCTTCGAGCGAAGACAGGCGTCTTCTCCGGCGAGATCCACGGCATCTCCGTCGTGTCGCAGCTGCCCTCCTCGACGCTGCTTGAGCTCAGGGAGCCACCGGCCCTTCGAGCGACGACCTGGAACCCGAGAAGGATATCCAATCCCCAGGTGAACCCTTCATTCTTCTCCGATCTTCTCTTCTTCTCTTCGTCGATTTTCTCGCTGGTCATTCTCCGCCTCTGGTCACTACCACGCTTCCATTCCACTCCGCCGAGCTCCGCGTCGGAGCTCTCATCTTCGCGGCCACCTCTACGCCCGCCGACGACTCACTTCATCCTCCATCAGCTCCAGCTCCGCCACTTGGCCGGAGCACCATCGCCAACCCATCTTCATCACTCCTTAGGCCTCGCCCACTATCTTCACTTCTCCACAGGCGCACGCACGAGCTCCGGCTCTATCTTTAACACTTGCAGGTTCCCCTCTTCTCATTGAACGGAAGCTCGCCGGAGACGACTTCGAGCTTCATCGCCATCGACGTCAGACCGCCCTCCGCCGCTCCTGAGACCACCAGCATCTCTGCCGCATCGCCACGAGTCTTCTGGGATATCTCCGACAAGTCGGAGAGCGTCATCGACACGAGGAAGGACGGGCGGAGCTAAGGCACCTTCGCCGGAGCCCCGCCATCTCCTCCGCAGGCGGCGAAGGATCATCGGAGCAGACGCACAGCATCCGTTCGATCACGTTGATCGAACGACCCTTAGCGAGCCACGTCGCCTCCTCACCGGTCTTCGCAGGAGTCGTTGGATCAGCATCGATCCAAAGGCCCGAGGTCACGCCACGCGTCTTCACCGCCAGCCATCGGATCTAGCTCGATCCGAAGGTCCACAGCTGGCCACGTAGACTCGCCCGAGCCTCTTCTCCGAGCCGAGGCTCAGGTCGTCCGAGCCTCACTCCAGACCTCCAGAAGCGACCGAGCCTAGCCCCGAGCCACCGCAGCCATCCGAACCTAGGCCGCCCACGTGAGGAGCACGTGCGGCCTAGGAAATTTACACAGAGGCCCCTGGAGCTTTCAGATATTGCAAAAAGGTCCCTGTGAAGCTGAGCCCACGTGAGGAGCACGTGCCTGTTGGAGAAATTGCACTTGAGTCCCCCGCATGATAGGTAATTGCATTTTAGTCCCTGTCAGCATATTTGGTTTTTGTATTTTTATTTTCCTGTATTGCATTTACACCCCTGTGTTTGCACACATCCCTAGGTTGCATATTACATCATTTTTCAATTCTAAAAGTTGCATTTTGTTGGGAAACTTGTCCTTTGTCTATTGAGCCACGTGTCACATTTTTGTAATTTCAGCGGAATTATTAATGAATTAATTGGTATATTTTTGGAATATTTTGCCCAGTGACACCTTTTAATTTCTAGTTAATTCTCTGTGGTTCCAAAAATCCTCAAAAATTCACAGTAGCTTAAGGACAGTATTCTTAACATGCCATAAAAATTTCATGTAATTTGCACACATATCGAGGCCTAAATAAATCGTTGAGTGGTTTTCGTATTTTAATTTTAATAAATTCATTTCACATCCTGGATTCATCATCATTAGTGCTATCTAGGATAATTTTATTTCTTGAAAAAATTGTGAGTTGTTATTTATTAAAAATTAAATTGTGAAAATCACCCTGTCTGTATATTTAATTCACAGTAAATTCGTTTAGTGTCTAAATATTCCAAAAAATTTAGTGTAGATCATTTTCATCATAATTAATCATCTGGTCAAGTTTCATAATTTTTGGAATTAATTTGACCATCTTTCTGAATTAACATTTAATTTAGCCTGATTTTGCATGTGTATTGCATAGAAAAGCCGAAAAAGACCAAAAATATATTCCCCGAAAATCTCACACTTGGATTTTGCTAAAATTTTACCCAAGGAGACAGATGCCTCCCTGAATTCGACCTTGGACTTCCACCAAGTAAAAAAAATCTGCCGCTTAAAATTCACTTAACATTAATTGAGAAGTGGTTTTTGACTAGCCTCTCGTATCCGACTGCAACGAACGATTAACATTAATTTGGACATTAATCTGACCGAATTAACATAGGGTGCAGAGCGGGCTATCAACTATATACAAGGTGCAGCATGTACATCGGGAGTTTTACTCGAGTCAGTAGACTATCCCTCTTTTGAAGCATTATTGCAATCCACATCGTCCTGTCCTCAGACATCAACATTACCAAACTAGGTTGAGATACACTACCCTCCCTAGAGGAGGTCGGATGTTTCCACCCGTGTGCTACTCCAAGCTAAAGGATTCTACCTCCTCACCACCTCATCAATGAAGAGCTACATGCATTGTGCTTGTCCAAGTTAGGTCACTGTCTAAAAGAATCATGCGTATGCACGAGATATTCTACTTAGACTAATCAGGATGACATGTGAACATAGACTAGCGGACTCAAAGAATTAAGTCACTTGACCTGAGAAATCTTAACACCAGCTCCTATAAGGTTCCTCTGAAATTAGGTGGATTAAGGTCAAATCAAGTCCATCCTCCATATCTACTCATAACTTGGTTCAGAACCCACTAACTTTTCACCTTGCATATGCAAGATATGCAGATGAGGTGTAGATGACATGCTATGAATGAAATGCAAGACTCTTTTTCTTTTCTTTTTAGAGATGATGTGCAAGAATAAAATAAGAAGCCTTTGAATTTTTTTATGAGAGTTTGGTATGTCTCCTACATTACAACATTTCACAAGAGTTTTATAAGTATTATACAGATTATACAAGTGTATTATTTGAAAAATTTTCTCCAATTTTACCCATCCAGTAATTATTAAGTAATATATACAGAAAATACGTGAAAGTACTAGCTATGGGTAAAGTATATATGTAATATATACACACCCCCCTATACTTAGCGTGTGCTATGTCCTTAGAGCACGAAAAAGCGATGAAAAAGACATAGCTCGTGCTAAGCGTAAGAGAGCCAAGGGAGAAAAATGTATAGAAGTCGTCCTGCCCCCCTATACTTAGGCTCTGGCAGCCTAAGTGTAGAAGAGGGTCAAAAATGGGGCAGACGAGGTCAGGTTAGAAAGGATGAATATATACAAGGTGGGCATTGGTCCCCCCTATACTTACGCTCAGGTCAACCTAAGTATAGAATTGGAGTGAGTATGAGTACCAATTGTGATCTGGAGGATGTACAGAGAATAGACTATGGTGGCTCATACCCCCTATACTTAGGATCTGATCATCCTAAGTATAGTCATAGATGGAGATAGATGAAGCTGAGATGGGTCATTAGAGTCGTGGAAGAGAGCAGATGGTACAAGAATGATGGGTATATACAAGGGTGTCGGTCTGAATCTTTCAAGATGCTGCTGATGGAGAGAGCTCACTGCTGCAAGGTCTCATGCGCGGCTGGATGTGTATCTGCTGAATCTGTCTCGCACATAATACAATCTCCTCAACATGGACTAACTTCTCATTGGATTCGACAAAGTGCTTCAACAATTGTCCATTCACTGGGAATGTTAGTGCGCCATCTGCAAGATCTGAGATCTCGACACATACACTATCGTGCACCGTATGGACAACAAATGGGCCCGTCCACTTGGACTTCAACTTTCCTTGGAAGATCTTCAGCCTTGTATTAAACAACCATACCTTCTATCCAGGAAAAAAGGTCTTTCGTCTGATATATCTATCATGCCAACGCTTCACCTTGTCCTTATACACCAAACTGTTGTCATATGTGTGGTTTCTGACTTCCACAAGTTCATTCAGATCCATTTCTCTCTGCTTCTTCCCAAGGTGTATGTTCCAATTGACCTTCTTGATTGCCCATTCTGATTTATGCACTAACTCTGCGGGTAAATGGCACGGCTTTCCGAATACCATTCGGAATGGGGAGATTCCTAACGGTGTCTTGTAAGCTGTCCTATAAGCCCATAGGACTTGATCCAGGATCTGGGACCAGTCCTTCCTGTCTGGGCGGACAAGCTTCTGCAATATAGTTTTTACCTCCCGATTTGACACCTCAGCCATACCATTAGTGTATGGGTGGTAAGGGCTAGCGACACAGTGTTCGATGTCGTAGTCCTTCAGGAGTTTTTTCACATCTCTGTTTACGAAGTGGCTACCCCCATCTGATATCAACATCTTGGGGATCCCAAACCTAGAGATGATATGATCTCTGATGAATTTACAGGCAGTCCTGCTATCTGCGGCTCGGGTTGGGATAGCCTCCACCCACCTAGATAGGTAATCTACTACAAGAAGGATGTACTCGAATCCGTGGTTAACATGAAACGGGCCCATGAAATCGATGCCCCAGGCGTCGAAGACATCAGAAATGATGACCGGCTGCATAGGCATCTCATCTTTGGAACCAATGGTTCCCCCCATTCTCTGGCATACTGGGCACGACTTCGCAAAGTGATGTCATCGTGAAACAGAGTCGGCCAGTAAAAGCTACACTGAAGTACCTTCCATGCGATCCTCTCCCCGAAGTGTTGTCCTCCTACCTCCAAGTTGTGGCATAAATAAAGGACACTCTAGTATTCCTCCTAAGGAATACATCGTCTCCAGACACAATCCGATCCTTCAAAGAAAAGGATCGGATCCTCCCAATGGTAATGTTTAGCATCCGACTTCAGGCGGTCAATGTGGCTCTTGGGCCAATCTTCGAGAACCTTCTTTGAGTCAAGATAGTTCGCGATATTGGCATACCATGGGAGTGAGTCGACAACAAAAATCGACTCGTCGGGGAAGGAGTCTCGAATTGTTGAATCCTCAAAAGTATTAAGATCTTCGAGATGAGAGAGATGATCGGCTACTACGTTCTTCTTTCCAGGTTTATCACGAATATCCAAATCAAACTCCTATATAAGCAAAATCCACTAAAGAAGACGCACCTTTGTGTCCTTCTTTTCCATCAAGTATCGTAGCGTCGTGTGGTCAGTGAACACGATAACCTTGGATCCAATTAAATGAGATCTGAATTTGTCCAAGGCAAATACTACCGCAAGCATCTCCTTTTCCGTAATTGTATAGTTATGCTGAGCGAGATCAAGAACTTTGCTCGCGTAGTGAATTGCAAACGGGATGCCATCCCTTCTTTCTCCTAACACATCCCCAACAGCAAAGTCTGAGGCATCCATCATAATCTCGAAAGGTAGAGACCAATCTGGGGCTTGTAGGATCAGGGCGTCCGTGATCATCCCTTGCAATAGCTTAAAGGCCTCAAGACATTTGTGATCAACAATAAACTCCATGTCTTTGCCTAAAAGTTCAGTTAGCGGTCGGGCAATCTTAGAAAAATCCTTGATGAATCTCCAATAGAATCCGACATGCCCGAGGAAGGACCGCAACTATTTAATGTTGGTGGGTGGTTGGAGTCATCTGATCACATCCACCTTGGCAGGGTCAACCTCCATTCCTCTTTTGGAGATGACATGCCCCAACACAATGCCCTCTGTCACCATGAAGTGACTTTTCTCCTAGGAGAGCACCAGATTAACCTCTCAACAACGTTTGAGGACTCGGTCCAGATTCCTAAGACAGGAATCGAAGGAATCGTCGTGGACCGAGAAGTCATCCATGAAGACTTACATGAATTCGCCAACCATTTCGGCGAATACAGCAATCATGCACCTTTTAAAAGTACCTGGAGCATTGCATAACCCAAAGGGCATGCGCCTAAAAGCATAGGTATCAAAGGGCATGTGAACGTGGTCTTTTCCTCATCCTCTGGAGCTATGGCTACTTGATTGTAGCTCGAGAACCCATCCAAGAAACATAAGAATTCTTTCCCCTCTAGTCTCTCTAGGATCTGATCAATGAACGATAGGGGGAAATGATCCTTCTTTGTCGCAGCATTCAGGCGTCTGTAATCCACACAGACGCGCTACGACGTGGGCACTCACGTCACGATCTCCTTTCCGTCTTCGTTGGTGGTCGTCTGAATTCCCGACTTTCTCGGGACAACATGGATCGGGGCCACCCATTTAGAGTTGGAGGTGAGATAAATGAAACCCACGTTGCACCATTTCTCTATCTCTTTTTTCACTACCTCTCGTAAATTTGGATTCAAACGACGTTGGAATTCACGAGAGGGTGTGGCTTCATTCTCCAAGTAGATATGGTGCAAACACAGAGCGAGATTTATCCCGTGGAGATCGGAAATGCTCCTGCCTATTGCCTTATGGTTTTTCTCCAGGATCTCTAGCAAGAGAGATTCCTGCTCCTCTGTCAATCGCAAATTGATGATGACCGGATATTTCTTCTTCGAATCCGCAAGGAAGGCATACTTGAGTGTTGTAGGTAAAGGCTTGAGCTCAGGTAATGTGTGATCGTCTAGCAGGGCTGGCTCAATCGAATTTCGTTCAGTATTGAAAGTGGCGGGATGTGTCTCTGAAATTGCTACCACCAAATTATTTGGCTCTGAAGTCGGATCGTCAAAGGTCTCCATGCGATCGACGAAAGCCACATCGGACTCATCATCCTCATCTTCTAATTGTCCTAAAGAGGGAAGAACTGACAAGCCTAGCTGGGCTTCTAAGTCATCAAAGATGTAGGGGGATGCATGTTCTGAGTTGTATGCATTTCTAAGGACCTCACAAACTGACTCATGCATTGGATCATCTTCGAGGGGGAGGGACTCATTGGTGCTGGCTGGGTTTCGTCTCCATGGACCAACTGTGTCCACATGGTTGCGGTTTGCTTCGGATGAAGAGTACTCGGTGCTGGATTCAGAATCCGGTCTCTGCCACCTGGTTTGCTTCATCTCAAGTTCCTCATCTCCGCCTGGATTTTGGAACTGGATCTTCCCGATCTTGTAATCAAACAAGGCCCCCGTTGTTCTGAGGAAGGGCCTGCCTAGGATGATCTGGGAATCTCTCCAATTACGAGGGCTTTCCATATCTAGGACAGTAAAGTCCACCATGTATTCTTGACCCTCAACTTTTATAACATTCATCAATTCTCCTTGGGACCTCTTGGTTGACTTATCAGCGAACTGCAGGAGGGATCTAGATTTCCTAAGAGGTCCGAGATTAAGCCGCTCATAGAGGTCTGTAGGTATTATGTTAATTGAGGATCCGTTGTCTAAGAGAGTGCGTGCAAACACAATTTCATCAATATAACTCACTACATAATGTGCACCCATGTCTCTTCGTTTCCTTGGAAACGAGTTCTTTATTGCACAAGTCGTGGCTACCGACAGAACGTGTTTCTCAACACGGTTTTTGGTCTTCCTGCTAACCCTAGTAGGTGTGCATCTCACCTTAAGGTATTTCTGAAATGCATGTGTCATTTCCACGTACTTGTCAAAGGGGATTGTGACCTTGATATATTTGTTGCAAAACTCTGCCATCTCAGGGTCATTTTTTGGATTTTTTGTTTTCTTCTTTCCACCCTTAAGAGCTCGGTGGAAAGGGATTATTGACTCCAACTCAGATTCTGAAACTGAAATGTTTTAATTCAAAGAAAGAACTGAGTTCTGTACAGGACTCCGACTCTGAAACTGACTCGGACTCTGACTATGACGAAAAAGAAACTGCTGCTGCAAAAGCGGTGATGCATCTCCCGCGACTTCTGGACGGTCCTCCTCAAATGGAGGTGCGGGCTCTTCATCGGTTTTGGTGGACTCTCTGCTGGTGCGCGTGCGTTGCTTCAGTGAGGACCTAGAAGTCCTATTCTTCTGCCAGTGGGGGTGATGGTGGTGCTGCTCCTCTTCTGCCTCAGTTCTCCTCAGGTAGAGACTTGGCGGCTTCTTCCTTTAGTGCCCGTGCTTGATCAGGTACGATCACGGTCCTTCTGCTCTTGAGGGACATATGGTTCACATTATCATACAAAAGGATCTCATGTTCAGATAAAGAATTATCTGAATAGTATACCTGATCACGAGGTCGGTTCTGGCCTTGAGTTAGGCTGTTTGGGTTGGCCTGAACCTGTGCAGGAATTGGGGTCTTTGGTGCCATTTGTTGATCCTGGGTATGAGAGACGTGATTCAGATCGAGTCTCATATCCAGATAGTCATTCTGGATTTGTTGGACCCTATCAGACAGGGTATGGATCGTCAAAGTGAGGGACTCCAATTCGGTGGGCTGGGCGGCTTGATGATGTCTTGTAGATGAGGTCCTATATTGGCCCTGCTAGCCATGCCGATACTGCTGCTACTAATGGGACGGTGACGGGCCTTGCTGGCCTGAGTAGAACGTGCACTGTTGCTGGTGCTGCTGAGGCTGGTACCCTCGTTCGGGCCTGGACTGAACAAAGCGCGGTGCGAGGACGGAGCCGGTTTCCTAGTAAGCTGGGGAAGGTCGGTGATACTAACCGTTTCCCATCCCCGACTGTCTGCTGACGGGGTCATGGTTGTTCCATAGCCCGTTGATCTCGAACACCTGCGGAGGCTCCTCGTATCCGGCTTCCACTTGTGGGGGTGCATGCGGGTCCTGCTGGGTGTAAGTCTGATCCTCTATCGAGCCACTCTGAGGACCCGGTGCATGTTCCTGTACAAGATGGACTCTGTGTACAAGCACAGGTGGTGCAGAAGGGGTAGGTAGATTTATCTTAGCTACCCTTTCAGTAAGTTCCTCCACTTGCTTCGGCAAACGCGAGAGAGACCCAAGGTCAGTGACCCTCTTGTGGATCTGCTCGACCATGGTTAACTTATCATCTATCATCTTCATGCTGGGAATGAGGTCCTCTGTCAGATCCGCTACAGTCCTCCTGGTTGTCTCGTTGGATAGAATTGATGGAGAAAACTGATAGGCCCTGGTGGCCTGCGACCTGCCGGTTTCCGCCATCTGCTCTAGTATCTTCCATACAACATCCTCATTCTTATTCAGATAGCTTCCTCCACAGGAGGCACTTACTAACCCCTATATCTCCTGGGTCAAACTGCAAAACAAGGTTTGGACTAAGATCGCCTTAGAAATGCCATGGCAGGGACATTTCTGAATTAGGCCAATAAACCTATCCCATGTCTCATGGAATGGTTCACTGGGTCCCTAGGAGAAACTAGCGATCTTTGTTCTCATTTGATTAGTCCTACTGAGGGGGTAGAACTTCTTCAGAAAAAGGTCCTTGAATTGCATCTAGGTTGTACATATCACCCCAAGATTTTTCAACCAATGTGTTACCTTATCTCCTAAGGCAAACGGGGTGGCCTTCAGTCGAATGTAATCTTGTCCAACCCTAGGGTGACTAAGGTTGTTGCAAACCAGCTCGAAGTCTCTAAGGAAGGCATAGGATTCTTCGTTTACATGTCCACTAAACTTCGGTAGCAGGCTACGGAAGTGGGGCTTGAGCTCGAATGCTTCAGGGGGAACCGCTGGTGCCAACCAACTATGCATCTCATTCTCTGCTGGGTTATAAACATTAACCATTGATCGGTCGATTCCTCCTTCCGCAATGATTTGTCCCATTCTCATTTTAAGATATGCATTTTGTTGTTCGACTGTGGTGAGGCGAGCCAAGACTTGCTAGAGTGGGTCATCTTGGTGTTCTCCCTCATCTGGGGGTCGCTTTGGTGGCATCTTGTCCTCTAGTCCTGGGGAATGGAAATGATCCGGGTTAGAGGATAAATCAAGGAAGGGATTCTTACCGAGGCGATGGTCTTCCTCGATAAGCTCAGAGGAGAGGAAAGGGTTGGTTTGAGAGTAACCACCCTGGGTGTAAGGAATCCAGAACTCAAGAGGGTCATGAGCTCTTGGTGGTCCAAGTTGCGCTTGGTCCAGTGAAGATGATTTTCGTGGGGGACTCAAAGAAAGATTGGCGAATAATGTGTCGATATTCCCCCAGTCAGTCATCTTAAATGGAGAGAAGAATTGGGGGTTCTAAGTAAAGATAGGATTTTACTCCTACTTGAAGCAAGAAATAAAATCCAAAATCTGTATTTTCACACTCAACACGGTGAAGGACCCGAAACCGAGTCCAATTAATCTGGTTGATTTTAAGTGTGATTTTCAAGCAAATAGCAAAGGTTATGTGGCCTAGAGGGAAGTCGGCTCAAAGCTGGATGTGTGTTCCCTATTTAACCTGTCGCCTAAGATACATGCGCCCTTCCTTTCTTCGCTCCTATCCCAAGTTGATGGGTTCAAAGACCATGCCCCTATCTACCTGCAAGCAGGCAGAGGCTGACAAGGCTGGAACTTCGCCCTGAAGGGTTACTAGCAGCTTGTCGCGGAGTACCGCTGGTTCACCCTTGACTACCTGTAAACATGCGGAGGCTACTTTGTACTAGTCGATGAACCTGAAAATATTCAACTCGTGATATTTTCTAGGATCAGTTGGTACTTGATATGGAAGGCGGGGATTTGGTCTCTACCTTAAGGTGTTCACATACACTCAAGTACCCTCACTCAGCCTGAAAACAAGGTCGGGGTTAATCTCCCGCAAGCAGAATTTTCAATTTTATTGAATTTTTTGGTCAATAATGTTAGCAGTCCTGATTTTAAGTTAAGTTTTCACTGGTTTAATCCAATCCACACAGTACGCCTATCGTCCAGTCCCAATTTCCTTTAACTTAGGTTGGCAAACCAAGAGAGAGAAATCGAGAAAAGCCGATGCACGAGAAACAATGATGCTTATGCTGAGTGAAGAAGACTTACAGTGATCCCTTTGCTTTTATGCAGGATGCAAAATAGAATTGAAATCTTTACACTACATGCAAATGAAGACGACAAAATCTGCTCCTAGGCAGGCAGTTCTATTAGCGAGTGAAGCACTAGTTGATTTGACTAGATCTGCGGTCTAAGTACGTCTTTTAAGTGGTTGTGTTGTCCTAAAAATTACGATTACAAGCAAACCCTAGAGTGGCTCAAGGAGCTGCTAGCGCAAGCCAATTCTAAAATTCAAACCACACAGCAGACGGGGACATAGTTTCACTATGTTTACACTCGCGAGAACCCAAACGGGAACCGCTGAAAATAATGCAAAATTGAAGAAAATGAGAAATATAAGTCCTCTCAAATTACTCAAGCAAATTAAAATGCAGGTTCCTCGAAGTGTCCTCGCGTCCCTCGCACAAAAACAAGTTGAGGTCAGATAGAGAATGACACAAAAATACAAGAATTAAAAGACAGAAAAATATTCAAGACAAAACCAGGGGTCAAACTACCTAGGGATAGAAAATCAAACACTCAGAATTTTACCGCAAATTAACCTAAACAGTACCTCCCCGGCAACGGTGCCAGTTTGAAACGCTTCTCACTACCCTTTTTAGTTCGATCAAATTAATGGTCAAATTAATCGATATCCTTCGTTGCAGTCAGATAATAAGAGCAGATCAAAAACCACTTTGAATTAATGTCAAGCTAATTAGACGTGGCAAATTTACTTTACTTGGGCAAGCTCAAGGTCGAACTCAGGGAGGCAGCTGTCTCCTTAGGTAGATTTTTAGCAATTTCCAAGGGTTGATTTTCAGAGGATATTTTTTTCTTTTTCAATATTTTATGCAAGACACATGCACAATACAACCAGTTTACAAGTTACTTTAGATAAGTGATCAAATCAAGTCCGAAAATTATAAAACTTGGCCAGATGAAGAAATGCAATGAAATTAAGGTACACTAATTTTTTTAGATTTTTCTGACACTAAATGAATTTAATGTGAATTAAAAATGAATGCACGATGATTTTTACTAAATTAATTTTAGTAAATATCAAATCACAATATTTTCAGATATCAAAATTATCCTAGATAGATCTAAGTGTGAAGAATCCAGGAAAATTAATCAAGCCTCGGGATGCGTGCAAATAAGATGAATTTTTTGCACAATGTGACCCTAATTATCCTAGATTTAATGTGATTTTTTGGGGATTTTTAGAGTCACAGAGAAATTACTATCAATTAAGAGGCATAATTGTGAAAAATAAAGCAAAATTTAACCAATTAATTAATAGAAAAATCCACTGACATTACAAAAATGTGCCAAGTGTCATATATGGAAGAGGACAATATGAGCTACACAATGCAATTTTCTAAATTGAAAATGACTTAAAATGAGTGCCTAAATATGCGTGCAAAGACAAGGGTATAAATGCAATTACAGGAATTAAAATTGATAAAAATAAAATGTGCTAACAGGGACCAATATGCAATTACCTATAATGCTGAGGGGGTGGATGTAGTTTTTCCACAGAACACGTGCTCCTCATATGGGGTCTCCTAGCAGGGACTGAAATGCAAATCTAGAAACCTCAGGGGCCTCGATGCAAATAACCTCGGACTCACGTGCAGATCACGTGGGGATCCAGGCTTGGCGATCTTTGGAGGCTAAGATCGAGGCTCGGGTAGGTCTGGAGGTTCGGATCTGGATCGAAGTAGCTTCGGCTGATCCGAGCCTAGTGGTCAGGGAAGAGGCTCGGATCGGGCGATGTGGCTTGATCTGGACCGTGGATCAAGTAACGATACAATGGCGAATGGATGCTGAGGCGTGGCGTGTCTGGATCCGTTAGATCGCAAGTGATCCAACGGCTATGGTTCACTCCTGAGGCGAAGGCGTGGTCGATCAGTGATCGTTGGATCTAGATTGATCCAACGACACCTGGAGCGCGATGAAGCAGTGACGTGGATGCGTATGGAACATCGGATCCTCCTGATCCTACGGATGCGGGACGTGACAACGTGGCTCGATGGGGACCGTTCGATAAAAGAGATTGAACGGCAATTGTTGTTCTTCCTCGGTCGGCCGCCGCCTCCTGCGGCGGAGAAGGCTGGGCTCCGGTGAAGGGGGCCTAACTCTGCCTCGTCCTATGGGCATCGATGAAGCTCGCAGGAGACTCCCAAGTAGCTGGGAAGATTCGTGGAAGCTTCGGGGACTCTTCGGTGGTCTCAGGAGTGGCGGAGAAGCTCTAGGGCACGGTGGCGAAGGAGCTTGGAAGCAGCTCCGATGAATCTCCGACCAATCAAAATGGATGTACCTGCAGGGGGTTAGAAGATAGCCGAAGCATGCGATGTGTCCATGGGGTGAATTGGAGTGAAGTGAGAGGCCTGTGAAGAAGTGAGGTGGTCTGGTGATCGAGCTCCGCCAAGGTGGCGGAGCTGGCGTCAGTGAGAGGTGAAGCTCGTCCGCGGAGAGAACAAATGGTAGCGCAAAGATCAGAGCTCCATTGCGGAGCTCGGAGGATGGTTGGCAGAGCGAGAACTGGAGAGATGACGACGGAGAAAATAGTAGAAGAAAGAAGAAAAATAAAGAAGGAGATCGGAGAGGGGTGGAGGTGTCTACCTGGGAAATGGAGCTCGAAGGCGTGCTCCTAGTCGTCGCTCGATGGACGGTAGATGGTCCTGAGCTTGTGCAGCTCACGAAGGAGGCTATGGCACGACGGGGAAGGCCGTGGATCTCACCGGAGAAGAAGCCCGGTCTTCGCTCAATGCCACGACAAATTGCTGTCACCGAATTGAAGGTCGGAGCTAGGGGTATCTCTCTAGAATGGCGGATGAGGGTGAAGGTGGTCGGAGGTGACTTATTTATAGGATGAAGGTGACAGCATAGATGGCGAAGAGGTGGAGTTCGTGGGTATCGTGGAGCGAGGTTGAGGGCATTCATAGAGAGCGAGGAGGTTGGCGAGGATGAGCAAAGAGTAGGTTGTGTTTTGGTAGTTCCAGGAGGCGGAGGTGATGGTCGGCTTGGCGCCGAAAATAGAAAGGGGAAGGTGAGCGCGCGAGGTGGAGATCGTGGGAGAGAGAGGCGACCTGAGGTTGACGATGAGTTCGTAGCCGTTGGATCTTGTGATCCAACGACCAGAATCAAGGCGCTCAACGACGACTGTGATCTGATCAAGGGCTGGGTGATCGGATGGCGTACATGGTGCCACGTGGAGTGTGGAGATTAAGGCGCAACTAGGCGGCGGAGATGAAACCTTGAGTTTGATCGAAGGGCCCAGGCATCGTGCGAGATGGGGGGCCATGATGCGATGCTTCTGGCGAAGATCAGATGGCGTCTAATGCACCACGTGGCATGCTAAGGATGGGGCGCGAAGGGACGATCCAGATTAGGCCCAAGGTCTGATCGAAGGGCCAAGAGGCGTTTGCGGTTCAAATGGCTTAGATGGAGAGGTAGAGAAGGCGATAGGATGGCGGGGAAGGCCGGGCGCATGGCAGGCAAAGAAGTGCGCCGCGTGGCGCAAGCAGAGGGCGCCACGTAGCCTGCTCTGAGTGGCTGAGATGAAGAAATGAATTTAGAGAGAGAAGGAGGCAGAATTTGGAAAAAATCAAAACATGAAATTGTAGATCTCGATGAGATCTACAAGTTTCATGTTGACAAAAAACGGAGGTGAGGTCAAATATGATACAGAAATACAAGAGTACAAACATGCACCTATGTAGTATACAGGGGGGGGGCAAAAAAACCCAAGTTTTGCATACAAGCTCCGAATTAAATGAAATTAGTCTCATTTTAAAGGTCTCTTGGATGTGTAATCATCTGAAGGTGAATAGACCTAATTCGGAGTTTGTAAGAGAGGTATATTGGCATTCTAAGGTCCAGGGGTTTGGGGCTTTATTGGGTATTTTATAAGAGAGGGATTTTGGCCTTCTTCCTAATAGTGTACACATTATAAGGAAGGTGTGATTTGATTTTGGAGGGGATATAAAATAAATAGGTAGATATTTTACAAGTGGATTTTACAAATGAATTGGCTTCTTATTTAATGCAATGCAAATATGAATGCTAAAATGCATACATTGTGGATTGATGTATGAATGCTATTTATGCAAGATAAAGGGAAATATGCTGCTAAATACCCAGGGACTAAGCTCTACTTTCAACTTTAAGAGTGATGAATCACAGATTCATAAGGACCGGAGATTGTGACCAGAGTTCCTGCTTCTTTGCGAGTATGTGTAGATTACAGAAGACTCAATCTCGCCACCAAGAAGGACCATTTCTCATTGCCTTTATTGACCATATTCTCGAGAGGCTGGCAGCGAAAGAATACTTATGCTTCTTGGATGGGTACTCTAGATATAATCAAGTTGCTATAGATCCTGAAGACCAAGAGAAGGCCATGTTCACATATCCTTTTGGTACATACATCTTCGGACGGATGTCGTTTGGGCTATGCAATGCCCCAGCCACATTTCAGAGGTGTATGCTTGTAGTTTTTTCTAACATGGTGGGCAATTTTCTTGAGGCCTTTATGGACGGTATTTGGTCTAGGTAGACTCCTTTGATCAATGCCTTGATTATTTAGTTTGAGTCCTACAGAGGTGTTGCGAAGTAAATCTATTGCTCTCGTGGGAGAAGAGAAACTTCATGGTGACTGAGGGAATTGTGCTGGGTCATGTTGTATCTAAACGTGGCATGTAAGTTGACCTATCCAAGGTGGATGTGATTTCCAAACTTAAGCCACCTACAACCATCAAGTAGGCTAGGTTATTCTTGGGCCATGTTGGTTTTTATTGATGATTCATCAAAGATTTTAGTAAGGTGTCCATACCATTGACCGAATTGCTAGGCAAGGAGGATAATTTCATTATCGACGACCGTTTGCTCCTTGCCTTCAATCAGTTGAAAGAACTTATCACTCAAGCCCTTGTCTTGTAGTCATCGATTTGGACACAACCTTTTGAGATAATGACAGATGCGTCAGATTATGCCATCGATGTTGTTCTCGAACAAAGGAAAGACAATGTACCATTTGTGATTAATTAAGCTAGTCGAACGCATGATGAAGCCTAAGGTAGTGTTTGGTTACCGGTTTAAACTCCCCTTTGGGGAGTTTACCCCCCTTAACCCACATCCCCCTCTCTCCCCGTGGGCCCCACTTTATTCCTTTTTAAAAAAATAAATAAGTCAATTTTACATCATCAATCCTATCAAAAAATAATATATTAAATCATCATATCATAGAAAAATTATAAACTACTCCACTTCTACTCACTTTTCCAAATTTCAATGCAATCACATGACAATAACTACTCACTTTTTCAAACTTCAATACAATCATATCACCCCAAACCCACTTCTAACCCACCCCCAGTTTAACCATCTATCCAAACACCAAAATCCAAAAATGGGTTACCATATACCAGTTTAACCCGCCTTAACCCGAACCAAATGCACCCTATAAAGGAACTACACAGTCACTGAAAAGGAGCTGCTAGCAGTAGTCTTTGCCTTGGAAAAGTTCAGATCACGTCTCCTCGGGTCCAAAGTTATCATATGTACAGATCATTCAGCCATTCGGTACTTACAATAGAAGAAGGATGCAAAACCACGCCTCATCCGATGGATCCTTCTCCTCTAGGGATTCGACCTTGAAAATTGAGATAAACCTGAAGTAAAGAATATGGTAGCCGGACAGTTATCTAGACTTCCTGAGCCAGATTCTACAAAGTTGAAGTTGCAATAGATCACAGATATCTTTCCAGATGAGGCAATTTTGTCAGTACCTCGCTCCCGTGGTATACCAATATTGTGAATTATCTTGTGTCTTGGATAACTCCATAAGATTGGTCGAAGCTAAAAGTAGCCAAATTTTTATCTAAAATCCATTTCTACCAATGGGATGATCCATATCTATTCCGTGAGGGGGAAGATTGCATCTGGAGGATGTGTATTCCTCAAGAGGAAGTTCCAAGTGTCCTCGCACTTTGTCATGACCAAGAATCTAGAGGACACCATTCAGGTAGACGAAAGACATCAAAGGTACTTCATAGTGGCCTTTGGTGGCCTACATTATTCAAGGATGTATAATATTATGTCAAGTGCTGCACTAACTGCCAGAAGATGGGTGGTACCATAGGAATGATAGACACAATGCCTCTGAAGTTCATTCAGATATAAGATGTCTTTGATGCATGGGGCATCGACTTTATGGGTCTATTTTTGAAAAGTAAGGGCTACAAAAGAACCACCAACAATCAGACTATCCGTCGATTACTGAGAGATCACATTATTGCACGATTCGGGATTCCTGAAATTCTAATATCATATGGGGCTAGTCATTTCATAAATAGAAAGGTAAAAAAGCTAACTCAAGAATTCTGCATTGATCATCGTGTCGCTTCACCATACCACCCACAGTCCAATGGTTTAGTCGAATGTTCAAACAGGGAGATAAAGACGATTCTATAGAAGCTTTGCATCCGGATCGCAAGAACTAGTCTTAGCTACTTGATTCAGTTCTTTGGGCCTATAGAACTGCGTACAAGTCACCCTTAGGAATTTCCCCCTACCGCCTTGTCTATGGCAAGCCATGTCATTTGCCCGTTGAACTGATTCACAAATCTTTATGGCACATCAACATCTGTAATTTGTACTATGAGAAAGCTGGAAAGTACCAAAAAGTGGATCTGAATAGATTGTTGGAGTTTAAAGACTATGCATATGACAATAACCTGATGTATAAGGAGAAGGCCAAGAAGTGGCATGACAAGCATATCCGTCGCAAATCCTTCGAGCTGGGTCAGTAGGTATGGTTTTTGATGCAAAATTAAAGATCTTTCCTGACAAACTGGAGAGAAAATGGGTTGTGTCGTTCATAGTGAGGCATGCGCATGACAATGGAAGTGTAATGATATCTAGTTTGTCAGCGGACGCACAATCATTTATGGTCAATGGATAACTTCTTAAGCCTTATCTTGGACATGACACATTTATGTCTGTCATTGATTCCATTCAAGTAATTTATGATGACGATCTGAATACTTCCACAACTGCAGTCAAAGACAAAGCAAATCAAAATATTTTTGAATGACTTTTCTTTTTTTTCTTCTTTTCATCTTTTCCTTATTTCATCTCTTATTCTACTGAAAAGGTGTCATCCCCTTCATCATTGCTACACTTAGGATGTACTTTGCCCTAAGTATAGGGGGGATGCGCACCGTGAGTTTTTCAAAACCCTTATTCTATCTTATCTCTTTTTTTCTTTTCTTCATTTCTTCTTCCTTGTTCTTATTCTATCAATAAGGTGTCACCCCTTTTTGTCAGTCTTCTATACTTAGGACATACTTTATCCTAAGTATATGGGAATGTGCACCCTGATTTCTTCCATTCTTTGATCCTCTCCATGATCTCCTCTTCTTGTCTATACCTAGGGATATCTTACCCTAAGTATAGAGGGAGATAGTCTGAGTACGATTGATGAATCTGTGATTAATCACTCTTAAAGTTGAAAATAAGAGCCTTGTTCTCGAGTATTTAGGAGCATATTTTCCTTTATCTTGCATAAATAGCATTCATACATGCATCCATAACACATGCATTTTAGCATCCATATTTGCATTAAATATGAAGCCTATTTTCACTTGTAAAATATTCACCAATATTCTCCTAATCAGCTATATTATATCCCCCTCCAAAGACAATAAAACCAACCCTATATTGTGTATATTACTAACTAATAGTGCAAGGCAAAAGGGCACGGTTTTCATCTTGTAAAAATACCCAATAAAAATCTCAAACCTAGTTGGAGACCCCAGACCTTAGAATGCCAATATCTACCTCATACAACCTCCTATTTAGGTCTACTCACCTTCAGATTAATACATATTTAGATACCTTTAAATTAAGACCAATTTCATTTAAATCGGAGCTCGTATGCAAAACTTGGGTTTTTGGGTCCCTTTGTGTACTATATATATATGTATATTTGTACCCTTGTTTTTCTTGTATCATATTTGACCTCATATCTGTTTTTGGTCAACATGACAGCTTTCATGTTTTGTGTTTTTCCAAATTCAGCCTCCTTCTCTCTCTAATTTCATTTTCTCTTTCAGCCATTCAGAACAGGCCACATGGCGCCCTCTGATTGTGCCACGCGGCTTGTAACATTGTGCGCCATGTGCCCTCCATTTCCCGTTGTCCGATCTTGTCCTTTCTCTCTCTTAATATGGGCCGTCCATCATCGCAATGCTTCTCAGCCACTCGATCAAACCCTGGATCCAATCTAGACCGCTCGCCAGTGTCGCGCCCTCCTTGCGTCATGTGGCGACATCCACACCCTTCGATGTTTCCGCTTCTCATTTCATCTCCATCATCCATCTCGCCCTTAACCTCTGTCGTTCGATCGAGGCTCGAGATCTCATCACAACCGCACGTCAGTGCCTCCATCTCCGCCCGCCACGTGGTGCGCCCTGCGTCCTTGATCCCATCACCCTTTATCTAATCCCAGCCATCCTCTTGCGCCCTCCTCCTGTCCAGACATCGTCGTCTACCTCCTGCAAGGCCTGCACCCACGTTGCCCACCTTGCGCGTGAGCCGCCCCCTAGCTATTTTGGGATCCACTCCGACCACCCTCTCCGGCCTCTAACACCTCCATTGCGTACCGCACTCTTCCCTCATCCTTGCTGACCTCCTCAATCGCCATGACCTCCACCCATGTCGTCCCACGACCTCCACCAACCGTGCCCTCTATCGCCTGCCACCATCACCATCCACCTATAAATACTCCTCCCCTATCGACCTTCGACCCCATCCGCCATTGCAGAGAGATCCCTTGAGCTCCCATCTACCCATTGGTGACAGCAATTATTAGCGAAAGGGAGCGACAACAGGTCTTTATCTCCGGCGAGATCCTCGGTGAAGCCACGCCGTGTCGTTGCTCCTCCGACGAGCTGCTTGAGCTCGGGCCCTCTACCGACCCTCGAGCGACGACCAGAAGCATCCTTCGAGCTTCCAATCCCCAGGTAGACACCCCATTCATCCCCTGATCTTATTCTTTATTTTCTTCACTTTTATCCAATTTTATTCGCCTCCTCCACGCATCTTCACCCCCTTCTGACCATTCTTCGAGCTCCGCCTCAGAGCTGGCATCTCCGCGCCCATATCCATCTTCTCAAGCGACACACTACACCTCACGCTGACGAGAGCTCCGCCACCTTTGCTGAGCAGCATCACCGGACGATCTTCACTGCACCACAGGCTCTCATCGCACTCACGTTTATCCCACGATTACTCTACATGCTTCGGCTATTTGAGATAACCATGTAGGTACTCTATCTTTGATTGGCCGAACTGAAGGATATTGAGAATCCTCAAGCGCATCACGGAAGCGTGTCGATCGCATCGTATGCAATCGGAGCAACTAGTCGTACTAGATGCTAGATGCAGCGGAAATTAAAATTTTTTAACTTTAAAGATGAAACCACATGATCACGAGAACACTTCTCGGATCGTTTCATCAAACCACAAAGTACAAGGAATACCTCTTGAAGCGTGGTTGTGATCGCGAGATCCCAAAGTAGAGATCCTCCTATCTTAAGTCCGATCCACGAAGAACGCACTTGCGGGCGCGATGATGAGTCACGTTCCTTCCCGCAATCCTCGATGAAGATCCAAGCGATGGCTCCCCCGATTTCGTCAAACGAAATCCGTCGTCTTCCTTTAGAGTAAGTAACTCCAAAGAAGATGGAGATCCACAAGTCGTCGAAGAAGAAGCCGAGAGTCTCTCCTTTCTCAATACAAAGTGGACGGCCACTTAATGGAGAAGAGAAAGAGAGAGAGGGCGAGAATGAGAAAGAGAGAGGGAGAGAGTTGTCACCTTGTACAACTCTTAATGATGTACCATGGAAGGCTACCCTAGCCCTCTATTTATATTAGTTTAGGATCCAATGGATCTCAATCCATGGGACACATGGATCCAAGGGCTATGCTTGGTCCATGCTAAATCAATGGCTATGATTGTTGTTGGTTAAAACCAACAACATTAATTTAAATTAAAAAATGTTGCAACATAATTTAATTTAACATTAACTAATTAAGAGATAATGTGATAAATAAAAATGGAGTCAACCAACCTCCCTAAAAATGGGGTTTATTTTGTCTCCTTTTATTTTATCTTATTATTTCTTAATAAATTGCAATAACTATTATTGCAATAATATCCACCAAATTAATTCCAAATTAATTTGTGAATATTTCAATCATGCCATTGATCATTATGTGAATCATATTCACAACCCAAACTAATTAGTAAATTGCATTTCCAATTAATTAATAAATGTGAATCCAATCCACATTATTAATTAACAAATGCTATTTACATAAATTCTCTCTCTTATATATGTATATTATAAATCATATTTATAACACACATATATCATGGATAGTGTTATCCACATTCTCTCAATCCTTGATAATTAAATCTCATTTAATTATCTTAGATAATCATTTTCACAATATGAATCATATTCATATTTAAGCTTGATAATCAAATCACATTTAATCATCAAGTCCTTGCTTGGATATTTCATCAAAAGAATTATTCTTGAACCCTTTCAAGAATAATGTGCTTTCTCCGCAGATACTTGGAGATAAGGACAGGGCGATTGTATTGTTCCACGTATAGTGACTTGGATGTTGAGATCTCATCTCAAATCCAGATCTTACGGACCTCCCACAGATGCTTGATTAAATCAAGACCGCAAATCCAATCTTCTCATTGGATCTGAATCTCATTCAGACCAATGTCCAATACTTGGACTAAGATCGGATTGCTTCTCTACTGAAAGGAGTCACTAAAATCCAGACTTGTTTCATCACTCCCTCGGAATGGAAGCGTCATGGATATACAATCGTTTATGATCACATCACCCTTCAGGTATTCCCAATACCTGTACATCCTGCATACTGGAAGACCCATGGTCAACCCGAAGATCAAGATCAATTTTACACTGTCTTCTTCAGGGTTTGATCACTAAGTTTTTCATTTGATCATTGGGATTTGGTATCGATCATATACTTTCCACAAGCATATATCATACCTAGGTCTTGATCATATACTTTCCAAAAGTATATATCAAACCTACAAATTCAGTCAAGCTTCCAAAGCAAGACGACCGTGCACAGAATTTGATTCTTCCCAATATCTCATGAGTGAGCTCATGTCTTCCGGTTCAGTATTGAACCTGTATGATCCCTTTGAGAGATCGTATTACTCATATGCCCTTATATGCACACCAACGCGCCGGTGTATAGACCTTGGTTAGGTCATCAACCTATTGGTCTGTCAAATGTACATACTCAGACATATAGCAATACATCTGTCTCCGGTCAGAGGATGCGTGCCTATGCTGTGACAACATTCAACATAGGACTTAGGTTATCTCGATCTCGTTAAGTCAACTCTTTGACCTAACTAATCTGACACCTCCGAATCTCTATTCCTATGCAGAGGACCTGCATCAAGAGGTCGGTCAGATATCAGCCTATGTGAGAAAGGATTGCCATCTCCTACTCAGGCTGGAGATCACATCTTAACAATCATTTGACGGTGCTTGATGAGTCCTCAATCTAACTCTTTAGATATTCATCCAAGCACCAGCCTCTATGATTCAATAATTAAATCAACAGCTGTATGATCATTAAGATAGCCATGGTACATAACCCTAATTGTACAGAGGGACCTATTATGCAAATTGTTTATTCTTCATTTCAGATCAGGGAATGATATTTGCAATAACATTTATTGCATAATGGCTCGCCGTGGGCTCACATGTCCAACAATCTCCCACTAGCCCAAAGAGCCATTAACGGGCTAATCATTTAATCCACACTCATGTGACAATCATATGCTATTTAGAAAAATAGCTAGGTAAGCTGATCAGTCACTCTGTTCCCAAAAGACTATGCCAAGTCCTTTTACGGCACTTGCATATCCCTAGGTAACAGTGCTCGCATCCAATGCGAATGTTGCATCTAATGCAACCAATACTCAATCTAGTCAAAGCAGTTATAGTGTCCTTGACACTATTGCTCAATAACTATTATAACCAGTATTTCCATAATCCTTATCAGAATACCCTTATTCCTGGAGATCACTATCTCTCAAGGTATCCACAGTTAAGACCTTTTAGATCTCTATCTATAAAGTCTTAACTTCTTGAAGATAAGACATAGAGATCACCATCTCTAAAGCCTTGTCATCTTTGAAGATATCATTATTACTGCAATCAAGTGTTCTTTCTCCATAGTAGGATTAGCAACACTTTGCTACTCCCACTGCATGGCAGATATCTGGCTTTTGTACACATCAAGCATACACTTAGCTTCTCGTAACTGACGCACAAGTGCAACAGTTTTAGCATTCACTTCCTCAACTCTTTGAGGTGCTATCCCTTTTGATAGGTCAGTACCAAATCTCAAGGGAAGGAAGCCTTTCTTGGAATTTCCAAGAATGGAATATGTCCAAGGTGTACTACAAATGTGACAGTCCCAATGCCCTCTTTTCTTTGATTCTGAACAACTTCAGAACTAAGATCTAAGAGGTATTCTTGAGATCATATCTCAAGGTATGGAATAGCCAGATCATAAAACACTTATTATCATCCTTATATCATTCCAAATGATTAAGATATTATCTACATTTAGCACGATGAACACAATGGCACTCCCACTAAGCTTCACATGGTACATCAAGATTCTATTTGAAATCATAACACTTATGATTTCATCAAATCTGATGTTCCAACTACAAGAAGCTTATTTGAGTCCATAGATGGGTTTCGTTAGCTTTCACATTGCTTTCCTCAACCATGAAGCCCTGGGGCTACTTCATGTGAATATCCTCAGAGAGGTATTCTTAGAGGAATGCAATCTTGAATTACATCCTGAAGATGCAATAGTCAAGTTGTGTAGCTAAGGTTAGCAATATTCTGATGAGTTTAAGCATGGTTACCGAAGAGCAAGTCTCTTTGCAAGCAATGTCTTCTCTTCCGATGTGTAGCTTATGGCTACGAACCGAGCTTTGAAGGTCTCTACCTTCTCATCAGGTTTCCTTTCTCTTGAAGATCCATTTACACCTTAATGGGTCTAACCCTTATAGGTGGATCCTCGAGGGTCCATATACAACACTTGTATATGAAGTCTACTTTAGACTTTATTGCTAATATCCATCATTCCATGTCATGATCCTTAGGAGCTTCATCACATGAAGTCCGATCATTGTCAGACTTGGCTGACACATGGAATACATCCTCAAACTCATTTGAAGAGGTATTAATGTTTCATCTTTAATTGTCCTTTTAGTTTCCTATTTCAGGAGCCTCATTATCTTCTCAAGATTAAATGAGTTCCTTTACTTCATTTTCATCTTGATTCTCAAGAGAGTCTCAATCTACTAAGAATCACATTCTCAGAAATGATATCTTTTAAGAATCTCAAGGTCATAAAGTAGGTATCCAATACCATCCTTTATTTTCCTAATGAAGTAGCACTCTCAAGTGCTAGATTCCAGCTTACATCCATGGAACCTTATTAAGGATATATATTGTAGTCTCTACTACACATATACCAGGAAACTAAGAGGATAATTATGCTAAAAATTCATCATTGATCAAATCATGTCACAGATGATCCAATTGTATCTCCCTATAACTCTACTGAGTTCAGGTTTATCAGGAGGAGTGAGATAGAAATGATATTTATATCTCCATAAGGTATTCTTTGAATTTTATCTAATAGGTACAAGCTACCTAGGTTAGATCAAATTCATTTCATCTTTCTCCAAACTTTGGTTCTAAACCAAAATTGTGAAATCTTTGAACATTTCAAAGGTTTCTCAGGTGAAGAGAAGAAATCTCATATCATACGTAATCATCAATAGATATCACATATCCATAATGTTCACTATGATATAGATGATCCACATACATCAATATGTATGAGATCCTGAATACCTTGACATCTAACACCATTCCCAGAGAAGGGTGTATTGGACATTTTACTTTGAATACAATATTCACAAGTATGTAAGATTTGAAATTTTAGACATTCTAAAGTTTCATATCTTACTAGTCTATTGATCAAATCAACAGACAAATGTCCAAGGCTTGATGCCAGATCATTGTCAAATGATCTTCAACCTCCTATTGATCTTATAAGGTTTGATTCTTAGTATTAGAAATCTTAATGAACCATTCATTAATTTTCTAATTTTGTGGAGTCCACTAGATGCTAGATTACTATCTGAAATATTTCCATCATAACTCTTTATGATAGTTCTATCTCAGAATTCATGTTTATTTCCAACATTTAGAAACAAACAATGAGGGTATTCTAATATCTAGGTCATAGAGACATTCTCCAAGACTAAGGGCTCTCCCACTGAGAATATGAAGTCCATCTATCCAACAGAGACTGCTGTAAAAATTACAGCAATATCCATGTAGATGACTACTAAACCTTAAGATCAAATTTCTAATCTTCTAATATATATGCAACCAATTGCAATTGTCATTAGAAGATTGGGATACAATTGTCAGACTTTATCTTATGAAATAAGAAAGTCAGAGTCAATGATTTATGTAGATTATTCTGATGCTCTATCTGAGTCCTTCACTAAGGATTTTAGACAGATTTGATAGTCATACTATCAACACATCAACTTATTGCAGTATTGGCATTCATCCAACTCTTTTGATATTATATGGAAGTCACAGAAGTAGGTCAACTCTTTGACTTTCCTTCTTACTCGGGTCCGACCCATGCTTCCACTGCGCTCTCTTCATCTATACACAACCATTGTTCAAGACAAAGAATCTCTTATGTTGAATTCAAAGGATTTCAATACAAGAGCATTTCAACATTTATACATGCTTCATTAAATTCATACAATATGAATATTATGAAGCTTCATGAATGACTAGAGTATAGATAATAGAATGATGACACTCATCATATCTTCATACATCTTAACTCTTAGAGACTTAGGTTCAGGTAGGTATTCAAACATTTTGAATACATCATCTCTTTCGAGCCACCATTCTGCATAATGCAGAGAACCATGCCATTCATGATTAAATGTCTAGAGCACATGCGTATGCCAAAATATCTTCTTTTATTTTATAAGGATTATTCGACAATTACGATCATCATCAACATGTCACTTCCCAAGTACACTCGATGAAAGATCAAGACTATAGAGACATACAAACCCTAAGGTGATGTCTTATTATCTTATTTAATTGTCATTCCTCATTATTTTGAGGAAACTTGCACATTGCAACCACATACATTATGTGTTCAATTGCAAGTACAATATCTGGATCATGAGTCCAATCCAAGATATTTTTACTGGTTATCATTGAGTATAACATTGAGTGGGTTTAATGAAGGATTATCTGAAATAAGAAATTTGCATAAGGGTATATATATTATATATACATGTTTTACTTTGATTTAGGAATTTTTATATCAAAGTTGTCTTGCCTCGTCAACACTGAAAGTTCATTCCCTTAATTACTTTCAATGTAAGAGATATTCTTACCATTATATCTCTAGCAAGATCTGGGATCTCCTTTCCTATCTTTGTCGCATCCCAATAATATGAGAACTTACGACTCCAATAAAAAGAAGCGGGAACTCATTCCGCCTTGCAAGTCCAACTTGCATTCCCAATTCGGTCTTTAACACCCGGGCCCACCACCCCTAAGATGATGTTGACCCGTTGCTAATTGAACCAACCGTCAACAGGATTAGAACTCGCTATGCGCAATCCAATATCGCCCCAATAATATGAGGACTCGATATTGGGGTCACTACGCATACGGCCTTATTCTTTCGAGAAGCAAAGAGCCCGATCCAGATGCGCTTGCATATAGGATCTGTCACTTCGGACAGGCGTCTCCTACATACAATCCCTGGCGACGGAACCCTTCGCCTTGACGGGAGACCATGGATGTCACTTATGTGATCCTCCACCTCATATTCAAATTGTAATTAATTATCGTGAATCATATTCACATAATTAATTCTTCCAAGGGAAATACACATCTATTCATAATAGAGTGTTTATTGGATATAATTAATTTAATCACATTAAATTAATCATCAATCCAATCATCAATCAACAAACATGTCTTTTACTTGAATAGTAGGTATTATCTCAAAAATACGTATTATTCGAATTTTAATAATTAGAAAAATACACATTGTCTGTCTCCGGTATTATACAGTCCCTACCCGCTGTCATGGCCAGTACCGACGAGAGTGGGACGGACCACATACGTTGCAACCCGCGACCCCAATGCTCTCCGACTAGGCACCACATCCGCCTCGGGAAAGGATAATACCAGATAGACCATCATGTACTTTGAGATGTTCATCGGTCTTTCAACCGAAATTATACCATATAATATAAATCAAAACATTTTTGATTATAAGGAGATTTGCTAGACAAATCCCCAATCCTATTCAAGCAAAAGGGTTTTTCATGTAAAAGTTGTCCTACAACAATTGTAGGATAAACTATGGTTTTCATGAAAGCAATGTTTGTTGATGAACCAATGATCAAGATCTAATATCTTATCATTGTAGTTTAGGCAAATGTCATTCAATGAAATAATTATTTCTTTAAATATTTCACAAATATTTATCACTAATTATTCCAGAAAATTAACAATTAATTTTCATCATGATAATTGAATGACATATCACAAGGTTCAAGATCAAGAAATTGTTAATTTCCAGCAGTGACCCCCAATCACTAAAATTAACTTATCTTGATCAATTTAAATCCAAAAAATGCAAATTCAGTTTCCAAAGATTGCCTATTTGATTTATTAAAGAACCCAAGTGATAATTCACGCATTTCGAGGCGGATTAAAACCGTAATCATCTCATTAATTACGTTCAAATCCGCAGTTCCCGCAACAGTGAATATAGTCATATTCAAAAAGCCATATCTTGAGCAAATAAAGTCCAAATTTAGTAAACTCAAGTCCTATGGTTTCCTTGTTTAATGGGGAACAAAATCCAATTGAAAATTTCGTGTTTAAACATTTTAAACAGTGCCGAAAATATTCAATTAGACAGAGGTGCGAAAATTGAAATGCAGTAAAAATTTCGCAACCCTTTCAAGAACCAAATCGTCTAAGGTCTATGGATCATATCCAAACCCTTATTCAACCTGGCTCTGATACCACTTGAAGGATATTGAGAATCCTCAAGCGCATCACGGAAGCGTGTCGATCGCATCGTATGCAATCGGAGCAACTAGTCGTACTAGATGCTAGATGCAGCGGAAATTAAAATTTTTTAACTTTAAAGATGAAACCACATGATCACGAGAACACTTCTCGGATCGTTTCATCAAACCACAAAGTACAAGGAATACCTCTTGAAGCGTGGTTGTGATCGCGAGATCCCAAAGTAGAGATCCTCCTATCTTAAGTCCGATCCACGAAGAACGCACTTGCGGGCGCGATGATGAGTCACGTTCCTTCCCGCAATCCTCGATGAAGATCCAAGCGATGGCTCCCCCGATTTCGTCAAACGAAATCCGTCGTCTTCCTTTAGAGTAAGTAACTCCAAAGAAGATGGAGATCCACGAGTCGTCGAAGAAGAAGCCGAGAGTCTCTCCTTTCTCAATACAAAGTGGACGGCCACTTAATGGAGAAGAGAAAGAGAGAGAGGGCGAGAATGAGAAAGAGAGAGGGAGAGAGTTGTCACCTTGTACAACTCTTAATGATGTACCATGGAAGGCTACCCTAGCCCTCTATTTATATTAGTTTAGGATCCAATGGATCTCAATCCATGGGACACATGGATCCAAGGGCTATGCTTGGTCCATGCTAAATCAATGGCTATGATTGTTGTTGGTTAAAACCAACAACATTAATATAAATTAAAAAATGTTGCAACATAATTTAATTTAACATTAACTAATTAAGAGATAATGTGATAAATAAAAATGGAGTCAACCAACCTCCCTAAAAATGGGGTTTATTTTGTCTCCTTTTATTTTATCTTATTATTTCTTAATAAATTGCAATAACTATTATTGCAATAATATCCACCAAATTAATTCCAAATTAATTTGTGAATATTTCAATCATGCCATTGATCATTATGTGAATCATATTCACAACCCAAACTAATTAGTAAATTGCATTTCCAATTAATTAATAAATGTGAATCCAATCCACATTATTAATTAACAAATGCTATTTACATAAATTCTCTCTCTTATATATGTATATTATAAATCATATTTATAACACACATATATCATGGATAGTGTTATCCACATTCTCTCAATCCTTGATAATTAAATCTCATTTAATTATCTTAGATAATCATTTTCACAATATGAATCATATTCATATTTAAGCTTGATAATCAAATCACATTTAATCATCAAGTCCTTGCTTGGATATTTCATCAAAAGAATTATTCTTGAACCCTTTCAAGAATAATGTGCTTTCTCCGCAGATACTTGGAGATAAGGACAGGGCGATTGTATTGTTCCACGTATAGTGACTTGGATGTTGAGATCTCATCTCAAATCCAGATCTTACGGACCTCCCACAGATGCTTGATTAAATCAAGACCGCAAATCCAATCTTCTCATTGGATCTGAATCTCATTCAGACCAATGTCCAATACTTGGACTAAGATCGGATTGCTTCTCTACTGAAAGGAGTCACTAAAATCCAGACCTGTTTCATCACTCCCTCGGAATGGAAGCGTCATGGATATACAATCGTTTATGATCACATCACCCTTCAGGTATTCCCAATACCTGTACATCCTGCATACTGGAAGACCCATGGTCAACCCGAAGATCAAGATCAATTTTACACTGTCTTCTTCAGGGTTTGATCACTAAGTTTTTCATTTGATCATTGGGATTTGGTATCGATCATATACTTTCCACAAGCATATATCATACCTAGGTCTTGATCATATACTTTCCAAAAGTATATATCAAACCTACAAATTCAGTCAAGCTTCCAAAGCAAGACGACCGTGCACGGAATTTGATTCTTCCCAATATCTCATGAGTGAGCTCATGTCTTCCGGTTCAGTATTGAACCTGTATGATCCCTTTGAGAGATCGTATTACTCATATGCCCTTATATGCACACCAACGCGCCGGTGTATAGACCTTGGTTAGGTCATCAACCTATTGGTCTGTCAAATGTACATACTCAGACATATAGCAATACATCTGTCTCCGGTCAGAGGATGCGTGCCTATGCTGTGACAGCATTCAACATAGGACTTAGGTTATCTCGATCTCGTTAAGTCAACTCTTTGACCTAACTAATCTGACACCTCCGAATCTCTATTCCTATGCAGAGGACCTGCATCAAGAGGTCGGTCAGATATCAGCCTATGTGAGAAAGGATTGCCATCTCCTACTCAGGCTGGAGATCACATCTTAACAATCATTTGACGGTGCTTGATGAGTCCTCAATCTAACTCTTTAGATATTCATCCAAGCACCAGCCTCTATGATTCAATAATTAAATCAACAGCTGTATGATCATTAAGATAGCCATGGTACATAACCCTAATTGTACAGAGGGACCTATTATGCAAATTGTTTATTCTTCATTTCAGATCAGGGAATGATATTTGCAATAACATTTATTGCATAATGGCTCGCCGTGGGCTCACATGTCCAACACGAACGCCTCATCGGAGCTCCCTCGACCTTCATTGCCGCCGCTCTCCAGACCCCCCCCCCCCAGCCTCAATTGAGACCCCCGAGACCTCCGCCACGCCTCCACAATCCTTCTCAGCAACTTATGAGCCGCCGACAACCTTCACCGATGACCGGAGGAGGAGGCGGAGATAGGAGGTCATCGCCGGAGCACAAGAACCTCAACCGCAGGAGGCAGCGAACCATTTGAGAAGGAAGTACAATAGCCGTCCGATCCCAATGATCGGACGGTTCTGAGCTGCCCACGTCGCCATCAACCCGCAGTCGTTGGATCAGGAGGATCCCACACTCCAGAGCATGCCACGTCGCCTCCTCTCCCGCGCTCCAGATGTCATTGGATCGATCTTAATCTAGTAACGACCTTTGATCGTCCATGCCTTCATCTCAGGAGCCATCTTCCGCCATTGATCTTCATTAGATCTAACGATCCAAAACACGCCACATCGACTTCTCCGAGCCTCCTCCCCGACCATTAGGCCTGGAGCCCCTGAAGCTAGCCCGAGCCACATCCGAGCCTGCAGCGCCCCCGAGCCTCCATCCGAGCCTCTAAAGTCACCCGAGCCTGGGATCTCACGTGTTCGTCACGTGTGGTCTGGACATATTGCATAGAGGCCCCTGGAGGTTTTTGAAATTACATTTCAGTCTCTGTCAGGAGCACCACGTGAGCCGCACGTGTTTTGTGGGCATTTTGCATACATGTCCCCCGCATTATAGTAATTGCATTTACATCCCTGTCAGCATGTTTCATTTTTAGCAGTTTTATTTTTCTGTATTTGCAATTTAGTCCATGTCTTTGCATGCATATTTAGGTAATCATTTGACATCATTCTTCATTTCTAAAAATTGCATTGTGTAGATAAACTTGTCCTCTTTCGTATGTCACACTTGTCTAATTTTTATTACATTAGTAGAATTTATTATTATTAAATTGGTGAAATTTGTTCATATTTTGCCATATTATGCCTTTTAATTTGTATTAAATTCTCTGTTGCTCCAAAAATCACCAAAAAATCATATTAGACTTAAGATAATTTAGTCTACATCGTGCCCAAAAATCATTGCATTTGCACGCATCCTGAGGCTTGAATAAATCATTTTGTGCTTAATTGATTTTTAGTAGATCCAATTCACATAGAATTTTAAGTTTATTAATTTTCCTGGATTCTTCCTACTTAAATCTATTTAGGATAAGTTTTATATCTGAAATTATTGTGTTTTGGTATTTATTAAAATTAATTTTGTAAAAATCACCTTGCATTCATATTTAATTCACAGTAAATTCATATAATGTTAGAAAAATCTAAAAAAAATAGTGTAGTTTAACTTCATTGCGTTTTACCATCTGGCTAAGTTTCATAATTTTTTATAATTAATTTGACCATATTTTTTATTTAACTTGTATACTGGCTTGAAAATTTGCATGTGTCTTTTTAATTGCATAAAAATTATTGAAAAAATACCAAAAATAACTTCTGAAAATCCGACCTCTGAAAGTTGCTTGAAATCTACCCAAGGAAACAGTTGCCTCCCTGAGTTCGACCTTGGGCTTGCCTAAGTAAAATAAATTTGCTGCTCTAGATTAGTTGAACATTGATTAAAAGTGGTATTTTTGACATAGCTTAGATTATCCGACTGCAACGAACTTAAAATTTAATTTGACCGTTAATTTCATCGAATTAACAAGAGTAGCCAGAGCGATGTCAATTATCTGTTCATTCCCACCCTTGACCCTCCATGCTTTGTGTATAATCTATTATACTGAGGATTATTTGATCCTATGTATAGGGGAGACGGTCAACTTCACATTCATTCATTCATCATTTCTTTATTCCTTTATTCTTTAGACTTTCCTATACTTAGTACAAGGTTTGTCTTCTTTTTTCTCTCTGATCTATGAGGACATAGCTCAAGCTAAGTATAGGGGGGTCATATATACTTTGTATATACTTAATCCATAACTCGTACTTTTGTATTTATTTATTAATAATTATGACTAAATATACCTTTAAAATTCATTAAAACACTTAATAAAAAGATGTTGATTATTCCTCAAATTCTTTTTGTATATATTGATTAATAAATCAGGTAAAAATATATTGTGCAAAATGTTTGAAAAATAGTTCGGAAATACTTTTGAAAAGTCTTTTGAAAACTATTTGAAAAATATTTTGTTAAATATTTTCAATCTTTGTAAAAGCATTTTTGTTTGAACAATTTAGTTTCTTTGTAAGAAATTTATAAAGATGTTTGAAAAGTGATTTACAAATGTTTGGAAAATAGTTGCAAAAATATTTTGAAAAATCTATATAGACTGTTTGAAAAACCTTTTCAAAATGATTTTAAAATGTGTAAATATTTGTAAAAAATATTTGTAAAATATATTATGGACTATAGTTTTAAAAAATTGTTTGAAAATAATCTCCATATAAGTTTTAGGAATATATGTATCTCATTTAAACTCTTTATACATATATTTCTATAAAATTAACCACTTATCCCTTCTAAATTCTTAACACCTGATTTGTGTAAATATAAGATGCATTACCGTGTAAATATTTATACCTAGTTTTTATTCAAAATCTTTTATTTTCAAAAATACCAAAAATATTTGAAAAATATTTTTGAAAAATATAAAAAAATGAATTTGAATCATCTTTTTTGAAAATCCATAAAAAGTTCAAAATCATTGAAAATTGCATCACAAAAATATTTTATGCATATAATTCACAAGGAATTAGCATTTTTCGGATTGAGTTTGATAATTGAACAAGTCTAACTAAAATTCGAAGATTGGTGCTTGGTTGGACCTTAAATCTACTTAATAACAGAAACCTTATAGGAATTGGAATTGATGTACTTCAGGTCTATTTGACTTAATTCTTTGAGGATCACAATACTTAGTTCAATGGATTCTTGACTGCCTAAGTAGAGTATTTCAGAGAACACACATGGCTCTTATCGATAATGACCTAACTTGGACACATGCACCTTTCACTTGGCTCAACTCAGTTGGAGTGGTGAGGGGATTGGATTTGCTGGTATGAGACGCACACAAGTGGAACATTTGCCCTCCTCTAGGGAGGGAAGTGCACCCCAACCAGTCCAGTGATAGTGAACTCTAAAGACAAGAGAGTATGGGTTGCAATAATGCTTCAAAAGAGGGATAGTCTACTAGCTCAAGAGGAAAAACTCCTTACGTAAATGCCGTTGTAAATAGTTTTTTTAAAAAAAGAGCAAAATCAAAAACTCCAAAAAAGTGGACAGGCCTGATTGAAAATAAAATGCTTTCCAGAGTGTATATATTTGTATAGTCAATAAGCAAGCTTGAGCTTCAAAGTCAAATTATGTGAGCCTGTAGTTGGATGACTATACTACATTGGTCTTGCATCCTAGGATAGGTAGCTACACCGACTACCATCCATTCTTCTCTTCACCCCCTCCTCTTGAGTTGGTTGTAACTTGAACTTAGAAGGGAATACCCCGCTCCTCGAGGAAGGAGTTGCTGGATTGGGGAATCACTAGGTTGTCATGGTGGAGAATTCCGTCTCTTTGTCATTTCAGTTGGGAAGAACCACTATCACATACACTGTACGAGTCAGATTCATAGTCATAAAGGGTTTTCATATGAGTTGAAGTATTCTGACCTGGCTATTGAGGGGACTTGAGCAGAGTTTTGGGATTCTCAAAGGCTGTTGGATTTCATATCTGATTCCCACTAAGGTTTGTCCGCACTAAAATTCCAAAGCTCTGACTTAAGATCCAAACTTTGATTTTGTAAAGACAAGTTTCATAATTGAACTTAATCCGTTTTCTTTCTTTTTCTTTTCTTTTGTTTTTATTTTATGTACTTATTGCATAAGTGTTTGCTAGGGACTAGCAAAGGCAACTATAGGGGGATGATGAATCTGAAGGATATGGAGAAATCCTCAAGCGCATCACGGAAGCGTGATCGTCGTATCGGATACGACGAAGAACGACTAGTCGTACTAGTTATTCGGTGCAGCGGAATTTAAAAAATTTTTAAACCGATGAAACCACATGATCCGAGAACCATTCCCAAATCATTTCATCTATAACCACAACAAGTATAATGCAATACCCCTTGAAGCGTGGTTGATCAAGTCTCTACGAAAAGAGACCTCCTGTCTCAAGTCCGATCGTCGGAGTAACGGCTTGCGAGCGCAGAGATGAGTCACGGTGTCCTCGCAATCCAAGTTGATCCAAGCGCAATTGCTCCTGATCTCGTCGCACGAGATCAAACGTCTCCTTCGTGAGTGAAGCACTCCAAGAAGATGAAGAACCGCAGAGAGTCGAAGCGGCAGCACGATGGCGCGGGCATCGACGATTCTCTCCACCAAGGTGGACGACCACCAAGAAGAGAGGGAGAGAGAGGGCTGTCGAGTATGAGAAAGAGAGAGAGAGTTGTTTTGCTACAATAGCATATGTAAAGAGAGAGCCAAGCATGCCTCTCTATTTATAGGGTTTTGGGATCCATAGATCTCAATCCATGGGACACATAAAATCAATGGATGAGATTGATTTATGTTTATCCAATGGCTAAGATTGTTGTTGACAAAAACAACAAATTTAGGTTAAAATATATTTGACAAAATCAAGTATAATTCATTCCTAAATCAACCCAACAAATAAGGAGAGAAGACACATGGAGATTTCATCTCCATGTGCCTTCCAAGTGGGCGGCCACACATTCCATATTGGAATGGTGTGCCGCCCATGGGGATTGCATGGAGATTGCAATCTCATGGAAATCCATGAGATTGCATATCTCCTTGAAATCTCTCTTATTTATTTGCAACTAATTTATTGGGTTTTATTCTTCAAAAAATAATTGACAATTATCTTTGAGAATATTGCATTCTTGCCATGGAAAAATTGTGAATCATATTCACAACCCAAAACAACATATAATTCATATTGTTAATTAATTACACAATGTGTATCCAATAAACATAATAATTAATCAACCCATATGAATTATAATTAACTCTCTCTAATACATTATAAATCACATTTATAATATATTATGAATAATTGGATATTTCTATCCACATTATTCTTATCCAAAATAATTAAATCACATTTAATCATATTGGATAATTTCTCATACATCATGATAATTAAAACACTTTTAATTATCAAATTCTCTTTGCTTAGATCTTATGGAATTGTTCTTAAACCAGAACAATGCTATTTCTCCTCAGATACTTGGAGATAAGGACAGGGCGATTGTATTGTTCCAGGTATAGTGACTTGGATGTTGAGATCATATCTCAAATCCAGATCCTATGGACCTCCCACTGATGCTTGATCAAATCAAGATCGTAGACTTAATCTTCTCATTGCATCTGAATCTCATTCAGATCAATGTCCAGTTCATGGACTAAGATTAGGTAACTTCTCTAATGAGAGGAGTCACTAAAATCCAAACCTGTTTCATCAATCCCTCGGAATGGAAGCGTCATGGTTATACAATCGTATATGATCAAATCACCCTTCAGGTATTCCCAATACATGCACATCCTTCATACTGGAAGACTCATGATCATATTGAAGATAAAGATCACTTTTGCACTGTCATCTTCAGCGTTAGATCATTTAAGTTTCTCAATCTTGGTCATCGGGATTTGGTATAGATCATATGCTTTCACAAAGCATATATCTTACCTTCAAATTCATGTCATGCTTCCAAAGCACGACGACCATGCATGGAATTTGTTCAGTCCCAATACCTCATGAGTGAGCTCATGTCTCCCGGTTCACAAGTGAACATGTATGATCCCTTTGAGAGATCACATTACTCATATGTCCTTACATGCACACCAGCTCGTCGGTATATAGACCTTGATTAGGTCATCAACCTATTGGTCTGCCAAATGTACATACTCAGACATATAGCAATACATCTGTCTCTAGTCAGAGGATGCATGCCTATGTTGTGACAGTATTCAACATAGGTCTTTGGTTATCTCGATCTCGTTAAGTCAACCCATTGACTTAACTAACCTGACACCTCTGAATCACTATTCCCATGAAGAGGACCTGCATCAAGAGGTCAGTCAGATATTAGTCATATGAGATAGGATTGCCATCTCCTACTCAGACTGGAGAACATCACTTAATGATCATTTGATGATGCTTGATGAGTCCTCTATCTAACTCCTTAGATATTCATCCAAGCATCAGCCTCTATGATCCATCCAATGAATCAACAGCTGTATGATCATCAAGTTGGCCATGGTACATAACCCTTATTGTACAGAGGGACCCTATAGTGCATTCATTCATTAATCTCAAAAAGGGAGTGAAAAATAATCAATAACTTTTATTGATAAGATATTCATTACAATAACATTTATTGTAGAAATGGTTCGCCCGGGGCTCACATTGCTAACAATCTCCCACTAGCCCTCAGAACCATTCTGGTACAATCTTTAAACCCATACTCATTACATGCTGGTCGAAAACCTTCTGTGTCAGAGGTTTGGTAAGAGGATCAGCAACGTTGTCGGTAGAGGCCACCTTGGTGATGATGATGTCACCACGCTTTTGTATCTCCCGAATGATGTGGTATTTCCTTTCCACGTGCTTGCTCTTTTGATGCCATCTGGGTTCCTTTGCTTGGGCAATGGCTCTCGTGTTATCGCAGAGTAACGGGATGGGAGTATCAGAGGAAACTACGCCAAGCTCCAGCACGAACTTGCGCAACCACACCGCCTCCTTTGCAGCATCCGATGCGGCAATGTATTCGGCTTCTGTTGTTGAATCTGCAGTAGTGTCCTGCTTCTTGTTTCTCCAGCTCACAGCACCACCATTCAACAAGAACACGAACCCCGATGTCAACTTTCGATCATCTACATCCGATTGGAAGTCAGAATCTGTATATCCCAAGACTTGGAGATCACCATCTCCATAGACCAAGATGTAATCTTGCATCCGTCTTAGATATTTGAATATGTTCTTTACTGCATTCCCGTGTTGTTCTCCATAACAGGATTGGTAACGACTTACCACTCCCACTGCATGGCAGATATCTGGCCTAGTACACATCATGGCATACATTAAGCTTCCTACTGCTGATGCATAAGGACATCCAGCCATGGCTTTCCTTTCCTCAACTGTTTGAGGAGCCATTCCTTTAGACAGGTGGATACCATGTCTTAAGGGTAGGAATCCTTTCTTAGAACTATCCATACGGAATCGTTCAAGAATCTTCTTAATGTATCCATGTTGTGACAATCCCAAAATCCTCTTTTCTCGATTTCTGAACAGCTTCAGGCCTAAGATATAAGAGGCTTCTCCAAGATCTTTCATCTCAAAGGTATGGGACAACCAAATCTTCACACTGGTCATCATCCCTGTATCATTCCCAATGATAAGGATGTCATCTACATAAAGCACAATGAACACAATGGCGCTCCCACTAAGCTTCTTGTATACACAAGGTTCATCAGGATTCTGCATAAAATCATAACTCATTATGGTTTCATCAAATCTGATGTTCCAACTACGAGAAGCTTGCTTGAGCCCATAGATGGATTTCTTCAGCTTGCATACTTTACCATCCTCTGTCATGAAGCCCTGGGGCTGCTCCATGTAGATATCCTCCTCAAGGTATCCATTGAGGAAAGCCGTCTTGACGTCCATCTGCCAGATGTCGTAGTCAAGATATGCAGCTATAGCTAGCAATGTCCGGATGGATTTAAGCATAGCCACAGGGGAGAATGTCTCATCATAATCGATGCCTTCTCTCTGTGTGTAGCCCTTGGCTACGAGCCGTGCCTTGAAAGTCTCTACTTTCCCATCAGGTCCCCTCTTTCTCTTGAAGATCCATTTACACCCAATGGGTTTTACCCCTTTAGGTGGATCCTCTAGGGTCCATACACCATTCTTATGCATGGAGTCAATTTCTGACTTCATTGCTAGCATCCATCTATCCATGTCTTGATCCGCGAGTGCTTCATGAAATGAAGTAGGATCAATGTCAGTTTCACCTGACACATGGAATCCATACCTTTCAGGTGGTGCAACCACCCTCGAACTCCTTCGAAGAGGTATGGGTGTTTCATCTTTATTTATCTCTTCCGTTTCTGGTCTAGGAAGCTCAGAATCCTCAAGGGATTCAATGAATTCCTCTACTTCATTATTGTCTTGACCTTTAAGGAAATCATTCTCCAGAAACTTCACGTCTCTAGAAACAAAAACCTTTTGGGTCTCAGGGTCATAAAGTTGGTATCCAATACCATCTTTAACATACCCAATGAAGTAACACTCACGAGAGCGAGATTCTAGCTTACTTGCGTCCACGTTCTTCGCATAGACCAAGCAACCCCAAACCCTCAAGTGATTAACACTAGGTTTGGTTCCATACCATAGCTCATGAGGAGTCTTAGGCACGGATTTGCTAGGAATCTTATTCAGGATATATATTGCAGTCTCTACTGCATATCCCCAGAAACTAAGAGGTAAATTTGCTTTATTCATCATTGAACGGACCGTGTCCATGATGGTCATGTTGCGTCTTTCAAGAACACCATTTTGTTGGGGGGTTCCAGGAGGAGTGAGATTGGAAACAATTCCATTCTCCTTAAGGTATTCCTTGAATTCATCTGATAGGTACTCGCCACCTCGATCAGATCGAATCCGTTTAATCTTCCTATCGGTTTGGTTCTCAACCAAAGCCTTGAATTCTTTGAACTTTTCAAAGGTTTCAGACTTGTGACGTAGTAGGAAGATAAACCCGTATCACGAATGGTCATCAATAAACGCCAAATAATATCGATATCCATTTCGAGTCGCGGTACTGAAGGGACCACATACATCGGTGTGTATTAGGTCAACAATACCTTCGCATCTTGTAACCTTGTTACGGAAAGGCGTCCTAGTCATTTTACCCTGTATGCAATGTTTGCAAGTGGGCAAAGGTTGAACCTGTAGAAAATCTAGAGGTCCATCCTTTATCAATCTATTGATCCTATCAACAGATAAATGACCAAGCCTTTGATGCCATATCTCATTTGAGATAATTTTATCCTCTCTGGATCTTTTAGGGTTTTTATTAGTGGTTGTCACATTCATAATACATTTATCAATGCACAATTCATAGAGTCCACCAGAAGTCAAAACACCATCCACAATATATTTATCATAATGACTTATGACTAATTTATTACAGAAAAGGAAAGAATATCCGCTTCTAACAAGCTTAGATACAGATATCAAGTTCCTTCTGACTTCGGGTACATAAAGACATTCTTTAAGTATAAGGACTCTTCCACTAGATAATGATAGTCTACAAGTCCCGACGGCTACTGCTGCAACACTTGCATCAGATCCCATCTGGATGACTATCTCCCCTTCCTCAAGATTCCTAGTTTTCTGAAACAAATGCAACAAATTGCATACATGAACAGAAGCACCAGAATCTACAACCCAACTTCCTTCTCGTCCGAAGAGAAAGCTAGTTTCAATGATGAAGGTAGATTTCATACCTGCTGGGGCTTTACCTTTGTCTGAGGACTTCAGGTAATCTGGGCAGTTACGCTTCCAGTGCCCCGGCTTCTTGCAGTGATGACAGACGTCGGTTTTCTTCGATGCCATGAGAGTGGATGCATTGGAAGAAGAACCAACACTTTGTCCCTTCTTCTTTCTCTTCTGGGCCGGGCCCTTCCGAGAACCATGCTTCTGACCGCGCTTCCCTTTGACCTGTGCAACCATTGCACTGCCACTGGGACCATCCTTCTTCATCACGTCCTCTACGGACTTTAATGCAGCAAGGAGAGCAGCACTTGTCAATTCCAATTTATTCATGTGGAATGACATTACAAAGTTATTAAAAGACTTGGGCAATTACAACAGAATGAAGTCAGCTTGCATATCTGCATCCATCGTTGCCCCAAGAGTCTCCAGCTCCGACAAGTACCCAAACATTTTGAGTACATGTTCACGGACCGAAGTCCCTTCCTGCATTCTACAGCGAATGAGGTCTTTCATAACATTGTACCGCTGAGTACGGTTAATGTCACCAAACATATCCTTAAGGTTCTGCATTATTTCCTGACAGGTACTCATCTCCACATGTTGCTTCTGCAGAACATTGGAGAGAGAACCTAGGATATAGCACCTAGCCAAGACATGATCTTCATCATACTTGTCATTAAATGCTTTTTCTTCCTTGGACTTAGGGTTCTCATGCTTGTCCTCGGATAACACATAACTTATGCGCTCAGCAGAGAGAACAAGCTCCAAATTTCGGATCCAATCCGAGTAATTTGGGCCGGTCAATTGGTTGACCTCTAGAAGCCTACTAAGTGGGTTCAAAGACTTCATTTTCTGAAATTAAGAATGCACTATATTAGAATATGAAAATATATTCAAATTTATAACATTTGATTAAGGTATTTTAAATCAAATTATTCTTACATTGTCTACTTTGAAAGTTCATTCCCTTAATCACTTTCAAAGCAAGAGATATACTTACCGCTATATCTCTAGCAAGAATTGGGATCTCCTCTTTATTATTGTCACAGCCCAATAATATGAGAATCTGTGACTCCAATAAAGAAAAGCAGGAACACATTCCAATTTGCAAGTCCAACTTGCATTTTCCCAATTCGGTCTTTAACACCCAAGCCCACCACCTCTAAGGCGATGTTGACCCGTTGTTAATTGAACCAACCGTCAACAGGAATAGTACTTGCTATGCGCAATCCAATATCGCTCCAATAATATGAGGATCCGATATTGGGGTCACTACGCATACGGCCTTACTCTTTCGAGAAGCAAAGAGCTCGATCCAGATGCGCTTGCACATAGGAGCTGTCACTTCGGACAGGCGTCTCCCACATGCAATCCCTGGCGACGAAACTCTTCGCCTTGACGGGAGACCATGGATGTCACTTATGTGATCCTCCACCTCATATTCAAATTTTAATTAATTATCGTGAATCACATTCACATAATTAATTCTTCCAAGGGAATTAATAACTCTAATCATATTAGAGTATTTCAATTGGACATAATCAATTTAATCGTATTAAATTAATTATCAATCCAATTCAAGCAATCAAACTTGATTATTTTACTTGAATACATATATGGTAATATCTCAAAATACGTATTAATTCGAATTTTAATAATTAGAAAAAATACATCTTAATCCCTCGGACATTATCCCGGCCCTACCCGTTGTCATGGCCAGTATAGACGAGAGTGGGACGGACCACATACGTTGCAACCCGCAACCCCAATGCTCTCCGACTAGGCACCATATCCGCCTCGGGAAAGGATAATGCCAAATTAATTAATTTGTACTTGAGATGATCATCGGTTTTTCAACCGAAATTGTATCATATAGTAATAATCAAAACATGTTTTATTATAAGGAAATTTGCTAGACAAATTCCCAAATCCTATTCAAGCATCAAGTTTGAAGATTGCTGTTTCCAATTATGATTTAGATCACATCTTAATCAATTAATTGGTTGGGGCCAAGTCAATTAGGCAAATAATCATGTTTCAATATTTCACAAATATTTTTCAAGATTATTTCACGAAATTAATAATTAATTTCACTAATTGACAATCACTTGGTTCTAGATTAGGAATGCAATTTCAGTAATGACCCCTATTCACTAAAATTGACATATCTCAATCAATTTAAATCCAAATTAAGCAAACTCAATTTTCATAGATTGCTAACTTGATTTAGGACAGAACCTAATGGAGTTGCATGCATTTCTAGGCATATGATAACAGTAATTAACTCTTTAATCATGTTAAAATCTACTGTTCCCGCAACAGTGCATACATGTTCGTTAAAACAACCATAACTAGAGCATACGAAATCCGATTTACGCAAACTCAGCTCCTATGGTTTCCTTATTTAATGGGGAACAAAATCCAAGTATTAAATTCGTGTTTAAACAAATTAAACAGTGCCGAATTTAATTAATAAACAGATCTGCGAAATCAAATGCGATGAAAACTTTCGCGACCTAAACGAACCCAAGTCGTCCTCGGTTTTTCGAATCATATTTGAAACCGTCAACCTAAGGCTCTGATACCACTTGAAGGATATGGAGAAATCCTCAAGCGCATCACGGAAGCGTGATCGTCGTATCGGATACGACGAAGAACGACTAGTCGTACTAGTTGTTCGGTGCAGCGGAATTTAAAAAATTTTTAAACCGATGAAACCACATGATCCGAGAACCATTCTCAAATCGTTTCATCTATAACCACAGCAAGTATAATTCAATACCTCTTGAAGCGTGGTTGATCAAGTCTCTACGAAAAGAGACCTCCTGTCTCAAGTCCGATCGTCGGAGTAACGGCTTGCGAGCGCGGAGATGAGTCGCGGTGTCCTTGCAATCCAAGTTGATCCAAGCGCGGTTGCTCATGATCTCGTCGCACGAGATCAAACGTCTCCTTCGTGAGTGAAGCACTCCAAGAAGACGAAGAACCACAGAGAGTCGAAGTGGCAGCACGATGGCGCGGGCGTCGACGATTCTCTCCACCAAGGTGGACGACCACCAAGAAGAGAGGGAGAGAGAGGGCTATCGAGTATGAGAAAGAGAGAGAGAGAGTTGTTTTGCTACAATAGCATATGTGAAGAGAGAGCCAAGCATGCCTCTCTATTTATAGGGTTTTGGGATCCATGGATCTTAATCCATGGGACACATAAAATCAATGGATGAGATTGATTTATGTTTATCCAATGGCTAAGATTGTTGTTGACAAAAACAACAAATTTAGGTTAAAATATATTTGACAAAATCAAATATAATTCATTCCTAAATCAACCCAACAATAAGGAGAGAAGACACATGGAGATTTCATCTCCATGTGCCTTCCAAGTGGGCGGCCACACATTCCATATTGGAATGGTGTGCCGCCCATGGGGATTGCATGGAGATTGCAATCTCATGGAAATCATGAGATTGCATATCTCCTTGAAATCTCTCTTATTTATTTGCAACTAATTTATTGGGTTTTATTCTTCAAAAAATAATTGACAATTATCTTTGAGAATATTGCATTCTGCCATGGAAAAATTGTGAATCATATTCACAACCCAAAACAACATATAATTCATATTGTTAAATAATTACACAATGTGTATCCAATACACATAATAATTAATCAACCCATATGAATTATAATTAACTCTCTCTAATACATTATAAATCACATTTATAATATATTATGAATAATTGGATATTTCTATCCACATTATTCTTATCCAAAATAATTAAATCACATTTAATCATATTGGATAATTTCTCATACATCATGATAATTAAAACACTTTTAATTATCAAATTCTCTTTGCTTAGATCTTATGGAATTGTTCTTAAACCAGAACAATGCTATTTCTCCTCAGATACTTGGAGATAAGGACAGGGCGATTGTATTGTTCCACGTATAGTGACTTGGATGTTGAGATCATATCTCAAATCCAGATCCTATGGACCTCCCACTGATGCTTGATCAAATCAAGACCGTAGACTTAATCTTCTCATTGCATCTGAATCTCATTCAGATCAATGTCCAGTTCATGGACTAAGATTAGGTCACTTCTCTAATGAGAGGAGTCACTAAAATCCAAACCTGTTTCATCACTCCCTCGGAATGGAAGCGTCATGGTTATACAATCGTATATGATCAAATCACCCTTCAGGTATTCCCAATACCTGCACATCCTTCATACTGGAAGACTCATGATCATACTGAAGATAAAGATCACTTTTGCACTGTCATCTTCAGCGTTAGATCATTTAAGTTTCTCAATCTTGGTCATCGGGATTTGGTATAGATCATATGCTTTCACAAAGCATATATCTTACCTTCAAATTCATGTCATGCTTCCAAAGCACGACGACCATGCATGGAATTTGTTCAGTCCCAATACCTCATGAGTGAGCTCATGTCTCCCGATTCACAAGTGAACCTGTATGATCCCTTTGAGAGATCGCATTACTCATATGTCCTTACATGCACACCAGCTCGCTGGTATATAGACCTTGATTAGGTCATCAACCTATTGGTCTGCCAAATGTACATACTCAGACATATAGCAATACATTTGTCTCTAGTCAGAGGATGCATGCCTATGTTGTGACAGTATTCAACATAGGTCTTTGGTTATCTCGATCTCGTTAAGTCAACCCATTGACTTAACTAACCTGACACCTCTGAATCACTATTCCCATGCAGAAGACCTGCATCAAGAGGTCAGTCAGATATCAGTCATATGAGATAGGATTGCCATCTCCTACTCAGACTGGAGATCATCACTTAATGATCATTTGATGATGCTTGATGAGTCCTCTATCTAACTCCTTAGATATTCATCCAAGCATCAGCCTCTATGATCCATCCAATGAATCAACAGCTGTATGATCATCAAGTTGGCCATGGTACATAACCCTTATTGTACAGAGGGACCCTATAGTGCATTCATTCATTAATCTCAGAAAGGGAGTGAAAAATAATCAATAACTTTTATTGATAATATATTCATTACAATAACATTTATTGTAGAAATGGTTCGCCCGAGGCTCACATTGCTAACAGAATCTCCATTTCAATTTTTTTATTATAACATTTTGGCCTTAAAAGTCCTAGTAAATATGTATAAATACCCTTAATTTAGGCAATTTAACATTCATGCATTGTTGTGTAAAAAGTATAGAAAATATTATTTTTAATGCCAAAATGATAGAATAAATAAAAGAAAAGAAAAAGAATAAAATATTAAAGATATTTTTTGACCATAAATCCCGAGACCTAGGCATCTTGATGACTAGGTCGACAAGGGATAAAGTAGGGGGAGATAAGGGCCAAAATACAATAAAAATTCCTTTTATTTTATTCATTATTTATTCATTTTTGGGACCTATTTTTACTTCCACTTTTTATACTTTAAATGAAGAAACTTTATAAATGAAATTTTTAGATAAAAAATATAGAAAAATACAAAATTTATTTCACAAAAAATAATAGACATTATACAAATACAATCTAATTAAGATTCTGAAATCCCAACTTCTCATACCCATACATCTCAAATAAAAACTTAAAATATATCAAAACCAACTTTAATTGTATAACTTTTAGTAAGATATTTAATGAAGGTGGTTTCATATTTTTTCGAGTTAAGGTATGAAAGTTGGGTTTTGGACTCCTATTTTATAGTTATACCGATCAAAATAATTATTTTTATTTATAATTCGTTACTTGTATAATTTGAGGAAAGGGATCCTATTCCATGGAGTAGGTAACTTACGTACTCCACTTTCTTTTTTTCTAATTTTTTATTTTTTTAAAAATGATTCTATGAATTTTCATAACTATATCCTTCTAATATGTCATTCAAATTTCGTCAGAAACTGAGACTCCTACAGCCTCCATCCACAACATGAAAAATACAGTAAATCTGTGATCGTTAAAAAATGATTGTCTGGATGGAGGCCATAAGATTCTCTGTTTCTGATGGAATTTGAATGACATATTATAGGGATATAGTTATAAAAATCCATGGAAGTATTTTTCAAAAAAATAAAAAAATTGAAAAAAGAAAATGGAGTAGGTAAGTTACCAACTCCATGGAGTGATCCCTTTTCTCCTATAATTTTACATTTTTTTATAATTTTGTAAATATTATCTATAATATATGTACATACTAAAACTAAAATAAAAACATAAAGAAAACACTCAAATAAAATATGTATAGAAAATACATAGGTAAAATACCCATATCTATACCTATATAATTGATACATCTATTTATTTAAATATATACATTATATCAAAAAATAATAATAAAAATATATTTATGTGTCTAAAAATAATTTATAAGTAAAAGAATAAAATAAAGTAATAAAATTAAATATACAAAATAATAATAAAGGATATAAAAACATAGATAAATATATCTATATATAACCCTTTAAAAGTAACTTGTAATTATATATCTCTAAAAAATAAGTAAAAATAAAATAAAATACTTTATAAATTAATAAATGTTTTTTATTTTATAATCGAAAAATATTAAATTCATTTATTAATTTTATCAGATTTTTCTAATATTTTTCAAGGGGTTTTCCCTAGTTGGTCCACGTGGACCAACCAGGTGCTACGGAGAGTTAACTGCAGCTCAACTCTCTGACATGCCTGCTGTCCCTATCAGAATTGAGTTTTAACTCATATTCTTGCATTTTTCCACAACGATATGAGCCTCTTCTTGGAAATACCTCTTCATGACTTTTTCTCCTCGGGTAATGGTGATTTACGCCCTTGCATTTATCTCGAGGAATGCATCGCTGCTCCGCCAGATATTCATCGATCTTCAACCCTCCTCCGCATTCAGTACATAAGTGCTCCTCTGCCTTCTTTTCCAGTTTGATCCCACTTCCGCCTTCCATACCTGTCTTTGAACCTCGAGAGGGAGTCCTGGTGACAACAGGAAGATCCTCTGCTCCAGCGCATGAAGTTTGGCGTCGAATTTGAGGTTGGTCCGCTGCTTGCCACCACCATCATCGGAGCTCCTACTTCCGGTAGTGTCTCGATGGTAAGATTCAATTTCTTTTGCTCATTTCGTTCCTTTAGCTCACAGGAGTGTAAGAGTAGTCTTCATTTGATGAGTATTTATCTATTTCGCCACTGGTTGTAAAATCCCCGGTGCGGTGGAGCTTCAGCTCCGCCCCTCTATTATGACAACCACAATGCTCGTTAGCCCCTCCGATCCCCTCACTTTCTGTATCCCTCATTTTCTCCACACTCCACATGCCATCATCCCCCTAGTTCTCACACAGAACTGAAGATCAGTGCCTCCCCTCTGCCGCTCTCTAGAGGAACATCGCCCGACCCACTCACGCCTCGCCTTGCCCATCTGAAGCTTCCACAAGATTTGCTCCATTTTTGTGATACTAACCTTGTAGGGAATGAAAAAAAGGTCCCTTTACAGGGATTGCCGATGTAGATCTTGACGCTCCATGTGATGAGCCTCACCGGAGCATCTCCGGTATCCCCTAGACCGTTTTGAGGAGCCAAGAAGATGCAGGAGGCCTCCAAGAACCCTTGTGAACCGTCAACGGTCGGAAGGAAGGTCGAAGCATGAGGATCTTGTTGATTCAAACCCATCCAAGTTCTGTTCTTCGGGTGTTCTTTTGGAGCTCTCCAGTGCAGTCGGATCTTGACCAGTTCTTCCAGGCACCCAGCTGCCGTTCTATTGACCGCCTCGTAGTTGTACGATCAGAGGGTCGGGATCTAATCCCTGGCCATTCATTTGCAAACTGACATTGCGAGCTCTGGCATCGACACGTGGCAAATGACTCCATCACAATCGTCCGCCAACATCCTACTTTTGGTATTTTACAATCTACCCTGAAGCAATTTTGTATTTATTAAATACAACTTAAACTTTCCTCTACCTTCTTAATTTATTTTGTACTTTTGCAAAAAGGCCCCTAGACTTCTATTAATTGCATGTTCGTCTACGCCACGTCACCCTACGTGGCATCCTACGTAAGGAGGCTATTTTGCAGGTGTGCCGGTGCAATTCCTTATATTTTCATTCAGTTAGGAACTTTCTTATTTAGTTATTATTTTTTGGTAAAATTGAAAGCACCCTCACATTTTGGTAATTCCTTCCTGGTCCCTACTAGCATGGCTCACGTGTTTATACACGTGAACTTGGCAATTTTGCAACAGGCCCCTCGCGGGTTGTGGATTTTGTATTAGGACCAGGAACATTATATTCATGTGTTATATTCTTGGTAAACTACTACTAGGCCCCTGTACTTTTTTATTTAAAAAAAGCCCAGCTAGTGTCGCAGTTTCTCTTTATTTCTTATATTTATTTCATATTGCTACATTGCTCTAAAAAATCCAAAAAAAGGGCTTAAACTCATGTTGTATAGTACTTTCATGTACTATTTTTATTTTACAATTTTAGGAGATTAAAAATCAAACCTCCTATTTTATCCTTGTTTGCAATATAAAACCCATAAAAATATAAAAACTTTTGAAAAAATCCCCAAAAAAATATATTTGTTTATTTATGAATTTCTACCATGCATACCAAAAATAGCTAAAAATTATTAAAGAAAACTCTAAAAATTTAAAAATTCCTAGTAAAATCTATAAAATATAAAAAATTCTCAAAAATTCAAAAAATTATATTTTCTATTTCTAAATTATTTATATATTTCTATCTTTATTTTCAAATTAATTTGGAGAATTTTTTATTCTGTTTAATATTTTATATCTCCATTTTAATTTGGACTAGTATATTTATCTTTATTTTAGGGTATTTTTTTCTTTAAAAATATATAACAAATTAGCAAAAATTCTTAAAAAATCACAAAATCAGTAAAAAATAATTAAAACCCAAAAATAATTTATTTTTTATTTTTGTATTATTATTATTATTTATACCTATCTTAGTCTATAGTGTATATATACTTGATATCTAGCTTTATATATATTTTTAAAAAGAAAAAGGAAATATAAAAATATAAAATATAAAAAGAAAATAGAAAATAGAAAATTCAAAAAATATGAAAATATAAAATCAAAAATAATAAAAAAATTACTAAAAGAAAATAAAAACCCACAAAATTGCAACTTGTCTGAGTAGTTAAGTGATAATGTGTGCTTTGATTTCTATCTTACCTACTATACTCCTTTACTTCATGTGTTCGACCCCTACTTGCTTGTCATTATACATTCTTAGTAGAGTATAATAAATTTTAACTCTTATTCTTAATTGCCTAATTATTTGTGTGGGTTAATTGTTGAAACAACGAGAGGGTCAGAGTAGCCGCCTTAACGACAGTAAGCCCGATTTGTCAGGCCATTATTTAGCAGTTCCCATCTTTCCTTTTTCCATTATTTGAATTCCAAATTGAATATTTAATTAGATTATTGAATTCAACAAAATATGTGAATAAAATTTTATATAAATTATATTTTGTCAAATACGAATCGAATTCACATGCATGTCCCATAAGTCAATGATACACACATATTTCTATTCTACTATTATGGCCTTAGTTTCTTAATTAGTTAATGATATCCTAGATAGTATTATTTATGATCAATGCGAATTTGATTCTCGTGATTTTTTCATGATTCAGGGATAAGTGAAAATATTGATTCATAACTCATATATTGAAATCCGATATAGGACTATTCTCAAATAAGGATATCACATTCATATCGGATATTCTCGAATTTGTGCTATAATCATGAGTACTTGAAGATATTGATTTATAGATAATATATAACATGTATAATATCTTATTATTGGATTGAGTCTAATATTATATATAATAACCATAAAATTCTATTCGATTATTGACTCAGATGTTGAACCCATTATTAATCGATATGAACACTTTCGGATCAACTCCAACTCTTTAGAACTTGATTTGGTTCATTGAACCAAGATTCAATCCAATCAGGGCTCATTCAACATATCTCTAAAAGTAGCTAAAATCCATATTATTTCATCACTACCTTAAGTGCCATGGTATAAAATTTATTATAATGGTATCAATTTTGAGTATTCTCAGTGCTTGCAATACCCTACATACTATAACACCAGATAATATGAAATATGTGATCCCATTCTTTGTTTCCTTTCTAGCTTAAGTAAAAGATATCTCAGTCGATCATAAGGCGGGATGAGTAGTGCTAACTTGCAATGTCAGAGCTAGGTTTTGGAGTTTAAATTTCAATTGATATTCGAAATTTTATCTATGGAATTGTTAGAGTTTCGATGCATCCATCAACTCCACATCTTGGGCAACCTACTTCCACTATTAGAGAAAATATGCTTTGATATCATTTGTAATGTCCCTCGACTGTGGTTTCCTGATTCTTGTTTCTCCATGTAACGACACTACCGTTTTAACATGAACATGAATCCATAAGTGGTTTTTTATCACCCATAAGAGAAGACTTTGATATATCTATCCTTGTAGACTAAGATATAGTCTTGAGTCCTTCTTTAGTATTTGTGGATGCTCTTTGTTGCAGTATAGTATTCCTCTCCATTACTAGATTAATAACATATCCCACTACATGGTAGATGTCTGGTCTTGTACAAATTATGATATGCATCATGCTTCTTACAACTAATATGTAAGGGAATGCAAATAAGGTTGAGCATTGGGTCGGGATGGCCCGGCCTTGTTGAGATCCTTGAGCCCATTAATTTTGTTGGGAAAATGTATCAAGCCTAGACCCACATTTTTGCAGCAATGACCTAAGCTTGGGCCCAATCTACAAAGTTATGGGTTGTGATTGGGTTGGGACAATCCCCGATGTTTTATATTATAAAAATTCCTATCTCATGCCTTTCAACAATTTATAAATTTGTAGAAAGTGGACATTAAACGTAGCATATACACCTGATCATATAAATTTTAAAGTCAAGATTGTTAAGATTGTTCTTAATTGCAAATAACATAACTTAAAGGTGCATGATTCAAAGCTAGGATTTTCTTTCCATAACACCCTAAAACCAATATTTTTATTTTAGATAAAATCACAATAAATATAACAAAATTATCAATATACAATCAAAAGATAAAAAAGTTGATAAGAGGGCTCAAGTATGAGCCCTAATCGAGCTAATAAACGGATTCGCCCAAGGGGCTTTTGGCTGGGCTACGTTGGGTCTGAGTCTGACTCGTTATCCTTGTTGTCCAATATAAAGTACTAAGCTCGCCCATTCTAGTTGTGATATCAAGCTAGGGCCAAGTTATATGAATTGTGTTGGGCCATACTGACCCAATCTATGCTTAATCCTTCATATAAACGTATCTTTCTATTCTTAACACATTAAGGTCACATCCCTTTAAATAGGATGATACCTTGTTTTAAGGGAATGAAGCATTTCTTCGAATTTTTCATTTGCAATTCCAAGATTTTAGTTGATATATCCTTGTAGTGATAATCCAAATGCCTGCTTAATTTTGTTTTTGCATTTTTAGATCCAGTATGTAAGTGGAAATACCTCTATATTTCATCTCAAAGTCATGCAAAAGTCATATATTTGCATTGATTTCATCTCTATGTCATAATCCTAACGAGTAGGGTGTAAGTTACGTAAAGTATGAGGAAAACATTATCACTCCCACTAGGCTTCTTATATGCACATAGTTCATCAGGATTCTATAATCATACCTCTTTATGATCTCATCGAATACGATGCTCTAACTATGAGAATCTTGCTTCAGACCATATACGGATTTCTTGAATTTAAACACTTTGGCTTCTATCAGATGAATCCTAATGAACCATATCATATAAGAAGCTTGTGGTTGCTCCATATAGATATCCTTATTGAGGGATTCATTGAGGAATATGGTATTGATGTCCTTCTATCAGATGTCATAGTCAAGATATACAACTATAACTAGCAATATCATGACGGATTTAAGCAGGCCACAACAGAGAATGTCTCTCGTAATCGATGAACTCTCTTTTAGTGTAACCCTTCACTATGAACTGTCTTTGAATGTCTCTACCTTTCTATTGGATATTGCTTTCTCTTGAAAATATATACACTCTATGGATTTCCCCCTTGAGGTAAATCCTTGAGGGTCCATAAACCATTCTTAAACATGAAGTTTACCTCAAACTTCATTACTAACATACATATTTTGATTCATGATCTGTAAGTACTTCATCAAACGAAGGGATCATCATCAAACACTTATAATACATGAAACTCATATATCTTAAGTGGTCTCATCACCCTAAAACTCATTCTTGGCGTTATTTGAGTGTCATCCTTTATCAAATCTTAGGTTTGTTATTATGGACCACTTTTAGTCTCACTAGACTCAATAAGTTCCTTTACTTCATTATTGTCTTGGATTTTAAGGAATTTTGTACTTTAACAGTTTTGCATCTCTAGAGATGAATACTTTTTGAGTCTCTAGGTCATAAAGTATATATTCAATACCATTCTTGACATATCAACTGAAGTAGAATTCTCGTGTGAGATTCCTGCCTAACTGCATCCACATTTTTGGTGGTGAACCAAACATTCCCAATTTCTCAAGTTTATAACACTTAACTTGATTCTAAACCAAAGTTCATGCGGTATTTTTGATACTGACTTGCTTAGAATCTGGTTTACTCATCATTGAACTCATGATGTCCAATATGTTTTAGTTGCATCTCTACAACTCCATTGAGTTGAGGAGTTCTTGGAGGAGTAGGATTTTACATAATTCTTCTCTCCTTTATTTAGTCTATGAATTCATGTGAGAGGTACTCTCCACCTGGGTTAGAATGAATTATTTTTATTTTCCTTCCTTTTTTATTCTCAACCAAAACTATGGATTTTTAAACTTTTGAAAGATTTTCTGCTTGTGACGTAATAGGAAAGCAAAGATATATCATGAGTTATTATCAATAAATTTCATAGACTATCGGTGTTTATTATGTGTTATGGTACTAAATGGACCATATACATCAGTATGTGCATGATCTAGAATACTTTTACATCTAATACCTTTCCCAGAAAAAGGTACCACGGATATTTTACTTCGAATACAATGTTTGTAGGTTGGATAAAGTTGAATTTTCATAAAATCTAATGTCCCATATTGTTCCAATCTAGTGATTGTATCAACGTACACATTCTAATTGTTTTAAATATTCTAAGAAAAGACAATTGATCGGTTTTTATTACTCAAAACCAGATGTTTTTTATTTAGATTTAAAATTTTGGAACTAATCAAAGCCAATAGGATTTCGGATTACACGTATTTTTTGGACTAGTTTTTTATTTAGATTTAAAATTTTGATAACTTTTGAGAAATCTTTGAAAATATCAAATAATAAGAAGAAATTTGTAGTTATGATAATCTTTATAGAGTATGCACAAAAGATGCATGTAAGTTTACATGCATTGGTACTACTAACATCCATTTTTTTGAGTTTTTTTGAAGGGTTTTTATCAGTTGTGCTCTTCTGAGATGTTGCAATTTTAGTTATGTCCCTTCCTTTTTTGAGAATATCAGTTGTGCCCCTGACTTCTCATTCTATCACTTGTGCCCCTCTGTTACTTTGATCGCCAATAAGTTGAACTTAACCATGATTTAGTCAAACCATGGTGTAGTTAAGAGGGGCATGTTTGGAAGAAAAGCTCCACCTCACCCTCCAACCCTTCCTCCTCCGACCACCTCATCCTCCGGTCCTTCTCCTCCATCATTCTCCCCCTCCAGCCCCAAGGCTCGGTCTATTCGTCGTCACCGTCATCTCCCCCAAAGCAGTGTGCTTCATCATCACGATGAAACCAATCAAGTGAAACAACGACACCATCAAGAGCATGACCTCATTCCCTGTTGCGGCCCTTGTCCTCCCCTGCCTGACCGCCTCATCATTTAAGAAACATGTGATCATGACAATGCAGTTGTGGTGAGATGGTGTTGCAGGCTTGGGTGTCCCTGTGGTCCACGAGGAGAAGAGGATAACAGAGGTTTCATCTTAATGGGCTGGAAAAATGGGGAGAGGATGCAGAGGAGTAGGGAGGGGAGGTTAGTGGTGGAGGATGGGGGAGTCTGGCCGAAGGGGGAGGAGGAGTCTGGGGGCTGGGGGCGGAGGTGGATGGGGAGGTGCAGGGGAAGAGAGGAGGGTTGAGGTGAGGAGCTCAGGACGGGGGGGGGGGCATGGGAGTCAGAGGGAGGGGAGGAGGAGGAGGAGGTTGGGGGCATAGAAGGCTGGGAAGGAGGGGAGGAGGAGGAGGAAGATGACAATAAGGATGGGGTGGGGGAAGGAGGAGGAGGACGATGAGGCTGGGGGAAGAGGAAAGAGGGAGGAGGAGGTGGTGGTGGCAGTCGAAGGTGGTGGATGTTGGGGAGGAGGAGGTTGCAGCGGAGGAGGGAGTGGGGGTGGAGGCTGGGGGAAGAGGATGTATATGGGAAGAGGAGGCATGGTGGCGGGGGGAGGGGGAGGAGCTCAATGCGAAGGAGGCAGCACGAGGGCCAGGGGGAGGAGCTGGGGGCGGGGGAGGAGTAGCAGGAGGTTGAGGAGGTGGGAGAGAAGGAGAGAGGAAGAAGATGTGGCAGGAAGAGGAAGATGAAGGGATAGCTTTTCAACCCTCTTTTTTTCAATTTTATTTCCCATGTCTCCTTTAAGTTAACGTCCATATGTGTTGGCTATGGACGGCCACTAACTCGAGGGCACAAGTGATAGAATGCCAAGAAGTCAGGCGCACATTTGATATTCCCAAAAAGAAGGGGCATAACTGAAATTGCAGCATCTCAGAGGAGCACAACTGATAAAAACTTTTTTTTGAAATGAAACCTTGAGAAATTTACTTAGAATGATAAGTAGAATATGTGTTTTAAAATTTTTGTAAAACAAGCGTTCCAAATATGTTTATCTAAAAGGGCCTATTTTATCAATTTTAAGAGCGTTAACATTTTATGATATTGGCGAGATATAAATCTCGAATAAGGTTGAATCTGTAATAATAGTATGGTGTTATATGATTGTCTAAATCCTTCAAGATTTCATTTCAATTTTTTTTAAATCAGATGCTTGTGACACTGATGCATGTTAACTTACACGCACCTTGATGCATATTCCCTATTCCCTATGTTAAATGAATTTATTTGATAACAATTATGTCTATCATCGTGAAACAAGTCATAAAATTTGAAAATTAATTAAAAATAATTATACGACTATGTTGATATATCAGCATATATATGCAAATACATGTGTATACATTTACAAGTATCAAAGTTGCATCCACACCCATATTCGTTTCAACAACGATACATCTACGAGTGTCAAAATCTATATATAACATAGATACAATAGCAAACCACTTACACACATATATACATCTCAGTTTTGTTCTCAAACATGCCTTGTTTGTACATTAATTGTGAATCAATATTCTCTCAGTACGAAAATAAAATTAGTACAAATCATTACAACACATCTTACTATATATTAAGGAGCGTGGAATAGGCACTGTAGCAGATACTATAGCTACAATGCCGGCAAATATATAATTAGTGTTATCATATTGTCAAAATCCGTCTATGCTCCTTCGGTTTGTAAAACTGGCGGTTATCATTGATCTAGGATCGAATCTTCCAGCCACTAAAAATTAAGTTGAATATTTTGATTATGTAAGATATGTATAGGTCGAATTTTTAAATGGAATTTATTTTTTTATCGAATAAAATATAATAAAAGTTAAACTCAGCCGATGTTATTTTAAAATTATGCATATTCCTCAATTAGAATTTCTTTTTTAGATAAGCATATAGATCTTGAATGTTGATTTTTAATTTGACATGAATAATCAAAATAGATGAAATAATTTTGAGTTTTCTTGATATTTTATGCATTTAGATTTTATTGATTCAAATAATTTGAACATGTTTCATTGTATCTTTTGTTGTAAAATTCATGTGAATGGCATATTATCATTGCATAATTATAATATATTCTTATAATTTGCATCGATGTCATAATTTTTCTAAAGATTAATAAAATTACGATTATCCGTTGATTTTTCTTTAAAAAAATCTACACATTGTTTTGACCTTTTTTAATTACGATTATCCGTTGATTTTTCTTTAAGAAATTCTACACATTGTTTTGACCTTTTTTATAAAAATTGATTTGGAAAAAAATCACCGGATAACCATTGTTATATGACTTATTACTAGCAATACATAAATGAATACAACATTCTTTCTGAATTTAAAGATCTAAATATAATATTACAACAAGTAATAGGTGTCACTATACACTTAGCAACATAATATATGGAAATGAATAATCGATTATTCCATGTCACATGCCAGTTTTGTTGTGATAGTGGTGTTATCTATATTAAATCTTTTATGATGATATAACTTTTGTAAAAGTTCCATTGTAGAACCATTAAAAAAGCTGAACTACTTAATATAATACTCGAATATTAATACCTAGCATATGAAAGACATATATCTATAAAATCATAAAAGAAGTTATATATGATACCAATATTTATAACTACGTTATTTTTTAAATATAATTATCAGATATTTAACACAATTTCTTTAATTTTATTGATTTTAAGATATATGATATATGATGCTTGCATTATAAGATATGAAGATATGAAGAATGTACTTATTATTGTGATAAATTTAATATCTTCTATGCTATATTTTTTGCAATTATCAATACAGCTCACGGGGTGTGCACTAATAGAATATTATTTAATGGCATCATAACACCCCTATTGTCTATTTAATTTCACAACGATCCTGGTAAATTACACTATTAATGTAACCTTAACAACTCTTACACGCCACAATTCTTGAACATTGGTATATATGTTAAATAAAGATTATAGCAATTTATACACAATTCTCTAAACTATACATTGATGTCATATATGAACTTGAAAATTAGCACTGCAATAACCTATCTTTAAAAAAATGTTTTAGCATGATTTGTGATCGATAAAATCAAGTTTGTCATTTGATCATTCTAACTTGAATCATACTAGCTCAAAAACAAATTGAAACAATTTTGACAATAAAACATTGTATTATTACTTTCTAAAGTTCATATACTATCTTAAAATCAATTTACAGTTCATGATTTTTGGTAATTCACTCTTAAAGATGCATGTGTCATAGTGTAATTATATAGATCACATGGATTACGGTGTTATTGGATAAGATTTTAACGGCAAGAGTATTAAAGTCCTTCAAAATTAGACTAATTTACTTTCCATCTCAGATCAATATGGTAACTAAACTTACAAAAGTAACTATTCAAATCCATAATGTTATGGTATCTTAATGTTATCTTCTGCTAACCTAAAAACCTTCGCGTTAGTTTAAATGTGCAGGACCATAATGTTATGTTTAAAATAATTTGGGACAAATCATTACATTTGTACAATGACATCGGATGGAAAGCTTAGGTGACCTATATGTTGAGGTGGACCCATTCTTTGACGACGACGCGTAAACACCGACTCTGACTTTTTGCTACAATAATTGCCGCTGTTTTCGGGATGGATCCCGAACCGATGAGTTCGGATCTGGACCGTCAGATAAAGATATACGCAATCCTGAGCATCGGCATGCGAAAGGGAAAAGACGCCACTCCGTCGGTCGACACAATTGGGCCCAATAATATCCCCAAGTGGGACCCACCGCATCAGCTCGCCGTTTAGGAAGAAGTGATTTGTACTTGTGTCCATCAAAGAGCTATAATAGAAAGGAATGACGAAAATCATACTTGGAATCGGATCCCTGCTGTCACAACACGTCGGCGGTGTCTCCTAACATAAGATGTCATCATGGTCGATCACGATCCAATGACAACCAGTGCTTCCAACTTTTATATATATATATATATAGGAGTCATCCTATGAGAGCAAAAAATTGTGAGAGCATGAGAGGAATGATTCTAGACCACATGATTCTGTTTTCTCTCTCCTATTCTTTTCTCTCCTGGGTGAATCATGTGGTTCAGAATCACTCCTCTCATGCTCTCACAATTTTTTGCTCTTATAGGATCACTCCTAGATACATACATACATACATACATACATACATACATACATACATACATACATACATACATACATACATACATACATACATACATACATACATACATACATACATACATACATACATACATACATACATACATACATACATACATACATACATACATACATACATACATACATATATATATATATATGGCAAAAAGGAGCCTACACCGGCAGGTGCAAGTAACTATCTACATCCGGGCTATTTTTCCATTATTTATTGATTTTTTTGAAAAGGAATCTTAGGGAAATTAGATCACTATATATCACCATGGTGTCATTCAAATATCAACTTTATTTGAGACTCCTATCATCTCCATCAAGGCTACCAAATTTTAACGGTCTCAAAATTGCTGAAAATGTCCTCTTCTATATGAACATGTTAGGAATGTTTGTTTACACGAAACTTGAAACACATATTCTATTCAATATATTAAGTACATCCCCCCTAGTTTTTAATCAAAAAAAGTACAAAAAAATTGGAAAATAGGTCGGGTGCAGGGAGTTACCTACACCCTAGGGTGCAGGCTCCCTGTCCCCTATATATATGATGTGTTTGTTACGTCGATTAGAGTGGGTTATAAACTGGTATATTGTTATTTATTTTTGTATTTTAGTGTTTGGATAGTGAGCTACACCACGAGTGGATTTGTTGTAGGTTTGTTGTAATATAATTGTATTGAAGTTTAGAAAAGTTAGCAGTTATTGTGATATAATTGTATTAAATATGGAAAAGTGAGTAGAAGTGAAGTAGTTTATAATTTTTATATGATATGATGGTATAATATATTATTTTTTGATGGAACTGCTAAAAGAAAATTAATTTATTACATGTATTTAAAAAGAGAAAAAGTGAAACCCGCATGGGAGAGAGAAAAAATGGGGTAACCACTACCTGAACGTTGAACGAGGTCTACCAGTGACTTTAGTTTCTTTCGTGATAAAGTGACCTCACGTGATCGTCCAAATCATGCTCCGTATACTAGGTGTTGTCGACATTATGATGTTCATACAAACGCCTTGCTCTGGAGAGTGAAACCATGCCATAGGTTACAAGATGATTGTATTCATCTAGAGAGGAGCATGCGAGGGAAGATATTGACACACGTGTAGGCTCAGGAGGTTGATCTACATTTCTTTGACATATAAAGGAGAAAAATGCAATAATTTATTTTAAGTTATTGGTATAGTCAGATCAAATCTAATCAAATAATTTGTTAATATGAACTAGGGAGAAATATATATCCTTTTCATGAAACATTGTAAAGTCATTGGTATAGCCGGATCAGATCGAATTAAATAATTTGTTAATATAACTAAGAATTTTTTCACTTGTGTCCCTTTGAGATTCTGTAATCAAACTAATACCCCTACATTTTTCACTATAATGCGTGTATTTGTTACTGCATATATGCCTCCATATTACATTAACGAAGGACAACACTGTGAATTTCGTTAGAATATATGAACATAAGTGTTATTGCAAAAAAGAGTATAACTGCCGTGATTATATTATTAAATAGGGATTTTTATACGTAAACAACAATTACGTTTGTGTTCAAATTTTTTTCATATTACCCCCTCTGATCTCTGTTAAATTCCAAAACTTACACCTTCTCCACCCCTGTTGGACAAGGGATGAATTTGTAAATTTGTATAAATGTGGAAAAAGAGTATAAAGGTAAGTTAATTGTGATTTTTTGCGGGGTTACCTGCGTAAAATTCTTGAGAAATGTGAGAAGGGGGATCGTCTTATCATTGAAGATAAACCTCCATGGACTAGTTCTAAGAAAAAGTTTATGTTTAATGCACAATAAAACAAAAAAAATGATATATAATTATGTCGTACTGAAGTGGATCATAATATTCCCGAGGACACACTTAATTAGTTAAATAAATTGGACTTTATTTATTTATTATAATAAAAGATGGGTCCATCGAACTGTAGTGCTTCAACCACCATGTGAGGGCCTTGGAGACATATTGGCATATTTATTTATTTATAAGGACGACATCGCACCGACATATACCTCTTGGAATTATTGTGGCAACATGTCAAGATTACGAGATTCGAATCATTGGAGCCCACAATCTCTATTCTACTAGTGTGCATCTTGTTTTTTCATAGAGAAAATTTCTTTATACTAAAATAATGCATTTGTCCATGCATGTATTCATTAAATAACATTTTTTATTGTCTTTAATACTATTTTACATGGCATTTATTACTATGTCTCTCTTGACTTCTACCATATCAGTTATGCCCATTTTTTTATGGAATATCGATTGTACCTATATATTCTTAGGGAAATAACAGTTATGCTCCTCTTGACGTCCACTCTCGTATTTATATACGTTAACTTAGGTCTTGTATGTAAATGTAGAATCTCGAAAGGGCATCAATACAAAGCAATCCAACAATATCTCTTGGGAGCACCACAAGACCCACAAAAAACACTCTCACGAAAGAACCCTTCTCCCGCTCATGGGACCTCTCCCTCATCAAGGTCACTGATCATCCGCTATTTACCCTAGTTAAGATTGTCGAATTGTTGTAGTCTGAGTATTCAATGATCACTCAAAATCGACCGTTTATCTCCATAAGAAGGCACGGTCAGTGATAGTGTCTTCAACTTGGACAAACCTTAAGGCCGACTCAAGGAGACATGATTATGCTTAGCCTATTATCTAGTCTAGTAGTCGGTTTAATCAAATTCGATTCAAATTAATTGAGCTTGGTGCAATGCATGCAAATTTTTGGTTGATTTTATGCAAGAGTTGGATGCTATATAAAATGGGTGAACTGCAAATGATATGGAATGCACAAACAACACAACTCAAAATTGGCTCCTCAATAAATTGATGAATTACCTCAAATACTATTACACAAGAATTTATCTCGAATTAAAGGAATTAAATTCCGATTTCCAATTAAAGTTTAATGTACATAAGAATCTAGATCCTTACACATTTAATTCTCAAAAGAAAACCTCATTTTGTTGTTGGGGTTATTCGTCGTTATATGAAACCTGAGCAACCAATTCGATTTTTTTTAAATTGGAAGAATTAAAACGAATGATACTCATTTTTATATTTTTAACATTGGAAGATACAACAACAAATATTCAGATTATTCGTTGTCATAACCTAGAGATGAAACAACCAAATACTGATACATATATAGGCGTTATCATATCATTATCTATTTTAAAATATAAATACATGAGCGTTGAGGATATTGGCATCTTTGAAATCATACTACCATATCCTTAAAAATGGTTAGAGATCGAATACAGAGAATATTAGAAACATTCTGCAGATTAGCTTATATATACATGTGTTGGATGGATTACACGTGTTATATATATACCAAATGTATTTGTAATGAAACAATTATATCAAATGTATGATGAAACCCCCGCCTGCAACCCCAGGTCGAACCTACCCCCCCCCCCTCCCGGGTCGAAGCCCCCCCCCCCGGTGTACCGATCGAGAGGAGGCCAGCATCATCCATTCGTCGTCTGCACCACTGCGGCTGCTCGACGGAGGTCTACAACCATCCTCGACACGGCCTCAAGCCATCACCTCCTCAACCCACTTCGCAGAGGCCGCCACCCTCTTTCGACGCCTTAGCCGCTTGTAATGGAGCTGCCGACCAACCGTTGCTGCCACCCCCGCCTCAGGTCGGAGCCCTCGCCCGCCTGCAACTCCACCTTAAGTCGGATCTCCCTCCTGCACGCACCTCTGTCTGCCTCGTTGCCCGCCGCCCTCCGTGAAAGACCCATCTCCTGCAATAAGCTCCACGATCAAACCGACCTCCTCCTCTCATTTTTTTCTTTTTTTATTAATCTCAGCCATTAGATCACAGATTGGATTAGATAACTCAGCTATCTGGTTGAATTAATGAATTAAACTAACGGAAGATTATGATTGTAAAATAGAGCAGTTATTCAACATCTTATGTGTAATTCGTGATTATCGAAAGTTCACGAGGTAATTACGAAATTATTTAAAGTCATAGACGTAAATATCCTAAACATGTAAATCCTATTCACATCCGCTTGATGAACTACTACGAGAACAGCAGAGGAAAACGCGGATATCCTGACATAACATTATCCTAATAAATGTATAGCTTTCATCATGTGCAGCCAACCTATAATCCAACCGACGTTTTCCATTTCACAATAATAATAACAAATAATAAAAAATACTGTGCCCACAAACTTAGACCCTTTTGCCTTTTGTTCATCGCAATCACGTGGATATCGCCATCCCAATAAAGTGTGAATAATGTGCATGTGCAGTTGGACAGGTTGAGCATCATCAATCACGTTCTCTTGTGAGGGGGTATGAAATGCAATTTCTTCTAAAGACAAGGATGATCTTGTAAATCCTCAAACAAAATCCCTCAACTTGAAAAGCTATTGGCGATTCAACCTGTGCTTCTTCGCTACGGGGAAGCGAATTTCATTAAAATATGATTAAATCTATGATGATAATCAGATTCTCGAGTACTGATTACGGTGATGTTTATTGATCTTCAGCACTGTTTCATTTGGAGGAATCGAAGAGAGAAGAGAGGAGGAAGAGCAGAATGGAACAAGGAGAACAGAACCGAAGAGACTAAATTATCTCTGCAAAAAATTATTATTAATCAAATTAGAACATCCGAAGAAATCAGTACCTGTATCACAACTAAACATACGATGATGATAATAATAACATTAAACGATGATTACATCTGAATACTGAACGAAGATACTCCGTACTCTAGAGAAGAAAAAGATTACGTAAAGAGGCAAAATTCAGATAACGTGACAGGAAAAAAAGATATTCATACATGGTAAACATCTTTCACAGCTAAAAATAACATGAATAAATGTGTTTCTATATTGTATTATCATTGAAAAATTGAGTTACAGTGATGGTTTTTTTTTCAAAATTCGTCATTAAATTAGCTATTGTTAAATATATAACGACGATATTACTCATTGCAAAATGATTTTTTATACTCGAAACTAGCGACGAATATCATATATGTTGTTATATCCTTAGTAAATGTCCACATAACGACGCTTATTCGTTGCTATTTTTCAAACTTATAATTAATCATCACTAAATTTTGAACTAAAATAATAGCGATGATTAGTTATTTTGAAAAACAGCAATGGATAAGCGGCGTTATATGGACCGTTGCTTAGGGAGGAGCATGGGGCTGGGCGGCCCAGCGCGGCCCGAAGCCAAGTCCGCATAGCCCGGCCCAACCCGAACCCGAATTATTTGTGGGCTGGGCTTGGGCCAAAGATTTAGCCTCATTTAATAATGGGCCCAGGCTCGGGCTTAGCCCGATCCGGCCCATTAGGCTCGATAGCTCGGTCCGCATATAAGCCCAAAAGTAGGCCCGTTAGGTCCGATAGCCTGGCCCGCATAGAAGCGCACATATCTCTATGAAACTCTTCCATTAGATATTGTAGAATCATATATATATAATCAAATCCGTGCAAAACACTAGGATAACTAAATAATAAAGACCTAAATATCTAATAAATATTCATAACGAAGATTACATTCAAAATAATTAGTCAAATGAGGGTGCACCAATTATATGGGTCCGTCAAGTCTAGACTCATAAGTTTTGGATCGGTCCAAGCCCAATAGATTTTTAAGACATTATGGGCCGGCCCCGTCCAGGCCGGACCCATAATAATTGGGCTGAGCTTGGGCCTTCAAACAAAATTTTTAATGGCCTAGGCCAGACTCAAAGCCCACAAAAATAAATGAGCCTGGGCCTGGGCCCTGTAGGGCCCGTACCAAGCCCGGCCTATGGTCATCTCTACCGTTGCTAATGATATAACATCAAATATGATATTCGTCCTAATTTTGAGTATGAAAACTCATTTTGCAACGAATAATATCGTCGTTATATATTTAAAAGTAACGGATTTTGAAAAAAACTATCACTATAGCTCAGTTTTGTTATTGTAATGTACATATACTTTCCAAGCATATGATAGAGACAACTACATACATTATTTACTTGTAAATATTGTAACATTGAAAATTCAAGTGAATCATGGGTAAAATACTTCATGATTAAGGTAATTTCCTTTTAATGGAAATAAAAAATTTATTAGCAAAAGTTAAATGACATGCACGGTGAAGAATCAGGCAACTCTAGAAACGACAAATTTTATACCAGTACATATGATATAAGTTAGAACCACCGAAACGCATATATTATGAAAGACACCATACATCTACATGCACATTTAAAAAATAAATATTCAACAGCTTACCATGACTAATATAGTCTAACAAACATGTTTGCATATACAAAAAGTTTTGAAAAAAGTACCAGTTATAAACAAAAAAACATACATAAGAACATGAAGCAAGTTTACCATTAGAGATATTTACACAACATTACAACCTTACATGATCGGCTTCTTGTTATAATGGTGCCTACAGAAAAAATATCATAAAGAAAATTGTTTTCTACCTGCATAAAAACTGAAAGAAAAAAAAATAAATATCCAAGTATACAATTTGAATGCAAAGACAATGGAAATAGCAGATTACATTTCACGATGATCTTTGAATTCACATTTTCTTTTGAGGACTCATCAAGTACTGTAAAGTGAATATTAAGAGAAGATCTTCGGTATGAGAAGAAGATGACAATTCTTCTCTAAAGGCTTATATCTAACTGACCTCTTGATGCAGGTCCTCTACATAGATATAGAGATTCAAAGGTGTTAGATAAGGTTGGTTAAAGAGTTGATTTAATGAGATCGAGATAACCAAGACCTATGTTGTATACTGTTACGATATCTGCATGCATCCTCTGACTGGGGACAGATGCGTTACTATATGTTTGAGTATGTACATTTGGCAGACCGATAGGTTGATGTTCTAATCAAGGTTCTTACAACAGTGAGCTAGTGTGCATACATGGGCATATGAATAATACGATCTCTCAAAAGGATCATACATGTTCATTACTGAACCAGAAGACATGATCTCACTCATGAGATATTGGAATCAAATTCTGTGCACGGTCGTCTTGCTTTAGAAGCTTAACTGAATTTGTAGGTTTGATATATGCTTTTGAAAAATATATGATCAATACCTATGTATGATATATGCTTTGGGAATACCAACTCCCAATGGTCAAATGAGAAACTTAATGATAAAACCTTGAAGAAGACAATATAAATAAGATCTAAAACTCCGAATTTATTTTAGGTCTTCCAGTATGCGGCATGTACGTATATTAGGAATACTCGAGGATGATGTGATCATAAACGATCGTATAACCATGATGCTTCCATTCCGAGGGAGTGATGAAATAGGTTTGGATTTTATTAACTCCTCTTAGTAGAGAAGTGATATAATCTTAGTCCAAATAGTGAGAATTGATATGAATGTGATTCAGATGCGATGAGAAGATTAGATCTACGATTTTCATTTAATCAAGCATTTATGAGAGGTCCATGAGATATGGATTTGAGGTGTGAGCTCAATATCCAATTCACTATATGTAGAACATACAATCTCCATGTCCTTATCTCTAAGTGTCTGCAGAGTAAGCACATTACTCTTTAAAGAGTTCAAGAATAATCCTATTATTAAAATATATGAGCATTGAGAAATTGATAATTAAATGTAATTTAATTATCATGAATAATGTGGATGTGATCCATATTATTTACATGTATGATAATGATGATCCAATATAATTGAATGTGATTTAATTATCATGAATAATGTGGATGTGATCCATATTATTTACATGTATGATAATGATGATCCAATATAATTGAATGTGATTTAATTATCATGGATATGAATAATGTGGATAGTATTATCCATATTAATCATAAATTTATAATATATTAGATAGAGAGAGAGCTATTTGTAAATAATATGTACAATTTAAATGTTGATATGAATTGGATTCACATTAGATAATTAATTGAAAATGCAATTTACATTTTATTTTAGGTGTATGAATATGATTCACAAATTTCCAATAGCATGATTGAAATTTCACAAAATAATTTGGAATTATTTTTGTGAAATAATTTACAATAATTTTTTTTATAAATAATTAAAGGATAATGTGAGATACACAGTCTCACATTACTGGAAAAGAGAGCAATTCTTCCATAAGGGGAGGGTGGACGCCACCCTAGTCCTATTTTAAGGTGGTCATTCCTCCCTCTAATTAGGAAGGAGCTTGCCTCCTTTCTTAATCTTTTAATGGAAATTGATTTTTTTTAAATTAATTTATATTGACAATTATTCAATATATTTAATTTAATTTAATTAATTAATTTTGTATTTTTACAACAAAATCATAGCCATTGAAAGAAATACAAATCAATCTCAACCATTAGTTTTGTGTTGTCCATGGATTGAGATCCATGGACTCCCAAAATATTATAAAGACGTCTTGTGGATCTTCATCTTCCTATATGCTTATTTTACGTGAAGAAGACCTAGGATTTCGAGTGATGAAATCAGAGATCTGTCGCTTGGATCTACATCTTGGATTGTGAGAAGGACGTGTCTCATCAATGCGCTCGCAAGTGTCTCCTCCGTTAGGTCGGACTTGAGACATGTGGTCTCTTCCTTTAGAAGATCCGATCGCAACCATGCTTCAAGAGGTATTTCTATATATATTTTGTGGTTTATATGAACTGATTCGAGAAGTGTTTTCAGATCATGAGGTTCCATCGCTTTAAATTTTTAAATTTCATTGCTCTGAGCAACTAGTACAATAGTCATCCTAAATCGTATTCGATGTGATCTTCATGCTTTTGTGATGAGCTTAAGGTTTTCTCCCAATTTTAAAGTGGTATCAAAGCTAGGTTGAGGTCTTGGATATGATCCAAAACCCCAGGTAAGGTTTTTATCTATTTCTAAATTTTATTTATTATATATATAATTAATATCAAGTTTATTTATTATCTATCTATATATATATATATATATATCCAAAACCCCTAGGGCCTGTAGGGTATGTGTTATCAAGTTTACGGGGTCGGGGGAGAATTAGGTTGTTTCAATGGTCGTGGAGGTAATCGACAGAGATTATAGGGTCTGCCGGGTAGAAGTCCCTCTATTCAATTAGAAATGCAAAAAATTAGAAAAATTATAAGACAATTACAAAATAGAGAAAAAATAAAAAAGATAAAAATAGTTTATTTTATCCATTTTGAGTATATATAACTATATATAAGCTTACATTCTCTCGATATATAGCTATATATACTTTTATTATTATTATTATCATTAAAAATACCACAAACATTTTAAAATCTTAAAAAATAAAAGGATTGTTCCTTAAGGCATTTATTAATATATATATATATATATATAGAGAGAGAGAGAGAGAGAGAGGAAAGGGAAGCTACAACATGATGTAGCTAACCTTAGCTACATCAGGGGCATTTACGTCCCGCTATTTTTATTTTTTTGAAAATATCACCGTAGTTTTTCATAACTATTTCCCTCTAACATGTCATTCAAATTTTGTCAGAAACAGAGATTCCTACGACCTCCGTCTAGAACAGGTAAAATACAACAAATTTGTGACCGTTAAAAAAATGACTGTCTGGATGGAGGCCTTAGGAGTCTCTATTTCTGACGAAATTTGAATAACATATTAGAGGGACATATTTAAGCAAATCTACGGTGGTATTTTCGAAAAAAAATAAAAATAAAGGGACGAACATGCCCCTGATATAGCTAAGGTTAGCTACATCATGTTGTAGCTTCCCTTTCCTCATATATATATATGTGTGTGTGTGTGTGTGTGTGTGTGTGTGTGTGTGTGTGTGTGTGTGTACATATATATGGGACCTTTCAAATGAGGTAGGGGCTTTTCTGAAATTGTAAAGATCACTGCGAATTTAGTAAAAACTCTGTAATAGTTTTGTAAAAGTGTAAACTGCACATTGTAAAAAAATGAATTTTGTAAAATATAGCGTACAAATTTAAATTAATATTTCCATCTAATATAATAATATTTTCATAATTTTATTTCACTATACATGTTGTGTTAATATTTATTGTTATATGTATAAAACAAGAATTTGTAAAATATATTGGAAAGATGCTTAAATTGAGGTGGCTCACCATATATATGGTGAGACGCCGCCTCATTTGAAGTTTCTCATATATATATGTATTATACTTATACCGAATATATCTATTATAGTATACATATTGTCGAAATATACTTATATACATATATCTATTATATATATTAAAAAGAAAACTGAACATCAGAAAATATAAAAAGTATATCAAAATTTAAAAATAAAAACACATGATGAAAAATATATAATAAAAGTCCACAAAAAATACAAATTAAAAACCCATAAAAATAAAAAATCATATAAAAACACAAAAACATTAGTTGATTCTTTTTATGAATTTTTGTAGCTATCCTCATTTCTCCTATATGGCTTGACCCCTATACTTGCATATTATACATATCACTTTATAGGGTATAATAAGTTTTAGCTCACTGTACTTATTATTTGAGAGTCATTGTAGGTTAATTGTTGATGCACTTCATTGCAGATATTTGAAAGCCGGGAGAGTAGTCGACACAACGATTGCCGGACCCAACATATCGAGCACTGCAGACCCTCCAAGACTGAACGTCACGATCCCTTCTCGAGCTCCGTGTTCATTAAATCCATTTCATCAATAGGTTCACTGACCTTTGATTGAATCAATAAAGACACAAATAAATGTCTCAAACTACAGGAGTTGCCCACTAAGATGCATCCTCTATAGCACCATACCACTCCTTATCATCTCCTAAAAACCCAATCGCAATATATGCTTATTGGAAATTATTATACAACATACCATTGATCATGCAAATTTCTTCAAAATTTCTTGCACCTCTAACTACATTAAGTAACATTATCATATAATACAATTCCCCTACATTAGAAAGAACATGTACAATTCTTGCAATGCATCTACCTTGTTTTCTTCTGGTTCATTCCCTTTGTTGCTTGTTCCAAACCTAATATATAGGGAAATCCACATATCTAAGGACCCTTGCTTTTGGACAACTAGCTTTTGGACAACTACAATTATATCCATCCAAGATGTAAACATTATTGCACAGGAATTATCATGATTTAGTATATATGAAGGATATGGTGATATCCTTAAGCGCACCACTGAAGCGTGAGGATCGCATCGTATGCGATTGGGAGCGACTAGTCACACTAGTTGCTGAGGGCAGCGGAATTTTAAAAAATTCATGTGACAAGACCACATGATCCAAGAACACTTCTCGGATCATTTCATCTAAACCACAGACAAGTAATATGATTACCTCTCAGAGCGTGGTTGCGGTCGATTCTTTAAACGAATAGACCTCCTATCTCAAGTCCGATCTTACAGAGGAGACACTTGCGAGCGCGTTGATGAAACTGTGCTTCTTGCAATCCATGTTGATGATCCAAGCGGCGAATTCTTGATCTCGTCATACAAGATCTGACGTATTCTTCACGAGTGAGGTGCACCGAAGGAGACAGAGATCCATGAGCAAACAATCTGGCAGCATAACGACGACGCTGCGGCAATGACGACTCTCTCTAGGGCACTATGGTGGACGACAACAAGAGAGAGAGAGAGAGAGAGAGCGAGAGAGGGAGATGGCGTATAGAGAATGAGAGAGAGTGTATATGAAGTTGTTGTTGTAAATTAGAAGAGCAACGGGTGCCTCTTCTTATATATGATTTTGGGAGTCCATGTATCACAATCCATGGACTGCACAAAATCAATGGATGCGATTTATTTGTGCTTCTTTCAATGTCCAAGATTTTGTTGAAAAAACACAACAACTACTAATTTAATTATATTAAATATATATTGATAAATCAATATAATTTAATACTAAAATTAAATTAATTAAACTTAGAAATAATGGAAAGGAGATAACCTCCTTCTATATAGGAGGAGTGGACGGCCACCCTTTCCTTATAGGAATTGGTGGTCGCCCCCTCTCCTATTAGGAAAGGGGAGATCTTCATGTAATCTCCAAGATTACATTATTCCATGTATCTCCAATAATTACAAAAATAATTATTGTAAATTATTCTACAAAAATAATTCATAATTATTTTGTGAATATTTCAATCTTTCCATTGGAAATTTGTGAATCGCATTCACAAACCAAAATAAAATGTAAATTATATTTTTAATCAATTGTGTAATGTGAATCTAATTCACATCAACATTTAATTAACTAATGTAAATTACAGATAGCTCTCTTTTATATATTATAAACCACATTTATAATATATCTGATTAATATGGATAGTACTATCTACATTATTCATATGCATAATAAGTAAATCCCATTTAATCATCTTGGATCTCTATTCTCATGTGCCCAAATAATATGAATCACATTCACATTATTCCAATACAGGAATTTATACCTTCGGGACGACAACTAGCGACGGTTCCATTATGACCGTCCCAAATGTAAGTTTTTGGGGACGATCAATAGACAACCGTCCCCAATACCTACATAATGGGAGACGGTCTTAGGCTTATCGTCTCTTTTATAATAACGTAATAGGGACGGTCATTCACGACCGTCCCCTTTGCCAGGACCAAGCCACTGGTCCATTTTCACCTGACGGGAGGGCCTTGGGTACAGTTTTAACCGTCCCCATCGCCTTGATCAAGGGACCTAAGTGGTCGACCAGAGGGGACGGTCGTTCATGACCGTCCCCTCTACATTGGGGACGGTTCTGACCGTCCCCATACGCTTCTGTTGGCGTCGCCTCTGATCAAGGACCTAAGTGGTCGACCAGATGGGACGGTCGTTCATGATCGTCCCCTCTGCCATTGGGGACGGTTCTGACCGTCCCCATTACGCTTCTATTGGCGTCGCCTCTGGAACAGGGACCTAAGTGGTCACTAGCGGGGACGGTCGTCCATGACCGTCCCCTCTGCCAGGACCAAGCCACTGGTCCAGGCCTTTGGGGATGGTTCTGACCGTCCCCCATTACGCTACCAGAGGGGACGGTCGTTAGTGACTATCCCCTATAGCTGCCAAAGGGGACGGTTTTAGTGAACTGTCGCCGATTCTCACCAAAGGGGACGGTCGTTTGGACCGTCCCCGATGGTCAGATCGAAAAAAACCCCTTCGACCTGCGTTACTTCACCTTCCTCCTCAAGCCCGCCGCCCGCTGCCGCCTGTCGCCATCTCTGAGCTCCTCGTGCTTGTCGGCCTCCTCCATCTTAGTTTCTGGTATTTATCAACACTCCTTTGTGTTTATTGTCTTCATTTTACTCGATAAGCTCTGTATGGATGTTTTTCCCCATTTCTTTCATAAGTTAAGATGGAAAACCTATTGTGTATATGTAGCATTGCTTGTGTATGGATGTTTTTCCCCTTGATGAACTAGAGTACATATGAAGCATTGCTTGTTTTGCATAACTTGTTGTGTATATGATGGGAAAACTTGATGTGTATAAGTTGGAAAAACTTGTTGTGTGTATGAAGCATTGCTCTCGTTTCCCAACGTTTAACTTGTCCCAATATAACTAAAATATCATGGTGAATTTTATTCTTATTGTGCAGTTAAATGGACAAAACATGGATGGATAAGAGATACGATGATTTTCATCGATATAAGAGAGGAGTGATTACGTTCTTGGACTAGGCATTTCAAATAGAAAGAGTTAATAAGAAATTTGGTGGTCTTAAGATTTATTGTCCATGTGTGAGATGTAAGAATATGAAATGTAATGTTAGAGAGGAAGTCTATAACCATCTTATACTCAATGGATTTTGGTTACATTACTCCATTTGGACTGAACATGGAGAGGTTATAGATCATTTGTGAATGGATGATGATATGAGTGTAGATGTAGAAGTCACTACACAATCCTTGAATAATGTTGATCACGAGTTATTTGAATTAATGGATGATTTAAGAAGACCTGAGACACAAGACATTGGTTTAGATGATAGGTAAATGAAAGAGAACGTAAGATAACCGGATTGAAAAGTCATGACTATCATGTTTACATGGAAGTGTTACTCCCATTCGCTATTCGCGGGGTAGTTGACGATGTTGTCCTACAATCCTTAACAGAATTGAGTAGATTTTTCATATTATTGTGTTCGAAGGTTTTAGATCCGTTGATCTTAAGAAGACTTGAAGAAGATATTGTTATCACATTATGCAAATTAGAGCAGATATTCCCACCTGTTTTTTTCGATGTAATGGTTCATCTAATAGTTCATCTAGCAGGTGAAGCAAGGATCGGTGGGCCGGTTCAATATTGTTGGATGTATCCAATAGAAAGATACCTTTAAAAATTTAAAAATATGGTCTTTAATAAGGCACAGCCTGAAGGATGCATTGCTGAAGGTTATCTTTGTGAAGAGTGTATTAATTTCTGTGAAATATATATGGAGGTGAAAGCGAGCGTTTCAAGCGTGTGTATCAATTTTGTGAAATGTATATGAGGGATGACGATTAGGATGACATATATATAGATAGTTTGGTTAGTTGGTAGCATATAGTGTAGTATATTGTATAATTATTTTGGACAATTACTTTGCAAAGTAGGTTACTTTATTTGAAGACTTTATGTTTGAGTACTTTTATTTGAATCTTGTAGAGTATTCGTCATTTCTAACACTTCGTGTAGCTATGAATGTGGAATGAATGTTATTTTCTGTGTTGATCATAATATTTATTATTAAGACACAATTATTGTAATAGGTACTAAATTATAGTGACATGCTTTGCAGGGTAAAATGAAGAATAAATCGGGGGTATTGAATTTTTTTTTTGTTAGCAGATGAACAGAGAGGACGATCATGACCGTCCCCTTCGTTGTCGTAATAGATAGTCATGACCGTCTCCACTACGTAACCATTTGGGATGGTCCTGACCCTCGTCCTTGAATGACTTTAAGGGACGGTCATGACCGTCGCCGATAATTGCCTATAAGGGACGATCATGACCGTCCCCTCTACTAGACTTTAATAGACGGTAACGACCATCCCCTATGTATGACTATAGGGGACAGTGTCAATTACCGTCGCTTAAGCCAAATGGGACGCACGCTATGGAGACGGTTTCATGACCGTCCCCTCTGATCAACGGGGACGGTCAATCTCTCATTGGCGACGGATAATGACCGTCGCCTGTTCTACACTTTCTTGTAGTGTTCACATCTTTTATAATTAAATCACATTTAGTTATCTTAGATAAATCTCCTTATAATATGAATCAAATTCATATTATTCATGATAATTAAATCACATTTAATTATCAATTTTGTCAATGCTCGAATACATATATCAATAATGAAATTATCCATGAACTCTTTCAAGGATAATACGCTTTCTCTGCGGATACTTGGAGATAAGGACAGGGTGATTGTATCGTTCCACGTATAGTGTCTTGGATTTTGAGATTACATCTCAAATCCAGATCTTATGGACTCATAGATGCTTGATTAAATCAAGACTGCAAATCTAATCTTCTTATTGCATCTGAATCACATTCAGATCAATGCCCAACATTTAGACCAAGATCAGATCATTTCTCTACTGAGATGAGTCACTAAAATCCAGACATGTTTCATCACTCTCTAGGAATGGAAGCATCATGGTTATACAATCGTTTATGATTACATCACCTTTAGGTATTCCTAATACATGTACATCCTTCATACTTGAAAAAAATCCAAAATAAACCAGAAGTATAAGACCAATTTTACACTGTCTACTTCAGGGTTTTATCATTAAGTCTCTCATTCGATCATTGGGAGTCGGTATCAATCATATACTTTCCAAAATCATATATCATACCTAGGTATTGATCATATACTTTCTAAAAGCATATATCAAACCCTACAAATTCAGTCAAGCTTCCAAAGCGAGACGACCGTGCACAGAATTTGATTCTTACCAATATCTCATGAGTGAGCTCATGTCTTTCGGTTTAGTAAATGAACCTATATGATCCCTTTGAGAGATTTTATTACTCATATACCCTTGCATGCACACCAGCGCATCGGTATATCGACCTTGGTTAGGTCATAAACCTATTGGTCTGTAAAATATACATACTCAGACATATAATAACACATATGTCTACAGTCAGAGGATGCGTGCCTATATCATGACATCATACAATATAGGACTTTGGTTTTCTCAATCTCGTTACGTCAACTCTTTGACCTAACTTACCTAACACCTCCAAATCTCTATTCCTGTGCAGAGGACCTGCATCAAGAGGTCGGTTAGATATCATCCTTTAGAGAAAGGATTGACATCTCCTTCTCAGGCTGGAGATCCACTCTTAATAATCATTTGATGGTGCTTGATGAGTCCTTAATCTAACTCTTTAGATATTCATCCAACATCAGCCTCTATGATTCAATATTCAATCAACAGATGTATGATCATTAAGATTGCCATGGTACATAACCCTAATTGTATTAAGGGACCTATTATGCAAATTAATTATTCTTCAGATCAGGGAATGATATTTGCAATAACATTTATTGTATAATGGCTCGTCGTGGGCTCGTATGTCCACCAATCTCCCACTAGCCCAAAGATCCATTAATGGACTAATCTTTAAACCCACACTCACGTGATAATCAAAGCTATTTAGATAGCTAGGTAAGCTGAGTAGTCACTCTATTCCCAAGAGACTATGCTAAGTCCTTTTACGGTACTTGCATATCTCCTAATAACAGTACTTGCATCCAATGCGAATGTTGCATCTTATACAACCAATACTCAATCTTGTTAAAGCAGTTATAGTGTCCTTGACACTACTGCTCAATAATTATTATAACCATTATTTCCATAATCCTTATCAGAATACCTTTATTCCAGGAGATCTCCATCTCTCAAGGTATCTACAATTAAGACATTTTAGATCACTATCTATAAAGTCTTAAGTATTAGAAGATAAGACTTAGATATCACTATCTTTAAGTTTTGTCATCTTTGAAGATATTCTCATTACTACAATTAAGTATTTTATCTCCATAGTAGGATTAATAACAATTTACTACTCCCATTGCATGGCAGACATCTAGCTTTTGTACACATTTAACATACACTTGACTTCTCATAACCAATGCACAAGGGCAATCAGTTCTAGCATTCACTTCCTCAACTCCTTGAGGAGTTATCCCTTAAGATAGGTTAGTACCATATCTTAAGGAATGGAAAATTTAATGGGGTTTTCTAAGAACGGAAATGTTCAAGGCATGCCACTAATGTGACGGTCCCAATACCCTCTTTTCTTTGCATCTGAACACCTTTAAAACTAAGATCTAAGAGGTATCCTTGAGATCATATCTCAAGTTATGGAACAATTAGATTATAAAACACTTATTATTATCCTTATATCATTCCAAATGATCAGGATATCATCTATATTTAGCATGATGAGCACAATGGCACTCCCACAAAGCTTCACATGGTTCATCAAGATTCTATCTAAAATCATAACATTTGTAATTTCATCAAATCTTATGTTCCAACTACAAGAAGCTTATTTAAGTCCATAGATGGAATTCCCTAGCTTGTACACCTTGCTTTCCTCAGTCATGAAGCCCTAGGGCTACTTCATGTGAATATCCTCAGAGAGGCATTCATAGAGGAATGCGATCTTGACTTCCATCTTGTAGATGTCAAAGTCAAGTCGTATAGCTATAGTTAGCAATAATATGATGAGTGTAAGCATGGTCACTGAAGAGCAAATCTCATCGCAAGCGATGTCTTCTCTTCGATGCGTATATCGAGGATACGAGCCGTGCTCTGAAGGTCTCTACCTTTGAAGGATATTGAGTATCCTCAAGCGCATTACGGAAGCCCGTTGATCGCATCATATGCGATCGGGGTGAGTAGTCGCACTAGTCGCTAGATGCAGCGGAATTTAAAATTTTAAATCAAGTGATGAAACCACATGATCACGAGAACATTTCTCGGATCATTTCATCAAACCACAAAGTATAAGGAATACCTCTTGGAGCGTGGTTGTAATCGTGAGATCCCAAACAAGATATCCTCCTGTCTTAAGTCTGATCCACGAAGAACGCACTTGCGGGCGCAATGATGAGACACGTTCCTCCCGCAATCCTTGATAAAAATCCAAGCAATAAATCCCCTGATTTCGTCAAACGAAATCCGTCGTCTTCCTTTAGAGCAAGCAACCCCAAGAAGAAGGAGATCCTCGAGTTGTCGAAGGCGAAGGCGAGAGACTCTCCTTCTCAACACAAAGTGTACGGCCACCTCTTGGAGAAGAGAAAGAGAGAGGGCGAGAATGAGAGAGAGAGAGTGTGTAGTAGGCTTCTACAACTCTAAAATAATGTACCTTGAAAGGCTAGGTTATCCCTCCTTTTATATTAGTTTAGGATCCGATGGATCTCAATCCATGGGATACATAGATCCAACAACCATGGTGATCTATGTATTAATCAATGGTCATGATTGTTGTTGGCTAAAAAACCAACAACATTAATTTATATTTAAATTAAATATATGTTGCAACCTTATCAATACAATTTAATTTAACATAAATTAATTATCAAGAGATAAAAATATAATAAATGGGAGATATCAAATTTCCTCCTAAAATTGAGGGGGCGTCACCTTTGACTATGTCATTGGTGACTCCACCTCATTTGGAGGTTATTTATCTCCCTTTTATTTTATATTATTATTTCTCAATGTATTATTAAAAATATCCACCAAATTAATTCCAAATTAATTTGTGAATATTTCAATCATGCCATTGGTAAATGTGTGAATCATATTCACAACCCAAACTAATTTGTAAATTGCATTTCCAATTAATTAATGTGAATCCAATCCACATTAATAATTAACAAATGCTATTTACAAAAATCTCTCACTTTAATATATGTATATTATAAATCATATTTATAATACACAAATATCATGCATAGTATTATCCACATTCTCCAATCCTTGATAATTAAATCCCATTTAATTATCTTGGATAATTATTCTCACAATATGAATCTCATTCATATTATGGTTGATAATTAAATATCATTTAATCATCAAGTCCTTCTTACTTGGATATGTAATTCATCAAATGAATTATTCTTGAACCCCTTTAAGAATAATGTGCTTTCTCCGCAGATACTTGGAGATAAGGACAGGGCGATTGTATTGTTCCACGTATAGTGACTTGGATGTTGAGATTTCATCTCAAATCCAGATCTTACGAACCTCCCACAAATGCTTGAATAAATCAAGATCGCAAATCTAATCTTCTCATTGTATCTGAATCTCATTCAGACCAATGTCCAACATTTGGACTAAGATCAGATTGCTTCTCTACTGAGAGAAGTCACTAAAATCCAGACCTGTTTCATCACTCCCTCGGAATTGAAGCGTCATGGTTATACAATCATTTATGATCACATCACCCTCAGGTATTCCCAATACCTGTACATCCTGCATACTGGAAGACCTATGGTCAACCCAAAGATCAAGATCAATTTTACAGTGTCTTCTTTAGTGTTTGATCACTAAGTTTCTCAATCTTGGTCATTGGGAGTTGGTATCGATCATATGCTTTCCCAAAGCATATATCATACCTTCAAATTCATGTCATGCTTCCAAAGCATGACGACCATGCATGGAATTTGATTGGTCCCAATACCTCATGAGTGAGCTCATGTCTTCTGGTTCATAAGTGAACATGTATGATCCCTTTGAGAGATCGTATTGCTCATATTCCCTTATATGCACACCAGCTCGTTGGTGTGTAGACCTTGGTTAGGCCATCAACCTATCGGTCTGCTAAATGTACATACTCAGACATATAGCAATACATTTGTCTCCGGTCAAAGGATGCATGCCTATGCTGTGACAACATTCAACATAGGACTTAGGTTATCTCGATCTCATTAAGTCAACCCATTAGCCTAACTAATCTGACACCTCCGAATCACTATTCCCATGCAGAGGACATGCATCAAGAGGTCGGTCAGATATCAGCCTATGTGAGAAAGGATCGCCATCTCCTACTCAAGCTGGAGATCCTCTCTTAATAATCATTTGACGGTGCTTGATGAGTCCTCTATCTAACTCCTTAGATATTCATCCAAACACCAACCTCTATGATTCATTTAATGAATCAACAACTGTATGATCATAAAGATGGCCATGGTACATAACCCTAATTGTACAAAGGGACCTTTTATGTAAATTATTTATTCTTCATTTCAGATCAGGGAATGATATGTGCAATAATATTTATTGCATAATGGCTCGCAGTGGGCTCGCATGTCCAACAATCTCCCACTAGCCCAAAGAGCCATTAATGGACTAATCATTTAAACCCACACTCATGTGACAATCATAGGCTATTCAGAAAATAGCTATGTAAGCTGATCAGTCACTCTGTTCCCAAGAGACTATGCCAAGTCCTTTTACCGCACTTGCATATCCCCAGTAACAGTGCTCGCATCCAATGCGAATGTTGCATCTAATGCAATCAATACTCAATCTTGATAAAGCAGTTATAGTGTCCTTGACACTATTGCTCAATAATTATTATAACCAGTATTTCCATAATCCTTATCAGAATACCCTTATTCCTGGAGATCACTATCTCTTAAGGTATCCATAGTTAAGACCTTTTAGATCTTTATCTATAAGATATGACTTTGAGATCACTATTTCAAAAAATCTTGTCATCTATGAAGATTTTGTTATTACTGCAATCAAGTGTTTTCTCTCCATAGTAGGATTTGTAACAGTTTACTACTCCCACTGCATGGCAGACATCTGGCTTTTGTACACATCTAGCACACTTTCAACTTATCATAACAGATGCACAAAAGGGCAACCAGTTTTAGCATTCACTTCCTCAACTCTTTGAGGTGTTATCCCTTTAGATAGGCCAGTACCAAATCTTAAGGTAAGAAAGCCTTTCTTGGAATTTCCAGAAAATGGAACATGTCCAAGGTGTACTACAAATGTGATAGTTTCAATACCCTCTTTCTCTTTTCTTCTAAACACCTTCAGAACTAGGATCCAAGAGGCATCTCCGAGATCATATCTCATGGTATGGAAGCCAAATCATAAAACACTTATTATCATCCTTATATCATTCCAAATGATTAGAATATTATCTACATTTAGCATGATGAACACAATGACATTCCCAGTAAGCTTCACATGGTACATCAAGATTATATTTGAAATCATAACATTTATAATTTCATCAAATCTTATGTTCCAACTAAAAGAAGCTTATTTGAGTATATAGATGGATTTCTTTAGCTTTCACACCTTACTTTCCCCAACCATGAAGCCCTGGGGATACTTCATGTGAATACCTTAGAGAGGTATTCTTAGAGGAATGCAATCTTGACTTACATTTTGAAGATGTAGTAGTCAAGTTGTGTAGCTAAGGTTAGCAAAATTCTGATGATTTTAAGCATTGTCACTGAAGAGCAAGTCTCATTGCAAGCAATATCTTCTCTTCCGATGTTAGCTCATGGCTATGAACCATGCATTGAAGGTCTCTACCTTCTCATCAGGTTCCCTCTTTTACTTGAAGATCCATTTACACCTTAACGGGTCTTACCCTTACAGGTGGATCCTCGAGGGTCCATATACAACATCTGTATATGAAGTCTACTATAGACTTTATTGCTAAAATCCATCTCTCTAGGTCATGATCCTCAGGATCTTTATCACATGAAGTGCAATCATTGTCAGACTTAACTGACACATGGAATACATCCTCAAATTGATTTGAAGAGGTATTAGGGCTTCATCTTTAATTGTCCCTTTTAGTTTCTGATTTTAGGAGCCTCATTATCTTCTCAAGATCAAACGAGTTCCTACACTTCATTTTCATGTTGATTCTCAAGAGAGTCATTCTCTAAGAATCACATTCTCAGAGATGAGATCTTTTAAGAATCTCAAGGTCACAAAGTAGGCATCCAATACCATCCTTTATTTTCCTAATGAAGTAGCACTCTCAAGTGCTAGATTCCAGCTTACATGCATGGAACCGTATTAAGGATATATATTGTAGTCTCTACTACACATATATACCTGGAAACTAAGGGATAATTATACTAAAATTCATCATTGATCAAATCATGTCACACATGATACAATTGTATCTCCCTACAACTCCATTGAGTTTAGGTGTGTTTGGAGGATTGAGATAGAAATGATATTCATATCTTCATAAGGTATTCTTTGAATTCATCTATTAGGTACTTGCTACCTTGGTTAGATCAAATTCATTTAATTTTCCTTCAAACTTTCATTCTAAACCAAAATTGTGAACTCTTTGAACATTTCAAAGGTTTTTCAGGTGAAGAGAAGAAATCTCATATCATACATGATCGTCAATAGATATCACATATCCATAATGTTTAATATGATATAGATGATCCACATACATCAATATGTATGAGATCCCGAATACCTTGACATCTTACACCTTTCCTAAGAGAAGGGTGTATTGGACATTCTTCGAATACAATATTCACAAGTATGTAAGATTTGAAATTTTAGACATTCTAAAGTTTCATATCTTACTAGTCTATTAATCTCATCAGTAGACATATGTCCAAAACTTGATTCCAGATCATTGTCAAATGATCTTCATCCTCCTATTGATCTTATAAAGGTTTTAATTTTTTCAATATTAGAAATCTTAATGAACCATTCATTAATTTTCCAATATTGTGGAGTCCACTAGATGTTAGATTACTATTTGAAATATATCCATCATAACTCTTTATGATAGTTCTATCTCAGAATTCATGTTTATTCCCAACATTTAGAAACAAACAATGAGTGCATTCTAATATCTAGGTCATAGAGACATTCTCTAAGACTAAGGGCTCTCCCACTGAGAATATGAATTCCATCTATCCAACAGAGATTGTTGTAACAATTACATCAACATGTAGATGACTATTATACCTTAAGATCAAATTTCTAATCTTCTAATATATATATGGAACCAATTACAAATGTCATTAGAAGATTGGGATACAATTATCAGACTTTATCTTATAAAATAAGTAAGTCAAAGTCAATGATAATATGTAGATTATTCTAATGCTCTATCTGAGTCCTTCACTAAGGATTTTTTAGACAAATTTGATAGTCATACTATCAACACATCAACTTATTGCAGTATTGGCATTCATCCAACTCTTTGGATGTCATATGGAAGTCACAGAAGTACAATCAACTCTTTGACTTTCCTTCTCACATGGGTCCGACCCATGCTTCCACTGTGCTCTCTTTATCTATAAACAACCATTGTTCAAGACAAAGAATCTCTTATGTTGAATTCAAAAGATTTCAATACAAGAGGACTTCAACAATTATACATGCTTTATTAAATTCATACAAAATGATTATTATTAAGCTTCATGAATGACTTGAGTATAGATAGTAGAATGATGACACTCATCATATCTACATACATCTTAGCTCTTAGAGACTTAGGTTCAGGTAGGTATTCAAACATTTTGAATACATCATCTCTTTCGAGCCACCATTCTGCATAATGGAGAGAACCATGTTATTCGTGATTAAATGTCTAGAGCACATATGTATGCTAGAACATCTTCATAGATTTAATAAGGGTTATTTGACAATCGCAATCATCATCGACATGTCACTTCCAAAGTAGACTCGATAAAAGATCAAGACTGTAGAGACATACAAACCCTAAGGCGATGTCTTATTGTCTTATTTAATTATCGTTCCTCATTATGTTGAGGAAACTTGCACACTGCAACCACATACATTATGTGTCCAATTGCAAGTACAATATCTGGATCATGAGTTGAATCCATGATATTTTACTGGTTATGATTGAGTATAACATTGAGTGGGTTTAATGAAGGATTATCTGAAATAAGAAATTTGCATAAGTGTGTATATATATACACATATTTTACTTTGATCTAGGAATTTTTATAACAAAGTTGTCTTGCCCTGTCAATAATGAAAGTCTATTCCCTTAATTACTTTCAATGTAAGAGATATTCTTACCATTATATCTCTAGCAAGATCTGGGATCTCCTTTCTTATCTTCGTCACATCCCAATAATATGAGAACCTGCAACTCCGATAAAAAGAAGCGGGAACTGATGAATCGCCATTCATCACTCTTTATTCCTTTATTTTAACTGAAAACCTTAGCAAAATACCATGTAAATACCTGTAAATACAATAAATTGTCAAAATGCATGCATCATGTATTTATTCATAATTAGCATGTTTTTGTGTAAAAATAAAGGAATAAAGAAATAAAAGAAAAGGAGGAAAATATTTAGAATAAATATTGAGTGACCTAATCCCAAGGGAGGGCTCATCATGGGCCTGACCGCAAAATAAAATAAGTGGAGATAGATAGGGTGACTCAACATGGTGTAAATTTTCCTATATGTGTAAATAATTTATTTTCTAAAAATAAAAATCTATGTGTGCCTCCAAAACCTTGTACATATTTATAAAAATATTTTAAAAATCATAAAAATAAAAATAAAAAGAAAAATAATAAAATTCATTTCCCACCTTGTATATATACCATGTATATATGTATATAGATCTATTTATTTAACTAGTGTAAATAAATCATAAAAATCAAATAAAAATATCTTTTTATTCCAAATTTTATGTTGTAAATAAATAAAATATAAAATTGGAATAATTGTGCAAAAATAAACAATTAAAAATAAAAATAAAAAAATACAAATATATATACCTATATATAATAATATAATGTAAATACACAATTTATATTTCAAAAAAATTAATAAAAATCACTAACAAATACTTTGAAAATAAATAAACATTTTTTATTTTGAAAAATTTTCGAAATAAAATCTTTTACTATTTTTAAATGAATTTACAAATAATTAATAAAAGGAATTACCTGATTGGTCCACGGGGGATTGTTGACCCTCGGTCAACTCTTCCCCCAGGACCACTTCCTCGCAAATCGGGTTTCTGACCCGATTTCTCCAAAATTTCCCAACATGATCCGACCTTCATTCATTCAAAACCCGTGCCCCGATTATCATCGATTGATCCGAGACCCTCGCCCGGGGATCTGCCTAGGGATCCGAGCTCCGATTCACTCACCCGACCCCCATCTTGCCGGAACCCTACCAGTATAAGACCTCGCCTCCGACCGACCTTTCACGTATCTTTGGCCATCGCCTTCATCTCCTGGGACCTCCATTCTTCTTCCTTGAGTGATAAATAGCGAGGGACAGTGTCGTAGTGAGGATTCGAGGCCTGCAGCCACTGATCCGGCGAGTCCCTCATCGTGCTGCGCCGCGTGGTGAGCCCGAGCCTCTGGACCGTCGTTCATCGAGGCGAAGACCCAGGAGGTTCCTGACCTCTAGAACAGACACCCTCGACCATCAGGTACCGATTTTATCCTCTATCTGCGCTTTAATTTGGATTATTAGGTTTAGCGCCGCCGGCCATTTTCCGACGATCCGATCACCCATCCGATCATCCGACCTAACCATCACCTCCACGAGACCCCTCTTCACCTGCTCCACCCATTCGTTCACCTTGGTTCACCCCGGAACCAAGGAATAGGTCTCCTCTACCGTCGCTTCGTCGGAGACTTTCGCTCCGCCTCACCAGACCACTTCCTCCGCTCGTGACCGAGTCGAGGCATTTTGACCTCGACCCAGGGTTCGTTCTGTGCAGCTTGCAGGTCAAAGGACCCCATCTGGGGGTCCAACAGCTGAGGCACAGGAGCTTCGCACCTTCATCGGCGCTGGGACCCTCCAGGGCTCCGTGGCTTCATCGGAGCATAGCAGGAGCTGCAGACGACTTCGGCCATCACTTCCTCTCTTAGAGCAGCTCCGGAGGAGCCCTCCACCGCGCGTATCGAGCCGGCGAAGTTCGCCGGCGGCCTGTTCTTGGAGGACCTCCACATACCATCTGATCGACCCCCCTCCGCCAGTTCAGATCGTAGCCGTCCATCCGCGGAGCGCTTACAACCGTTTGATTCATTTGAGGGTCGCATCCAGAGCGTTCATCAACGAAGGGGTACCTGCACACTACAACCGTTAAATCTTCACGTGGCACCCCTTATGCCGTCGATCGTTAATAACGAGGATAATTTGCACTTAGGCCCTCCTCTTTTTGCATTTATAGATTAGTCCTGTAAATATGAGTTGCAGTTGTTTTTATTTTGGATAATTTGCACTTTGGAACTGATAGTTTTAGTATTTACGATTTAGTCCCTACCTGTGTGAGACACGTGCTTCGACACGTGAGTTTTTGGACAAATTACATGTATGGGCTTGGGTTTTATGCCATGTTATGAAATGAAGTTTTAGTTCTGATATTTGCATTTATACCCTTGTGCATGGTTCTATTCAGCATGTGTGGAAATTGATGTGACTTTTGCACTGAAACCCTTATATTTTTCACACGTGTTATATACTCAGCCCTGAAACTAAGTTTCTTTGCAAATAGGTCCTTGTATGTTGTGTGCCTTGTTTATATTGAATAAAATATCAAATAAAATCCAAATCCAGTGAAATTTGGACATTTAGCTACTGCCACTGTGTAAAAATTTCCCTAATTTTTTGGGACATTTTTGTGGCTATTTGTTATTTTTAAAAAATCCAAATCCTTATTTTTTGCTATTGTCTGGAATAGAAAATCAACTAAAAACATAAAAACTTTTCCAAAAATTCTAAAAAAATTAGGGATTGTTTGTTTTGTTGTTTTATAGCTTCTATCCAATTTTTGGCTCATTTGGATTTATAAAACCCATAAAAAATGAAAAACCCTAAAAATCTCATAAAAATCATTAAAAATTTTAAAAATTCCAAAAATTGAATTCCAGTTTCTGTAGTTAAGTTTTTGTATTTACTTTTCATAAAAATTGGCATCAGATTTTTAGAGGCTAATTAGTTATTTTTAATTAGCCTATCAAGTATGACTGTACATTTTATCACCGTTTTCCCTTTTCTCAATTTTTATAAAATCAACAAAAAATTACAAAATCCCCATTAAATTACTAAAAACACGTGAAAACATAAAAAATACAAAAATAATTTTATTTCAATTTTTTGGGCATTTTTGAGTGTTTAAATAAATTGTTGAATTCGCTCTTTTATCCATTTTCTTATATAATTAAAAACACAAAAAATTTAAAAACGTTTAAAATCCACCAAAAATAAAATTTTCATTTTTTTATCTTTTCGACTACTTCGTAGGCTCTTCTGAGCCAATCCATGCTCCATGTGTTCGACCCTGGTCGCTGTACCAGGTTAATAAACTAGCAAGACCGCTTCTTGATTAGTACTTGATTTTTCTGTTTTGGTGGTCTCTCTTTTTCTTGTTGAGTCTGATTCTCCGAGATCCGGGTCTTTAAATTTTCCGCGATTTTTCGCAGCTTTTTATGCATAATTGTATAGATATTTTCTCTTCGATATTATTTGCATAATTTTCTAATAACTGTGTATGATACATTTCTGTTTGCTTTCTTACGAGGGTCCGAGGACCGAGGCGGCTTTTTCGGAAGTTGAAGCAACCGCGGGAGTCAGAGGCGGCTCTTTTCTACATAGAGCCGTAGGAGGACGCGAGGAACCGAGCAGGAGTGCGGGAGCCGTGGAATAGCCGCGGAGATTACCGTAGTTAAAGTAGCTGAGTTTACTTTCTGCAAAACCATTAATTTGTAATAACACAGGGACAGAAACTCAGACTTTGGTAATTTTCGGGGTCTGTTTCGCCGAGCACCGGTGTGCTAGGGGGACCTCACCGCGGTTTTTCACCGGCTTCGTTTTTATCGCATTTTATTTACTACTTATCTGATTTACGTGGATTTAGACTTAGCTTAGGATTTTATATTGATTGTGACGTAATTAATTAAGGTCCAATTCTTAATTATCTGTCTACACCAATAGATCAATAATTGGACCTAATTAATTAAATCACAAGAAAAGGCCGGATAACTTAGACTCTAGTCCACGTGCCTTGAGGAGTCACATACATCGCGTGCATGATCCGTTGTGGCGGATACCGAGTGGCTCCCAAGATAGGACTCCGGACTTAGGTTTGAGTACCCAGCTACTATTCTTCACGTGTAGAATTGCTCTGTCTAAGGCCGTTTTCCTCGTGCATCATATAGGTAGTTTTATTACTGTCTTTATTTTATGCACGGATCACTCTACATGTAGACTGCTTGAGTGAGGTACGCATCTCTTACTCTACATGCATCATTGATTTTATCGCGCATCGGCTTTTTCGTCTTCTCCCCCTATTTTCGGACTTAAATAACCAGGAGAACCAAAAAATTCGTTAGGCGTTGTCTGCTTGAAAAATATCTAAAAAAAACTATAAAATTGGGAATTCTAAACACACTTGACCCTAAAAAACACCTCACATAAAAATTTGTCTTGGGGAGAGCAACCCCCTCATTGTCTGGTTTGGATGAGCGAGAGCGACCCGCACACTAGGCTAGAGCCATATCTGATCCCCGATCAGATTACCGGCCTTTTATATGGGACAGTCTGGTAGGCGGATTGAATTCCTATCAGCTCGCGTAACCGCTCTGATATCCTGACATTATCACCTAAATAAAATTTACAAGATAATCGAACGATCTCTTACGGTCTTCAGCTTAGTATGGAGTAGGTGAACTCGAGGTTTGTTTGCTTATCTTGTGTGTTTCCAGATCTCATCCGCCCGACTCGCCAGATCAAGATGATGGGCAGGAGGTCTCTTAGGCAGCCTCTGGCTGCAACACTTTTTAGCACTCCAGCCCGTTCATCTAGGTTGGTTCGCGAGAGCCAAGACCTGCTCTCCGAACCCGAGTTCGATTCCGCCCTGTTCCCCCTTGACCACCCTTCTACCAGTCCTGAGATATCAGTGCTAGATGCGAGACAACAGACAGATGATTTATCGGCACTTGAGTTTGGGTTTTTTGCCTTTGCAGAGACCATGGGCAGTAGCGAGGAGCGCACTGATGGTCAGAGGCCAGAGACGACTACTTACGTACTGGACCAGGGTGCGATCAACACCACCATGTTAGCTTCCCTCGAGACCATGCAGAGGCAGATACGTGATCAGGGAGCTTTCATGGTGGAGAAGAGGAGAGAAATGGAGTGGCTGAGGACCGCATGAGAGCAGCCGCGAGATGTAGGACGGAGAAATCCAGATCAGCCAGAGGACCCAGTTCAGCCGGCCGAGCAGCCGAGACCGATGCGGGAGTTGCACAACCCCGGATCGATACTGACACACCGTTGGGTGGTTCTTCCGGCGATCATGGGGGACTTCAAGTTCCCCTCCCAGACACTTCAGATTCTCCCCCGCTTCCACGAGCTCGCCACAGAGGAGCCCCATCTACATCTCCAGGAGTTTGAGATGATCTGCAGCACCGTCCACGATCGGCAGGTGGACGAGGATACCATCAGGATGATTGCCTTCCCCTTCTCCCTCGTCGACAGAGCAACCAACTAGCTGAAGCATTTAGGAAGATACATATACACCTGGGAGCAGCTCCGCACCGAGTACTTGAACAAGTATTATCCACTCGGGGGGACCAATGCAACGAGGGCCCTGATCGGCAACTTCTCCATGCTTCCCAACGATCAGTTTCACGAGGCATGGTAGAGGTTCAGAGAGCTGACCAACAGATGCCCGTACCACGACATCATGAAGCCGAACCTAGTTCAGAGCTTCTTTTGCGGGATGACACCAGAGATGTAGGGCCTGGTGAATGCTTCTTGTGGTAGTACCTACTTCGCCAAGGATGAGGATCAGGTCTGGGCCATCTACGAGGAGATGGTTGAGAACTATACAGTGATGTCCCAAACCCGACTCTACACTCAGGGACGCCCCCAGCCACAGACCGTGCAGTACCAAAGGATAGCACAGGTTGATGTCGGTCCTTCCACTTCGTCTGCAACAGTCGCACAGGCCGAGTTCACAGCCGCAAACATGGGATTCATTAGCGAGAAGCTGGACCGGATCGAGTTGATAGAGAAGAAGCAGTGCTAGGGCATCACATAGATGGATCAGATGGCACAGACGCTGAGTGACCTGAAGACACAACTCATGTGTCTCCATGAGGCACAAACGGCTTCTCTGCCCCGTCTTCGGTCACGAGGAGATCCGAGCAGCAGTGGTAGCTCATCCCAGCACTCCAGTCAGCCTAGACAGGTTCACCTTGTACAAGCCGAGTCGTACCAGCAGCCACCACAGTTCTACCAGTCACCACCATCCCAGGACACTGAGGTGGTGGTCTACCAGCCGGATCAGGCCCTGGCAGTACTCCCTCCACCCACCTACGAGCCGGAGCCGTTGATGAATGTCAATGGGATTTGGTACGACTGATGAACATCGAATTCGCCTCTTTAATAATGTGAAATTATCGTAGTATAGGACGCGAATTCGGTCCAGCAAAAACCACAATCTTTGAATGCTGTGGAGTATTTATGCTGGGCAAGTCTACCAAGGTCGAACGCAATGACACAACTACTTAATTTATTTATCGAGTTTCGATTCAGGAAGCTCAAGTATGAATCAATTTCAATTTAAGGTCCATATGAAGCACTATGCAAATTAAAATGCAATACTAAGATGCATGCATTTTTAGTTGGTTTTTATGCAATTTAAAGTGATGAACAAGCAAATATGCAAGGTACAAGTATGCTAAAGAAAGATTACAAGTATACCCTAAAAATATGATCAACAGAAGAGAAATGGAAACCAGGATCATTTTAAATCCCAATGTTAGAAACAGACATCAAATCAAAGCACAGACAAGAGAGCAGGGTCTCATTTATCACATAAAAAAATCACTTCATCTAAAACAATGGCATATGAGAAAATTAGATATGCTAAGATGTATAGGATAAAACAAGGATCAAAACGACACTAAAATCATGCAATTTGGACCTACGATGCTCAAGATATGAAGAAAACAATCCAGGGGCATAATTGTAATAAAAAAGCAAGAAATAAAGAGGATAAATATTGCATTTAGGTCACAGGAGGGACCTAAATGCAAATAAAGAAAATCACCTGGGCCCCTGTGTAATTTTTCCTTTTACGGGGGGGCCTTTTTGTAATTTCTGAAAAGTTGAAGGTCTTCCCTGTAAAAATACCCAGGCACACACGTGAGGCACGTGCCTGGGGACCAATATGCAATTTCATAAAACTTCCAGGTCTATCCTGCAATTTACCCTGGCCCTCACGTGCGGGATACGTGAGGCGCCCAGGCTCGGGAAGCTGCCTGTGGCTCGGGACATGTGGGCGCATCTGGTGGCTCGATTGTGGCTCGATGGACCCGAGCCTATAGATTAGGCATGGAGGCTCGGTCCACCACGTGTTGTCTTCTGGGCCGCCCGATCCGGATGATCGAACGACATCTGCTCTTCGTGCTCCTCCACAGGTCACCGGAGAAGGCGGGGCTCTAGCGGCCTGCCCTTGGCTCCTCCACGCTCCAAGTCGTCCACCGGAGGTCGAGGAAGATTGATGGTCGGATGGCGAAGATCCTGGATGCCCGACGAGGTTCCGGTGATGATCAGATCTTGGGTTCCATGCAACCTCGCCGGAGGAGACCAGATCGAAGGAGCTCCGATTTCGTCTCCGGCCAATCAAAAGGTCCTGCAGCGTTAGCCTATAGCCGAAGCAAATGCGTGGGTGTGTGAGTGTTTTGTGAGGTGAGTGGTGGCCCTGGGGTGACTGGAGGTGGAGGCCAAGGCTCCTACTCCGGCGAAGTGGAGGTGGAGATGGTTCGGAGCGGATGGGGGGCCTGGAGAAGGGAGAGGTGGTCAGCGAGGGTGCTGGTTGTCGGGCGGAGCTAGTAGGTGGATCGGATGAGGGTGAGGATGGATGTAGCAGACAGGAAAATTAGGAGAAAAAGAAAGAAAAAGAAGGAGGAAGAAGACCTCGTCGGGGAGGGGAACCCTGTGGAGGAGCTACTTTGGATGAGGCTCGGAAGAGCCTCGGGGTCGTCGCCCAGCTGGTCAGCAAGCCCAGCGAGCTCGGTGGTGACCGGAGACACCATAGCACGGCCAAAATGACCATGGGTCGACACCGGGCAGGAGCCGTCTTCGCCTCGACGCCCCGCCCTCTCCGCTGTCACCGGAGGGGCAGGGGAGACTGGGCTAAAGCCTAGAAATGGTGGACGATCGATGAAAGTGGCGGGGGAGAGGTTTTTATAGGGGGAGGAGCTCCGGTGGTTACATAGTGAAGGGGGTTTTCTACGGGGGTTTTGATGGTGAATGGAGTGATGGTGAGGGGTCTTGGAGGTTATGCGAGGAAGGAGGAAGGTAGGGCTTCGTGGGCCAACCGTTTGGAGAGAGAGGGAAGTATGGAGTAGCCTTCCGAAATAGGAAGGGGGGAGCGGGTCGATGATGCGTAACGACTGGGGGAAGGGGGTTACGACGAGCAAGACGATCTCCCAGCCGTTGGATCTGGCAATCCGACGGCTAGGATGGGAGCGTGGGCAGAAGGCTGAGATCAGATCGTTTGATCTAATCTGTCGGTTAGGATCTAGGTAGTGATGAGTGGTTATGATGGAGAGATAAGGAGGATCCAATGGCCTAGGATTAAGGGATGACGTGGAGCAGCATTAGGCGTAGGATGCGAAGAGGTTTGAATGGCTGAGATGAGGGCGGGAGTGGATGGATGAGATTAGACCTAGCGCTAGATCCAAGGGCTGCGGGTAGGCGAAGAGTGTGCGAAGATGATGAGATGGTGGAATTGATCGTACGGTGGAAAGAAATGAGGTGACGTGGAGTCTTGAGGGGCGTAGGATGAGAAGAGGATCAGAGGGCTGAGATTGGGGCGGGGGTTACTGACGAAGATCAGATCTCCTCAGAGATCTGACGGCTGGCGATGGAGCGGGGATGGATGGCGGAGATGGAGTGGATCTGATGGTTACGGAGAGCGCCAGGTGACGGAAGGAAGGGCGGCCACGTGGACGGCCCAGAGGGCACCACGTGGCCCAATAAGAAAATTCAGCTTGAAAATACAAAGACAAATACAAAATAATTAGTTAGAGGCAAAATTAGAACAAGTCAAAACATGAAAGTTGCTTGTCTCGACGAGATCCACAACTTTCATGTTGGCCAAAAAGCCAAAAGAAGTCATTTGTACAAAATGTATTTTTTGGGTATTTTTAGGGGGATAAAAATACCGATTTTGTGGTTTTGAGATGTTTTTGTATATTTTAATCATTTTTAATGGTTAGCGAACTATAGATAACTTATCTACCTAATTTTTAGGTGTTTTTGATGATAAAATAAATACAAGAAAAATAAGAGAAATTAAATACAATTAATTAAGGGTTAGTTATACACAATATGATACATGATAAAAATAAAGAATTGAAGATGATTTTTATTGGTTTAGTCAAGTCATGGGTTTAATTTGCGGCTATTAGCATGATGAATACGAGATTCATCATACCCCTATACTTAACCCATGCTCGTCCCCGAGCATCTAAAGAATGAAGGAGTCAGATTAATTCCTGACAGTGCGTGTGAAATTTTCAAGGCTCAATATTTCGAAGACCCTTAATTTAAGAGATCCTAAAATTCTGGGTTTATCCAAGCCTTAGTCAGAAAGAATCCAACTTCTCTAATTATCAGACTCTCTTTTTGTACATATAATATAAGGATATGAAATTTAGTGTACTGCATTTCATGAGAGTCAAGTCGAGGCATCACTCAAAGTTCCAGTCCCAAAGACTCTCATCTAGAGCTAATCTTCAATACTAGGGAATAAATCTATTCTTGCTTCAGTCAACTGTCTCATTAGTTTGTCAGACTTGAAATGTTGATGGACGGCCAGATGATGGAGGTAATGGGACTGTGTCTATTTTTCTCACCCTCATATTGGAACAAGGGGCCTCTCGAGTACCTTTTTACTCAACACATGTAATTTTTTAGATTGTTGACCAATGTGTCCGTCAAGAGATTTGGAGTCGTCTGCACTTGTTTTCCTGGGAGTACACTAGGGTGTGTCTCTTTTGAGTATCTAATATACCTTCGACACCCTGACTTGTAGCATTTACGATGCAGAGCCCTTTTTTGGTGACAACCCGACTCCTTGGTCCTAATTAGCGCTTGGTCCAAGTGGACACTTTGAAAGTATTTGGGAGCACTCGCCATTGGTGGAAGCTCATTTATAATTTGACTTGGATGATAGAACTTTTTCTTTGACATTTCATTGCTTTTGTTGGCTAGCTCCACTGCTTTTACCAAAAGTTGACGCACACTGATCAACAGTATTCATTTAAGTTTCTTCACACCCTGGCACTTTTAGGTAAATATCAAAGAGATAGCATATGAATCTTGTTCACATACTGGCTAGGGTTTTGCTGACACTTAGGTTTTCTGAAGCCTTTATTAACTTTATCCCATCCTCGAATATCATTAGATTGGGTCTAAACTCAAATCCCTAGTCCTAGTTCCTCAAGTGATATCTCAACTTATCTTATCAATCATGCAGTTGTGGAAGTGATTGTGCTAGTCATATTTTTCTTGAAGGTAGAGATGAAGAGTGCAATATAGCGCTCAAATCTTTCAAACTAGGGAAGTGTGGATATTTAAGCTTAAAAACCCTAATGACTAAGGCATGTTAACTTAGACTCTCAAGATCACAGAAATCTAGTGTCCTCAAAATCCTCAAGCCTTGAGTGAGTGTGAATGTGTCAGGAATACACCAACTCCTTGGTTAGTGGTTTTTGTGTGATTTTTGACTTTTGCAGATTTTTATGGATTTTAATTTTTTTTTAATTCCCAAGCTAAAATGAATAAAAGTATCCACTCTCAGCCAGTATGGGTGTAAGTACGGGCCGAGAAATGGACCCGTGATCCTTAAGTACAGAGCCATATGCGGTGTCCTCTAAACCACCCACTCTGCTAAGGGAGACCGAAGTTCCCTCACTAAAAGTGTCTACTAAGCCTAGTAGTCAGAGTCTAGTTCAAAGAAAGATTTTTGGTTTTTTCAAAATTTTTTTAAAAAGGGTTATTTACACAGTTTAAACCCTCAATTTTAAGAAAACATTTTTACAAGGTTTTTACAAAACTCAGTTCATATGTTTTAAAAAACCAAGCCCGATAACAAATTTTCAAAAATCTTTTAAAAATACGAGTTATGGCTAAAGTAAATATACAGTAATATACGGTATACCCCCCTATACTTAAAATTTGCTATGACCTCATAGCACAAGTGCCATGAAGCCAAGGCTCGATCAAATATAGGGTGATATAGCGGAACTGAGGAGGGGGGTCCCCCTACACTTAGGTCAAAAATTGACCTGAGTAAAAAAGGAAAATGCGAGGGAAGGATGAGAAAGCGGGTCCCGCATATACTTAGGCTACAAATAGCCTAAGTAAAGTCTGAATTAGGGGGGGGATTCTATGATACAAGGTTGAGGGGGAGGGGGTATTTCTACAGAATGCTAGTGGGTAGATGGGGGGGTGGTTTGGTGAAATGTACACACCGAGAGAAAGAGGGTGAGAGAGAGAGAGTGTGTGTGAAATATACAAAGGAGGGGGGTATATGTGCAAGTGTGTGTGTGTGGGGTGGGGGGTAGATCATCAAGTGATCTTTTTTTACAACATGCAAAAACTGGAAATAAATATGCAGATGCAAGTTTTTTTTACAATATGCAATGCAATCTGACAGATTAAAAGACTCCGAAAATTTCTTCACAATGTCTTTTGCAACCTCTTCAGCAGAAGCTCCCGACTTCACGCCTCCATGACAATCAAGCGTCCTCGATCATCATGGGCCCTGCCACAAAAGATAAACGTTAGAATACTCAGAGAAATTAAATGAGCGAATATGATGCAAGGAAATGATGCATGAAACGAGGACTTGAAATATTTGAAATTAATCAACAAAGAAAATAAAAAAAATCAATAATTAAGTTAAGCCATGTCCCCGACAACGACGCCATTTGATGAACGTCGAATTCGCCTCTTTAATAATGTGAAATTGTCGTAGTATAGGAGGCGAATTCGGTCCAGCAAAAACCACAATCTTTGAATGCTGTGGAGTATTTATGCCTGGCAAGTCTACCAAGGTCGAACGTAAGGATACAACTACTTAATTTATTTATCGAATTTTGATTCAGGAAGCTCAAGTATGAATCAATTTCAATTTAAGATCCATATGATGCACTATGCAAATTAAAATGCAATACTACGATGCATGCACTTTTTAGTTGGTTTTTATGCAATTTAAAGTGACGAACGAGAAAATATGCAAGGTACGAGTATGCTAAATAAAGATTACAAGTATACCCTAAAAATATGATCAACAAAAGAGAAATGGAAATCAGGGTCATTTTAAATCCCAACATTAGAAACAGTCATCAAATCAAAGCACAGACAAGAGAGCATGGTCTCATTTATCACATAAAAAAATTACCTCATTTAAAATAGTTGCATATGAGAAAATTAGATATGCTAAGATGTAGAGGACAAAACAAGGATCAAAACGACACTAAAATCATGCAATTTGGACCTACGATGTTCACGATATAAAGAAAACAATGCAGAGGCATAATTGTAATAAAAAAGCAAGAAATAAAGAGGATAAATATTGCATTTAGGTACCTGTAGGGAAGTAAATGTAGATAAATAAAACTGCCTGGGACCCTATGTAATTTTTCCTTTTGCGTGGGGGCCTTTTTGTAATTTCTGAAAAGTTGAAGGTCTTCCCTGTAAAAATACCTAGGCACGCTCGTAAGGCACATGCCTGGGGACCATTATGAAATTTCATAAAACTTCTGGCTCTATCCTGAAATTTACCACGACCCTCACGTGCGGGGCACGTGAGGCGCCCAGGCTTGGGAAGCTGCCTGTGGCTCGGGACATGTGGGCACATCTGGTGGCTCGGTTGTGGCTCGATGGATCCGAGCCTATAGGTTAGGCATGGAGGCTCGGTCCACCACGTCTCGTCTTCTAGGCCGCCCGATCCGGATGATTAGACGGCATCTGCTCTTCGTGCTCCTCCGCAGATCACCGAAGAAGGCGGGGCTCCGGCGACCTGCCCTTGGCTCCTCCGCGCTCCAAGTCGTCCACCGAAGGTCAATGAAGATTGATGGTCGGATGGCGAAGATCTTGGACGCCCGGTGAGGTTCCGGTGATGATCAGATCTTGTGTTCCATGCAACCTCGCCGGAGGAGACCAGCTCGAAGGAGCTCCGATTTTGTCTCCGATCAATAAAAAGATCCTGCAGTGTTAGTCTATAGCCGAAGCAAATGCATGGGTGCGTGAGTGTTTTGTGAGGTGAGTGGTGGCCCTGGGGTGACTGGAGGTGGAGGCCAAGGCTCCTACTCCAGCGAAGTGGAGGTGGAGATGGGTTGGAGCGGATGGGGGGGGCCTGGAGAAGGGAGAGGTGATCGGCGAGGGTGTTGGTTGTCGGGCGGAGCTAATAGGTGGATCGGATGAGGGTGAGGATGGATGTAGCGGACAGGAAAATTAGGAGAAAAAGAAAGAAAAAGAAGGAGGAAGAAGAGCTCGTCGGGGAGGGGAACCCTGTGGAGGAACTGCTTGGATGAGGCTCGGAAGAGCCTCGGGGTCGTCGCCCAGCTGGTCAGCAAGCCCAGCGAGCTCGGTGGTGGCCAGAGACACCGTAGCATGGCTAAAATGACCATGGGTCGACACCGGGCAGGAGTCGTCTTCGCCTCGACGCCCCGCCCTCTCCGCTGTCACCGGAGGGGCGTTTGAGACTGGGCTAAAGCCTAGAAATGGTGGACGATCGATGAAAGTGGCGAGGGAGAGGTTTTTATAGGGGGAGGAGCTCCAACGGTTACATAGTGATGGGGGTTTTCGACGGGGGTTTTGATGGCGAATGGAGTGATGGTGAGGGGTCCTGGAGGTTACGCGAGGAAGGAGGAGGGTAGGGCTTCGTGGGCCGACCGTTTGGAGAGAGAGAGAGGGAAGGCCGGAGTTGCCTTCCAAAATAGGAAGGGGTCGATGATGCGTAACGACTGGGGGAAGTGGGGTTACGAGGAGGAAGACGATCTCCCAGCCGTTGGATCTAGCGATCCGACGGCTAGGATGGGAGCGCGGGCGGAAGGCTGAGATCAGATCGTTAGATCTGATCTGTCGGTTTGGATCTAGGTAGTGATGAGTGGTTATGATGGAGAGATAAGGAGGATCCAATGGACTAGGATTAAGGGATGACGTGGAGCAGCATTAGGCGTAGGATGCGAAGAGGTTTGAATGGCTGAGATGAGGGCGGGAGTGGATGGATGAGATTAGACCTGGCGCTAGATCCAAGGGTTGCGGGTAGGCGAAGAGTGTGTGGAGATGATGAGATGGTGGAATTGATCGTACGATGGAAAGAAATGAGGTGATGTGGAGTCTTGAGGGGCGTAGGATGAGAGGACTGAGATTGGGGCGGGGGTTAGAGGCTAAGATCAAATCTCCTCAGAGATCTGATGGCTGGCGATGGAGCAGGGATGGACGACGGAGGTGGAGTGGATCTGACGGTTACGGAGAGTGCCAGGTGGCGGAAGGAAGGGCGGCCACGTGGACGGCCCAGAGGGCGCCACGTGGCCCAATTAGAAAATTCAGACTAAAAATACAAAGATAAATACAAAATAAATAGTTAAAGGCAAAATTAGGAAAAAGTAAAAAATGAAAGTTGCTTGTCTCGACGAGATCCACAACTTTCATGTTGGTCAAAAAGCCAAAAGGGGTCATTTGTACGAAACGTATTTTTGGGGGTATTTTTAGGGGGATAAAAATACTGATTTTGTGGTTTTGAGATGTTTTTGTATATTTTAATCTTTTTTAATGGTTAGTGAACTATAGACAACTTATCTACCTAATTTTTAGGGGTTTTTGATGATAAAATAAATACAAGAAAAATAAGAGAAATTAAATACAATTAATTAAGGGTTCGTTATACACAATATGATACATGATACAAATAAAGAATTGATGATGATTTTTATTGGTTTAGTAAAGTCAGGGGTTTAATTTGCAGCTATTAGCATGATGAATACGAGATTCATCATACCCCTATACTTAAGCCATGCTCGTCCCCGAGAATCTAAAGAATGAAGGAGTCGGATTAATTCCTGACAGTGTGTGTGAAATTTTCAAGGCTCAATCTTTTGAAGACCCTTAATTTAAGAGATCCTAAAATTCCGGGTTTATCCAAGCCTTAGTCAGAAGGAATCCAACTTCTCTAATTATCAGACTCTCTTTTTGTACATATAATATAAGGATATGAAATTTAGTGTACTGCATTTCATGAGAGTCAAGTCGAGGCATCACTCAAAGTTCCAGTCCCAAAGATTCTCATCTAGACCTAATCCTCAATACCAGGGAATAAATCTATTCTTGCTTCGGTCAACCGTCTCATTAGTTTGTCAGACTTGAAATGTTGATGGACGGCCAGATGATGGAGGTAATGGGATTGTGTCTATTTTTCTCACCCTCACATTGGAACAAGGGGCCTCTCAAGTACCTTTTTACTCAACACATGTAAATTTTTAGATTGTTGACCAATGTGTCCGTCAAGAGATTTGGAGTCGTCTGCACTTGTTTTCCTGGGAGTACACCGGGGTGTGTCTCTTTTGAGTATCTAATATACCTTCGACACCCAGACTTGTAGCAATTACGATGCAGAGCCCTTTTTTGGTGACAGCCCAACTCCTTGGTCCTAATTAGCGCATGGTCCAAGTAGACACTTTAAAAATATTTGGGAGCGCTCGCCTTTGGTGGAAGCTAATTTATAATTTGACTTGGATGATAGAGCTTTTTCTTTGACATTTCATTGCTTTTGTTGGCTAGCTCCACTGCTTTTACCAAAAGTTGGCGCACACTGATCAACAGTATTCATTTAAGTTTCATCACACCCTGACACTTTTAGGTAAATATCAAAGAGATAACATATGAATCTTGTTCACATACTGGCTAGGGTTTTGCTGACACTCAGGTTTTCTGAAGCCTTCATTAACTTTATCCCATCCTCTAATATCATTAGATCGGGTCTAAACTCAAATCCCTAGTCCTAGTTCCTCAAGTGATATCTCAACTCATCTCATCAATCATGCAGTTGTGGAAGTGATTGTGCTAGTCATATTTTTCTTGAAGGTTGAGATGGAGAGTGCAATATAGCGCTCAAATCTTTCAAACTAGGGAATTGTGGATATTTAAGCTTAAAACCGTAATGACTAAGGCATGTTAACTCAGACTCTCAAGATCACAGAAATCTAGTGTCCTCAAAATCCTCAAGCCTTGAGTGAGTGTGAATGTGTCAGGAATACACCAACTCCTTGGTTAGTGGTTTTTGTGTAATTTTTGACTTTTGCAGATTTTTATGGATTTTAATTTTTTTTAAATTCTTCGGAGAGACAATGACTGGCCCATGCTGAAATGAATAAAAGTATCCACTCTCATCCAGTATGGGTGTAAGTACGGGCCGATAAATGGACCCGTGATCCTTAAGTACGGAGCCATATGCGGTGTCCTCTAAACCACCCACTCTGCTAAGGGAGACCGAAGTTCCCTCACTGAAATTGTCTACTAAGCCTAGTAGTCAGAGTCTAGTTCAAAGAAAGATTTTTGGCTTTTTCAATTTTTTTTTGAAAAGGGTTATTTACACATAAACCCTCAATTTTAAGAAAATATTTTTACAAGGTTTTTACAAAACTCAGTTCATATGTTTTCAAAAACCAAGCCCGAAAAAAAATTTTCAAAAATCTTTTTAAAATACGAGCTATGGCTAAAGTAAATATACAGTAATATACGGTATACCCCCTATCCTTAAAATTTGCTATGTCCTCATAGCACAAGTGCCATGAAGCCAAGGCTCGATCAAATATAGGGTGATATAACGGAACTGAGGAGGGGGGTCCCCCTATACTTAGGTCAAAAATTGACCTGAGTACAAAAAGAAAATGCGAAGGAAGGATGAGCAAGCAGGTCCCCCCCATACTTAGGCTACAAATAGCCTAAGTAAAGTCTAAATTAGGGGGGGGGATTCTATGATACAAGGTTAAGGGGGAGGGGGTATTTCTACAGAATGCTAGGGGGTAGATGGGGGGGTTTGGTGAAATGTACACAATGCGAGAAAGAGGGTGAGAGAGAGAGAGAGAGTAAAATATACAAAGGAGGGGGTTATATGTGCAAGTGTGTGTGTGTGTGGGGGGGTAGATCATCAAGTGATCTTTTTTTTACAACATGCAAAAACTGGAAATAAATATGCAGATGCAAGTTTTTTTACAATATGTGATGCAATCTGACAGATTAAAAGACTCCTAAAATTTCTTCACAATGTCTTTTGTAGCCTCCTCAGCAGAAGCTCCCGACTTCACGCCTCCATGACAATCAAGCGTCCTCGATCATCATGGGCCCTGCCACAAAAGGTAAACGTTAGAATACTAAGAGAAATTAAATCAGCGAATATGATGCAAGGAAATGATGCATGAAACGAGGACCTGAAATATTTGAAATTAATTAATAAAGAAAATAAAAAAATCAATAATTTTGTTAAGTCGTGTCCCCGGCAACGGCGCCATTTGATGAACGTCGAATTCGCCTCTTCAATAATGTGAAATTGTCGTAGTATAGGAGGCGAATTCGATCCAGCAAAAATCACAATCTTTGAATGCTGTGGAGTATTTATACTTGGCAAGTCTACCAAGGTCAAACGCAAGGACACAACAACTTAATTTATTTATCGAATTTCGATTCAGGAAGCTCAAGTATGAATCAATTTCAATTTAAGGTCCATATGATGCACCATGCAAATTAAAATGCAATACTACGACACATGCACTTTTTAGTTAGTTTTTATGCAATTTAAAGTGATGAACGAGCAAATATGCAAGGTACAAGTATGCTATAGATTAAAAGTATACCCTAAAAATATGATCAACAGAAGAGAAATGGAAATCAGGGTCATTTTAAATCCCAACATTAGAAATAGTCATCAAATCAAAGCACAGACAAAAAAGCAATGTCTCATTTATCACACAAAAAAATTACTTCATTTAAAACAGTGGCATATGAGAAAATTAGATATGCTAAGATGTAGAGGACAAAACAAGGATCAAAACGACATTAAAATCATGCAATTTGGACCTACGATGCTCACGATATAAAGAAAACAATGCAGGGGCATAATTGTAATAAAAAAGCAAGAACTAAAGAGGATAAATATTGCATTTAGGTCCCTGAAGGGACCTAAATGCAGATAAAGAAAACAGCCTGGGCCCCTGTGTAATTTTTCCTTTTGCGCGGGGGCCTTTTTGTAATTTCTGAAAAGTTGAAGGTCTTCCCTGTAAAAATACCTAGGCACGCTCGTGAGGCACGTGCCTGGGGACCAATATGCAATTTCATAAAACTTCTGGGTCTATCCTGCAATTTACCCTGGCCCTCACGTGCGGGGCATGTGAGGCGCCCAGGCTTGGGAAGCTGCCTGTGGCTCGGGACATGTGGGCACATCTGGTGGCTCGGTTGTGGCTCGATGGACCCGAGCCTATAGGTTAGGCTTGGAGGCTCGGTCCACCACGTGTCGTCTTCTGGGCCGCCCGATCCGGATGATCGGACGACATCTGCTCTTCGTGCTCCTCCGCAGGTCACCAGAGAAGGTGGGGCTCCGGCGACCGGCCCTTGGCTCCTCCGCGCTCGAAGTCGTCCACCGAAGGTCAAGGAAGATTGATGGACGGCTGGCGAAGATCCTGGACGCCCGGTGAGGTTCCAGTGATGATCAGATCTTGGGTTCCATGCAACCTCGCCGGAGGAGACCAGCTCGAAGGAGCTCCGATTTCGTCTCCGGCCAATCAAAAGGTCATGCAGCGTTAGCCTATAGCCGAAGCAAATGCGTGGGTGCGTGAGTGTTTTGTGAGGTGAGTGATGGCCCTGGGGTGACTAGAGGTGGAGGCTAAGGCTCCTACTTCGGTGAAGTGGAGGTGGAGATGGGTCAGAGCGGATGGCGGGGCCTAGAGAAGGGAGAGGTGGTCGTCGAGGGTGTTGGTTATCGGGCGGAGCTAGTAGGTGGATCGGATGAGGGTGAGGATGGATGTAGCGGACAGGAAAATTAGGAGAAAAAGAAAGAAAAAGAAGGAGGAAGAAGACCTCGTCGGGGAGGGGAACCCTGTGGAGGAACTGCTTGGGATGAGGCTCGGAAGAGCCTCGGGGTCGTCGCCCAGCTGGTCAGCAAGCCCAGCAAGCTCGGTGGTGGCCGGAGACACCGTAGCACGACCAAAATGACCATGGGTTGACACCGGGTCGGAGCCGTCTTCACCTCGACGCCCCGCCCTCTTCGCTGTCACCGGAGGGGCTGGGGAGACTGGGCTAAAGCCTAGAAATGGTGGACGATCGATGAAAGTGGTGAGGGAGAGTTTTTTATTGGGGGAGGAGCTCCGACGGTTACAAAGTGATGGGGGTTTTCGACGGGGGTTTTGATGGCGAATGGAGTAATGGTGAGGGGTCCTGGAGGTTACGCGAGGAAGGAGGAGGGTAGGGCTTCGTGGGCCGACCGTTTGGAGAGAGAGGGAAGGCCAGAGTCACCTTCCAAAATAGGAAGGGAGGGAGCGGGTCGATGATGTGTAACGGCTGGGGGAAGGGAGGTTACGAGGAGGAAGACAATATCCCAGCCGTTGGATCTGGCGATCCGACAGCTAGGATGGGAGCGCGGGCGGAAGGCTGAGATCAAATCGTTAGATCTGATCAGTCGGTTTGGATCTAGGTAGTGATGAGTGGTTATGACGGAGAGATAAGGAGGATCCGATGGCCTAGGATTAAGGTATGACGTGGAGCAGCATTAAGCGTATGATGCGAAGAGGTTTGAATGGCTGAGATGAGGGCGGGAGTGGATGGATGAGATTAGATCTGGCGCTAGATCCAAGGGCTACGGGTAGGCGAAGAGTGTGCGGAGATGATGAGATGGTGGAATTGATCGTACGGTGGATTGAAATGAGGTTACGTGGAGTCTTGAGGGGCGTAGGATGAGAAAAGGATCAGAGGGTTGAGATTGGGGCAGGGGTTAGTGGCTAAGATCAGATCTCCTCAGAGATATGACGGCTGGCGATGGAGCGGGGATGGACGGTGGAGGTGGAGTGGATCTGACTGTTACGGAGAGCGCCAGGTGGCGGAAGGAAGGGCGGCCACGTGGACGGCCCAGAGGGCGCCACGTGGCCCAATCAGAAAATTCAAACTGAAAATACAAAGATAAATACAAAATAAATAGTTAGAGGCAAAATTAGGAAAAAGTCAAAACATGAAAGTTGCTCGTCTCGATGAGATCCACAAAACTTTCATGTTGGTCAAAAAGACAAAATAGGTCATTTGTACAAAACGTATTTTTAGGGGTATTTTTAGGGGGAGAAAAATACGATTTTGTGGTTTTGAGATGTTTTTGTATATTTTAGTCTTTTTTAATGGTTAGTGAACTATAGACAACTTATCTACCTAATTTTTAGGGGTTTTTGATGATAAATAAATACAAGAAAAATAAGAGAAATTAAATACAATTAATTAAGGGTTAATTATACACAATATGATCACTACTAAAAGACAAGGAACAGGCCACGGTGATGTACCGTAGCTTAATGTCATATTACCGTGGCATAATTAAATTAGCCACAGTAATATTACCGTGACTTATACCACCGTGTCATATAGTTTACCGTGGCCAAAGACTATACTCTTTGGCCACGGTGAACTTGTCGTGGCATTAGAATGTTGGCCACAGTAAATATACTGAGGAAAAAGCATTTAGGCCACGGTAATATAGTGTGCCAAAAAGATTTAAGCCATGGTAATAAGACTATAGCTAAAACCATCATGCCAAAGAGCATAGGATTTAACCACGGTAAAATAGCTATGGCTAAAGAGACTTTGCCATGGGAGATGTACCATGACAAAAATAATATACAAAAAAAATCTGCTATGAAGGTGTCAATTAATCTTTTAGCAAAATCGCATATGGCATACATATGGCATTCAATTTCCACTCCATGTACTATGACAATCACATGCTAAACATACATACACATGATAAATCCACATACAAGTTAACATACAAACTTACGCTAAACATAGCACACATGTTAATAAAAGTACATATTCCTCATGTTAATTGAGTGTTTTTTAACAAAATATAAAGTATGGTTCAATTAGCTACTAAACCATATAAAAGTATCTAAACATTTGAACCTTATTAGATATAACAAAAAAGACTAATTCAAAAGGAACAACTACTCATCTAGATGAAATCATCATATGTATCATCTTCTTAATCATCAGCATCATCTCTTCTTTCACTCGTGCCTCTACTTATTCCAGGCGAGGAACACTCTCTTTGTGATGAACGACTGCCCCTGGATCATGATGCCTCTTGTGCTCTTGCAATGGTATCTACTAATTTTGCTATTTGTGCTAGCAAGACCTCTACTTTCATTATTTGATCATGTAAGCTACGATCCGGCTGGGCTTTACCTCCATAGTGCTTGGATGGATTAACCCACCCACCTACTCCTCTCACGCATCTTGGACGTTCAGGCCCGATAGCTTGTAGATATGTTGGGGAGATACCAAGAGACCCATCATTAGGATGTTGAAATGCCATCATGTGCTCCTAAAGCAATGGATAAAAAAATTAAATTAATACATATAATTAAATTGAATTTGAAAAATAAATTAATTGACTTACATGTTGCTTTTTCAATTTCTTATCATGTCACACTCTTGAACCATATTTTCCTTCTCTAATTTTTGAGTATATAAAGAGATTGCAACGATTAGCATCAATGCCCTTCTCCACCTGAATTTAATTCTGCAAGATTTGCAAGATTTGTTGCCTCACAACAATTAAAATCTAATGCCAAGAAAATAATAAGGAAACTTGCATCAAGGGTTGTTGCAACCTAAAACTTGCATAAACATATATCTAGGATCAGAATAAACAAATATTATTGCTCGCATGATTGGCAACTTAAACTTAAAGTATAAATGAAGATGACATGATATTAAACGATAGATTTACAATCTCTAACTAAATAGATGGTAGAATCTATAGAAATATCTATCGAGACTAAAGCCTAAATGATATGCCCATGGGAATATGACAACAGACTCACTGAGATTCTGCACCAACTTGATCTAGACATACTTACGTACAATATGTGTGTGTGAGAGGTTGCAATGCTCTTTGACCTACAAACTTAAAAATTCCTGCATAAAAATATCAAATACTTCAGGACAATCAAAAGTATAACACAAATTAACAAACTGACTAAAAGATAGAAAGTTTTGATGATGTAGGACTAAGGCATAAAATGAACATGGAGACCAATCTTGTCAACATTTTCAGGCTCAATGCCATTCTTAAAACTTTACTTGTAGGAATTGAAACCCAATATCTTCTGAAATCAGTAATATGCACCTGTAACGAGGACAAAATATCAATGTATGCAAGAGAAAAAAGTAGATCAAAAAATAATGTCATTCTTAAACCATGAAATTGAAAAGCTACATCATTCACAAAGAAATTAATAAGTACAGAAAACACTGTTTTTTCTCTCAATAGATTACACATTCTTAGGATGCTTAATCCTATGTATGGTGCTTCAAGATTAAAATGTGTTTGATATATTTTAATCTTACAATAGGAAGTCTTCACAGATCAAAAAATTAGCAATAAGACCCTTAGAAGTTAGCATTCCCCACATAACTTGGGATCAATATGGTGAAATTTGATTAAATAATTACTAATCAATCATGTGTAATCCATGGAATCCATTTATTACATTAGGTTGCAAACAAGTGTACATTGACTAATTCAAATCATCTATAAGTAAACTAATAAAACAACACATATGTTTACCATCCATAAACTACATGAAATATCCATTCCAATGTACAAGATTTGCGCACCTGCAGCCTGGTGATCATGTACTCGCTTGGAAGAGGAACACATGATGCAGAGAAAAAATTACCAACCATCATGTACTCGCTTGGACGTGGAACATATGATGCGGAGAAAAAATTACCAGCCAACAATACATATTCTGAAACATTTCAAGTATGTGTAGAGAGGGTTGATCATCAAGCGGTGGAGGTCAATCATCCAGCAAAGGGATTTAGGATGCGGGGAGCATATCAACATCCCCCATGTCACCGTCGTTTCCCTAAAAATCCCCCATGCCCTTGTGGTCGTCCATGTGGTCATCGTCCGTCCATATTACATTGAGTGGGATCCCTGCACGGTTGTAGTTGTCTACGACCGATTCGACAACGGAGACATTGTGGTAGCCCCACCTGCATTAGTGGAAGCCTGTATTGACGAACAAAAAAGGAAATAATCAATGACTTGTATTTTTGTATGATTAAGGAAAGTTAATTAACATTTGCAAAGTCCAAATAAGAAACAAGCTGAGCCTGATCCATCGTCTTTGCCAGATTTGGACTGCTCCGATGTCTATACATACAAATGGAGATCCCAACTTACATTGAGGGACAGCAGAGATGCATTTACTTCTTTCCCAGATTTTGAATGAAAATGTAAAGAAATCTAAACTAATAATTACCTCATTCCAAAAATTACCAATACACAATTGTTATCACCTGAGAAATCTAAACTAATATTCATTTGTTTTTTGATCAATTGGAGAGAATGGATATATTTCTCGCATCCTTTTTGTGTTAATAAATAGTTTAAGATTTTAAGTAAAAGCATGGCCATAGGAAAGATTCCGAACAAAACATTTAAAATATATAATATGAAAAACAGAGCACAAACCAAGAGCCCAGTAAGGCATAGGTGCAGGCCTCCCCACGTGCTTCGTGTACTTATCCACCACGTCCAATGGCGTCGGCCCCACGAGGAAGTAGAAATCGAACACCCCACCGATCACCTTATACGTCAACGAGCTCCCTCTGTACATCACATCCATCATAGAGGAGAGGGAGGAGGTTCTTGGAGTAGAAAACAGGGAAGGGGTCATTGGATTTGGATGAGAATGACATTAGGGCAGCGGGGGAAGGGATGATGTTGGATTTGGGGGAGAATGAGAAAATGTTAAATGGTATGAAGGCGGCGTGATTTGAAATAGAGATTTGGAAGGCGGGTAGGGGAAGTCCTTATTAGGGATTTTTGTTTGATGGAAGATGGTTTAGGAGGGAGCTAAGGAGGGAAACGAAATATTAGAGATTTGGAAGGCGGGTAGGGGAAGTCCTTATTAATTTTTTTCATTTAAAATAGCTACAGTAATATTACCGTGGTGTTTAACTTTTGACCACGATAATATTTCCATCACCTTAATTTATTGGTCACAGTAGAATTAGTGTGGCCAAAATTTTTAGGCCACGATAATTACCGAAACCATTGATAGTAAGCCACAATATTTTATCATGACCAAATGTTTTTAGCCTTAATAAAATTACCGTAGCTTTATTGTGTGGCTAATATGGGTTTTTTTAGTAGTGGATACATGATAAAAATAAAGAATTGAAGATGATTTTTATTGGTTTAGTCAAGTCTGGGGTTTAATTTGCGGCTATTAGCAAGACGAATACGAGATTTATCAACGACCGACCCCAGCCCGGTATCCGACGAGACCATTCCCGATTCCGCTGGTCGGCCGGAGGCACCGGTTCCCAGTAGCATCCTCCAGTTCAGGGTGGCCAGTACGACCATCAATGTGAGCAGCAACAACAAACCCAGCCCCCAGTCCACCAACCACAGTAGTCATCCCAACCCCAGCAGTACAATCCCCGTTCCTATCAGCAGGGACAACCTTGGAGGCAGAGCAGCCTCAGCAGTATCATCAGCAGTATCCTTCTCACCCACACCAGCCGTAGCAGCCTCACTACCAGCGAGGCCACCCGTCAGGTTCTCATGGGCCGACCTATGAGAACCACGCCATGGATGATCTAGCCCGCCTCATGACCGAGCAGCATGCTACTTTTCGATGGGAGATGGATGAGTTCCGCCAGGAGAAGCGGGAGATTGTGAGAGGGAAGGCCGCCATCCCTGCCCAGATCGAGCCGAATCCGAACAACCTCAAGAGGAAGTCTGAGCAGGTAGAGTTCACTGAGATTACCAATCCTAGTGCTTCACTGGGTAATATGTCTGCATACATGTTTGATGCTGATTTTATTACACTTAGGAGCGGTAGGATGCCAGCAGGCGGCGCCTCGTTTGAGCGACGACCCCACGCCAATCCAGGAGCGCCAGACGAGGAGCGTGGTACTGATGCTGTGAGAGACGATGACGGTGGTGCTGACGCTACCACGGACGTTGATCCAGCCGATGGTATTGAGGCCGTCGCTTCACCAGTTTGAGGAGGTGGTACTGACGCCACCATTGCAGTTGCTGAGCCAGAGCGCGGTACTGATGCCGCGAATCCAGATGCCGAGGGTGGTACCGAGGACACCATTTCCAGTTCTACTAGTCCTGTTTTTCCTTCAGTACATGTATCTCAGGACATTTCTGCAAATAAAGGAAAGGGTTTGTTGTTTTCGGATCTGCATGTGTTGCTTGATGATGATTGTGTGGATTCTGCTATTCATGAGCATGCCTGACCCTCTCCTAGTCCTTCATCTGAGAAGGACCCTGTAGTCCCCTTTCCTAGAGCACTCCATCTGGATAAGGGGCAGAAAAAAGAAAATAAAAATAAAGAATCATCAGATAGAGTTCAACCAGCAGATGATAGATAGTAATGCATACAACTGACTCTTCAGGAGGCCTTGGAGAACATACCTCTACTCCAGAGATCACTCAAAGATAGGACCACAGTTAGGAGGAAGAGGCAGAACCATCAGTCAGAGATCCATGTGCTTACTCGTGCCACTTGTTTCGCAATTCAGAACCATCTGCTAGCCAAGAGGCCAGATGCAGGAGTCCCGTATGTCAGATGCCACATCCATGAGCAGAGGTTCAACCACACTCCTATTAGACAGTGGTTCTTCGATCAACCTACTTCCGGCAGCCCTTCTCGATCGCTTGGAGTTGGGCACTCTATGACAGAGCAGGACGGTCCTTCAGTTTGTTAATCGATCTGTCAAGAGGCCGAAGGGGTTGCTGAAGGACGTTGTCGTCACGATTCAGGACCTGAAATTCTCCGTGGACTTCGTTATGTTGGACATGGAGATCCCTGAGTCTGTGACCGATACCCCCATCATTTTAGGATGCCCATTCTTGGCCACAGCCAAGGCAGTGACCGACCATGATAGCGGGAAGGTGTACTTTCGCGTCGAGGGTGAGAGTATACAAATAGAGACGATCGAGGAGACTAGAGCCAGAGATTCAGCTTGCTCAGAGTCGACTACAGATTCAGAGCAGATGACAGAGGCAGGGCGAGACATCCACCAGGACTGCGATTTTGTGATTACAGATGATGAGGTAGTTTGGGCAGATCCAGTCACATAGGCCATCCTCTCACCTTCAGAGTTTGCTGATACAGAGACACCAGCAGAGGAGAGCTTGGAGAGCGTATTGCTGGTCCATGATGCATCTCAGGCAGTAGAGCCGGTTCCCGATCGTGAGATAGATTTTTGTACGTCTGATACAGATCCCTTGGAGTCAGATGTTGATTGGGCAGAGTTCGATGATCCGATGCCATGTCTGACTTCCACTGAGCCTACAGCTAGGGAGGAGGTCGATTCCGTGCAGAGCAGAGACAGTCCAGCAGAGCAGCCTTCTCCAGATTCAAATTGTGAGCAAGAGTTCTCATTCTCCCATGCAGATTTAACAACATTCACTCAGACTTTTCAGAGGCCAGATCCACCAGCACCTACTTGTCCAGAGCTGAAGCTGCTACCATCGTCGCTGAAGTATAGGTTCCTTACGGGTGAGCATGAGATATACCCAGTCATTATCTCCGCTGATTTGACTCGAGAGCAGGAATACCATCTGATGGGGGTTCCTGAAAAGAACTGCAAGGTGGTAGGATGGAGTGTAGCCGATCTCTAGGGGATAAGTCCGGCCCTGTGCTCCCACCATATCTATCTTTAGGAGGAGGCAAAGCTGTCGCGTGAGTTCCAGCGACGGCTGAACCCGAATCTTCGAGAGGTTGTCATGAAGGAGATGTCGAAATGGTGGAGCGCCGATTTTATCTACCCCATCTCCGACTCCAAGTGGGTCAGTCCATTGCAAGTGGTGCCCAAGAAGACGGGCATCACCACAGTTGTCAGTGAGTCTGGAGAGGAGATCGCTACCCGGGTACCCACTTCTTGGCGGGTTTGTGTGGACTACAGACGATTGAACCAGGTCACCAAGAAGGATCATTTCCCCTATACTTTATTGATCAGATTATTGAGAGGCTGGCAGGGAAGAGACATTATTGTTTCTTGGATGGGTACTCCGGCGATAATCAGGTGGCCATCGCGCCCGAGGACCAGGACAAGACCACCTTCACCTGTCCCTTCGGGACATATGCTTTCAGACGCATGCCATTTGGATTATGCAACGCTCCAGCGACACTCCAGAGATGCATGCTGTCCATCTTTTCGGACATGGTGGGGGAGTGCTTGGAGGTCTTCATGGATGATTTTTCGATCTACGGCGACGGATTCGATTCTTGTCTTGACTGCCTAGACTGAGTCCTTCAGCGATGCATTGAGGTACACCTTGTGTTGTCTTGGAAGAAGAGTCACTTCATAGTGACTCAGAGGACGGTGCTTGGCCATATCATCTCCAACAGGGGCATGGAGGTTGATCCGGCCAAGGTGGATGTCATTAGCAAACTCAATCCACCATCCAACTTGCAGCAGTTACGGTCTTTTCTGGGGCACATCGGTTTGTACAGGTGCTTCATTCATGATTTTAGTAGGATTGCCCGACCGTTGACTTATCTGCTGACGAAAGACACCGAGTTCCTTGTTGATGATAAGTGTCTATCGTTGTTTGAGACTCTCAAGAGTCGTGTTGTAGAGGCTCCTGTTCTCCAGCCACCTGATTGGTCTCTCCCATTTGAGATCATGACGGATGCCTCCGATTTTTCCGTGGGGGCAGTGCTGGGATGGAGGAGGGATGGAGTTCCCTTTGTTATTCATTACGCTAGCCATACATTGGATGCTGCCCATCGGAACTATACAATTACTGAGAAGGAGATGCTAGCCGTAGTTTTTGCCCTAGATAAGTTCAGATCTTACATCATTGGATCTAGAGTAACCATCTATACTGATCATGCCTCCATTAGGTACCTCATGGCAAAGAAGGATGCCAAAGCCAGATTGACCAGATGGATCCTTCTACTCTAGGAGTTTGATATAGAGATTAAGGATAAGCCTGGAGTCAAGAATGTGGTAGCGGATCATCTCTCCCGATTGGAGTATCTTGAGGATTCTGAGCAGATTGAGCCTATTTGTGAGACCTTCCTGGCTAAGGCGATCCTTGCTATCACCTCTCTCCCATGGTATGCTGATATTGTGAACTATCTTGTCGCCAAGAAAGTTCCACAAGATTGACCCAGGCAGAAACTTGAGACCTTCCTCGCGAAGGCCAAGTTTTACCATTGGGAGGATCCCGTCCTTTACCATGAGGGAGGGGATAGTATCTGACATCGGTTCATTCCTCAAGAGGAGCACCACAATGTCCTTAATTACTGCCACAAGCTTGAGGCGGGAGGACATCACTCTGGGAGGAGAACGGTACAGAAAGTGCTCCAATCCGGCCTATGGTGTCCTGCTCTCTTCAAGGACTCTGATGAGTTCGTGAAGAGGTGTACTAAATGTCCGAGGATGGGCACTTGTGGATAGCATGATATGATGTTGATACAGCCCATACACTTCTGTGAGGTTTTTGACGCATGGGGCATCGATTTCATGGGTTCGTTCCCTAAGAGTAAGGGATTCGAGTACATTCTGTTGGCCGTGGATTATGTGAATCGTTGGGTTGAGGCCATCCCCACCCGAATCGTAGATGCTAGGACTGTTTGCAAAATTTTGAGGAGGAATATCGTTTCACGATTCGGGCTACCTCGAGTGTTGATATCTGACGGGGGGTCTCATTTCGTCAACGACAAGGTAAAGTCCCTTGTCAGCGAGTTCAGCATAGACCATCGAGTAGCCACTCCATACCACCCTCAGACGAATGGTCTTGCTGAAGTGTCGAACAGGGAGATCAAGACTATATTGCAGAAAGTCGTCTGCCCTGACCGAAAGGATTGGTCACAGCTTTTGGACTCGGTCTTGTGGGCATATAGGACGTCTTTCAAGACTCCTTTGGGTACATCTCCATTTCGCCTCATTTATGGCAAGCCCTGCCATTTACTTGTTGAGCTGAGACATAGGTCACTTTGGGCTCTTACCGACATACTTTTGGATCCAGGGAGTGTAGGAGATCAGAGGAGGGTAGAGTTAGCAGCCCTGGAGGAGCTTCGTGATACAACCTTTTCAAACAGCCTCCATTATAAGAAGATAGTGAAAGACCGGTATGATTCTCATATCAGCCACAACTAGTTTGAGCCAGGACAGAGAGTACGGATGTTTGATGCTAGGCTTCGTCTATTCCAAGGGAAGCTACAGAGCAAATGGAAGGGACCTTATTTGGTTAGAAAGGTACATGACAATGGGGGTATTGATATATCTGAGTTGTCTTCTGATGCTACCTTTCCTGTTAACGGCCAGCGGCTCAAGCCATATCTAGATCATGAGCCGCAGGTCGTTGATGTCACCCCGATTCACTTTGCGTGAGATGTGGTCTCTTGACTCACATGTATTGCATTTCACGCCTGATTCTCACTGTTCTTCCGACTTGTATAGATCCAGTTGTCCATATCACTCTATTCTTTAGTCCCACACCCCTTTTCTCATCTTATGATTATGCTATACTTAGGGTGTACTTTACCCTAAGTATAGGGGGTGTAGGACTCTCGGGTATTCTATTGATTCTTTCTACCTCTGTTTTGCTGCTTATACTTAGGGATATTTCACCCTAAGTATGGGAGGGTAGACCCTGTACATCCTTCCACTCGGATTTCCTCATGTACAGCTTGCTATAGTTAGGATTACTTGATCCTAAGTATAGGGGGAAACACCGAGTCCTCTTCATTCTATTCTTTGATTCATCTTTGTATATACCATTCCTTTTCACTTCCCTATACTAAGCACGAGTTACGTCTTCTTCATCGCTCTTGATCACGTTGAGGACATCGTTCGAGCTAAGTATAAGGGGGTGTCGTATATATTTCACATATACTTTAGCCATAACTCATATTTTGTGTGAGTGTGTTAATAAATAAAATGGCTAAAAATCCATAAAAATTTAAAAATTTTCCCTTGTACATCAAATTCTTCCTGTACATACCTATTCATAAAAATTATTTTTTTACAAATGATTGTAAAATCTTTCTGTGTAAATAGTGTGTAAATATTTTCATATCAAAATTTATGTATATAGTACAATTTTTTTAAAATGTTTGGAAAATAAAAAGTTTGCAAAAACCTCGTGTAAATTTTTGTAAATATTTTGCAAAACTTCGCATTCATGCATACATCCATATTTTCAAACATTTTTCAAAAATTTTGCATAATTGTAAATATTTTGTAAAAAGCATCTTTGTAAATACTTGCACAGTTTTTCCAAATCATAGCTGACATTTAAACTGGCCTGGAATTAAATTGAGAAATGGAGCTCGGTTAAGACCTTAATCCACCTAATTCTAAGAGGAACCTTATAGGGCTTAGGATTGAGACTTTTCAGGTCCATTGGGACTTAATTCTTTGAGTCCACTAGGCTATGAGCATATGTCATCTTAATGAGCCTAAGTAGAGCACTTAACAACACACGCATGACTCTTAAAGACAATGGTTTTACTTGCACCAGCACTTTACACATAGCTCGCCACAGATGAGGTGGTAAGGAGGCAGTTTCCTTTGGCTTGGGGTAGCATATGAGGGTAGTACTTCTAGGTGGAACCTCTCTTCTTCTTATAGTGAAGGAAGTGCATCTCAACTTGGTCTGGTGGTTATGAAGTCTAAAGACAGAAGTTGTGGGTTGCAATAAATCTTCAAAAGAGGGATAATCTACTGGCTCAAGAGGAAAAACTCCTTATGTATATATGTTGCCCCATGTAGATATGTTGTACATATGCACATGAAAAAAATGTGCAAAAAGAAAAGAACTTCAAAAAAGTGGTGGGTCGGATTGAAAATTTAATAATCCCACCGGAGTGTATATAGTCAAATAAAGCAAAGTTTATGTTATACACGACCATCTCATGAAGCTTGCAACGGGAGACTCAGCTACACTAGTTAGAGCTCCCAAGGATACATGGATACACAGGTCATGGTCCATTCTCTTCTTCCCCTCTTCTTGAGCTGGTTGCACTTGAACTTAGAAGGGAATACCCCGCTTCTCGAGGAAAGAGTTGCTAGACCGAGGCATTAGAGTTACCAGGTTGAGGGAGGTTGTTTCTTTATTACTTCTGAGGTGGGGAGCTACATATCACTTACACAATACAAGGAAAGATTCATGGTCATTAGAGTTTGTGTATGTAGACTTGTTCTGATCTGGTTGATTGAGGAGTCTTAACCATAGATTAGTGGAACTTAGAGGCTGTTGAGTTTTAAGCTTAAGTCCAAATAAGGTTCCGATAAATTAATAATCCAAAGGTCTGACTGAGCTCCATATTTCAATTTAATGGAGGAAAGTTTAATAATCAACCTTGATTTCCTCTCTTTTTCTTTCTCTTTATCTTTTTGCACTTCTTTTTCAAATAAGTGTTTGCTAAGGGACTAGAGAAAGTAAAGTATAGGGGGTGATGAATCTCCATTCATCACTCTTTATTCCTTTATTTCAGCTAGAAATCTTGGCAAAATACCATGTAAATACCTGTAAATACAATAAATTGTCAAAATGCATGCATCATGTATTTATTCATAATTAGCATGTTTTTGTGTAAAAATAAAGGAATAAAGAAATAAAAGAAAAAGAGGGAAATATTTAGAATAAATATTGAGTGACCTAATCCCAAGGGAGGGCTCAATATGGGCCGGACCGCAAAATAAAATAAGTAAAGAGAGATAGGGTGACTCAACATGGTGTAAATATCCCTCTATGTGTAAATAATTTATTTCCTAAAAATAAAAATCTACATGTGCTTTCTACACCTTGTACATATTTATAAAAATAAAATAAAAATCAGAAAAAGAAAAATAAAAATAATAAAATTCATTTCCCACCTTGTATATATATCATGTACATATGTATATAGATCTATTTATTTAACTAGTGTAAATAAATCATAAAAATCAAATAAAATTATCTTTTTATTCCAAATTTTATGTTGTAAATAAATAAAATATAAAATTGGAATAATTATGCAAAAATAAACAACTAAAAATAAAAATAAAAATACATATGTATATATACCTATATATAATAATAATATAATGTAAATGCATAATTTATATTTTAAAAAAATAAATATAAATCACTAAAAATACTTTGAAAATAAATAAACATTTTTTATTTTGAAATTTTTTGAATTAAAATCATTTACTATTTTTAAATGAATTTATAAATAATTAATAAAAGGAATTACCTGATTGGTCCACGGGGGATTGTTGACCCCCGGTCAACTCTCCCCCCAGGACCACTTCCTCGCGAGTCGGGTTTCTGACCCGATTTCTCCAAATTTTCCTAACATGATCCGAACTTCATTCATTCAAACCTTAGGCCCCGATTATAATCGATTGATCCGAGACCCTCGCCCAGGGATCTGCCTAGGGATCCAAGCTCCGATTCACTCACCCGACACCCATCTTGCCGGACCCATACCAGTATAAAACCTCGCCTCCGGTCGACTTTTCACGTATCTTTGGCCATCGCCTTCGTCTCCTGGGACATCAATTCTTCTTCCTTGAGTGACAGCTAGCGAGGGAGAGTGTCGCAGTAAGGATTCGAGGCCTGCAGCCATTGATCCGGCGAGCCCCATCGCCGTGCTCCGCCGCGAGGTGAGCCCGAGCCTCTGGACCGTCGTTCCATCGAGGCGAAGACCCCTGGAGGTTCCTGACCTCCAACACAGACACCCTCGACCATCAGGTACCCATTTTAGCCTCTATCCACGCTTTAATTTGGATTATTACGCCGCCGACCGTCACCAACTATTTCCCGACGATCTGATCACCCATCCGATCATTCGACCTGTCCATCACCTCCACAAGACCCCTCTCCACCTGCTCCACCCATTCGTTCACCTTGGTTCACCACAGAACAAGGAATAGGTCTCCGCCGTCGCTTCGTCAGAGACTTTCGCTCCGCCTCACTAGACTACCTCCTCCGCTCGTGACCAGGTCGAGGCATTTTACCCTCGACCCAGGGTTCGTTATGTGCAGCTTGCAGGTCAAAGGACCCCATCTGGGGGTCTAAAAACTGAGGCACAGGAGCTCCGCGCCTTCATCGCCACAGGGACCCTCCAGGGATCCGTGGCTTCATCAGAGCATAGAAGGAGCTGCTGACGACTTCGGCCATCACTTCCCCTCTCAGAGCAGCTCCGGAGGAGCCCCCCACCGCGCGTATCAGGCCAGCGAAGTTTGCCGGTGGCCTGTTCTTGGAGGACCTCCAGATACCGTCCGATCGACCCCCCTCCGCCAGTTCAGATCATAGCCGTCCATCCGTGGAGTGCTTACAACCGTTTGATTTATTTGAGGGTCGCATCCAGAGCGTTCATCAACGAAGGGGTACCCGCGCACCACAGCCGTTAGATCTCCACGTGGCACCCCTTCCGCCGTCGATCGTTAATAACGAGGGTAATTTGCACTTAGGCCCTCCTCTTTTTGCATTTATAGATTAGTCCCGTAAATATGAGTTGCAGTTGTTTTTATTTTTGATAATTTGCACTTTGGACCTTATAGTTTTAGTATTTGCAATTTAGTCCCTGCCTGTGTGAGACACGTGCTTCGACACGTGAGTTTTTGGACAAATTGCATGTATGGGCTTGGGTTTTATGCCATGTTTTAAAATGAAGTTTTAGTTCTAATATTTGCATTTATACCCCTGTGCGTGGTTTTATTCAGCATGTGTGGAAATAGATGTGACTTTTGCTCTGAAATCCTTATATTTTTCGCATGTGTTATATACTCAGCCCTGAAACTAAGTTTCTTTGCAAATAGGTCCTTGTATGCTGTGTGCCTTGTTTATATTGAATAAAATATCAAATCAAACCCAAATCCTGTGAAATTTGGACACGTGGCTCCTGCCACTGTGTAAAAATTTCCCTAATTTTTTGGGACATTTTTGTGGCTTTTCGTTATTTTAAAAAATCAAAAACCTTGATTTTTGCTACCGTCTGGAATAGAAAATCAACTAAAATATAAAAACTTTTCCAAAAATTCTAAAAAAATTAGGGACTGTTTGATTTGTTGTTTTCCAGCTTCTGTCCCATTTTGGCTCATTTGGATTTATAAAACCCATAAAATTGAGAAACCCTAAAGATCTCATAAAAATCATTAAAAATTCTAAAAATTCCAAAAATTACAATTCTAGTTTCTGTAGTTTAGTTTTTGTATTTACTTTTCATAAAAATTGCCATCAGATTTTTAGAGGCTAATTAGTTATTTTTAATTAGCCTATCAAGTCTGACTGTACATTTTGTCATTGTTTTCCCTTTTCTCAATTTTTATAAAATCATCAAAAAATTATAAAATGTCCATTAAATTACCAAAAACACTTGAAAAATAAAAAATACAAAAATAATTTTATTTAAATTTTCTGGGTATTTTTTAGTGTTTAAATAAATTATTGAATTCGCTCTTTTATCCATTTTCTTATATTTTCTTATATAATTAAAAAACACAAAAAATTTAAAAACGTTTAAAATTCACCAAAAATATTTTATTCATTTTTTATCTTTTCGACTAGTTCGTAGGCTCTTCTGAGCCAATCCGTGCTCCTAGTGTTCGACCATGGTCGCTATTCCAGGTTAATAAACTAGCAAGACCGCTTCTTGATTAATGCTTGATTTATCTGTTTTGGTGGTCTCTCTTTTTCTTGTTGAGACTGATTCTCTGAGATCTGGGTCGCAACGACCCTAGATTGATTTCTACCTTTCCCAGATTTAGGAAGGGATTTTTCAGCTCATCAGGAACACATTCTGCCTTGCAAGTCCAACTTACATTTCCCAATTCGGTCTTTAATACCTGGGCCCACCACCCCTAAGGTGAAGTTAACCCATCATTAATTGAACCAACCGTCAACAGACTTAATACTCTCTATACGCAATCCAATATCGCCCCAATAATATGAGCACCCGATATTGGGGTCACTACGTATACGGCCTTACTCTTTCGAGAAGCAAAGAACCCGATCTAAATAAATCATATACAGGATCTGTCACTTCGGACAGGCGTCTCCTATATACAATATTTGGTGACGGAATCCTTTGCCTTGACGGGAGACCATGGATGTCACTTATGTGATCCTCCACCTCATATTCAAATTGTAATAATTAATTATCGTGAATCATATTCACATAATTAACTCTTCCAAGGGAAATACACATCTATTCATAATAGAGTGTTTATTGGATATAATTAATTTAATCACATTAAATTAATCATCAATCCAATTATCAATGAACAAACTTGATAATTACTTGAATAGTAGGTATAATCTCAAAGTATGTATTATTCATATCTTAATAATTAGAAAAATACAATTTGACTTCTCTGGCATTATCGAGTCCCTACCCGTTGTCATGGCCAGTACCGACGAGAGTGGGACAAACCACATACATTGCAACCCGAAACCCCAATGCTCTCTGACTAGGCACCATATCCACCTCAAGAAAGGATAATGCCGGATAGATCATCATGTACTTTGAGATGCTTATCGGTTTTTCAACCGAAATTATACCATATAATATACATCAAAATGATTTTGATTATATTATAAGGAGATTTGCTAAAAAAATCCCCAATCCTATTCATGCAAGAGGGTTTTTCATGTAGAAGTTATCCTACAACTATTGTAGGATAAACTAAGGTTCTTCATGAAAAAGAGTTTGTTGATGATTCATATCAACCAATAATCAAGATCAATTATCTTATCATTATGATTTAGGCAAATGTCATTCAATGAAATAATTATATCTCTAAATATTTCACAAATATTCATCACTAATTATTTCAGAAAATTAACAATTAATTTTCATCATCATATTTGAATGACTTATCACAAGGTTCATGATCAAAAGATATCAATTTCCAGCAGTGACCCCCAATCACTAAAATTAATGTATCTTGATCAATTTAAATCCAAAAAATGCAAAATCAGTTTCCTAAGATTGCCAATTTTATTTATTAAAGAACCCAAGTGATAATTCATGCATTTCTAGGTGGATTAAAACTGTAATTAACTCATTAATCACGTTTAGATCCGCAGTTCCCGCAGCAGTGAATATATGCATATTCAAAAGGCCATATCTTGAGCAAATGAAATTCAAATTTTGTAAACTCAGATCCTATGGTTTCCTTAATTAATGGGGAACAAAATCTAATTGGAAATTTCGTGTTTAAACGATTTAAATAGTACTGAAAATTTCAATTAGACAGAGGTGCGAAAATTGAAATGCGACAAAAATTTCGCGACCCTTTCAAACCCAAGTCGTCCTAGGTCTATGGATCATATCCAAAACCTTATTAGACCTATGGATCTGATACCACTTGAAGGATATTGAGAATCCTAAAGTGCATTACGGAAGCGTGTTGATCGCATCATATGTGATCGGGGCGACTAGTCGCACTAGTCACTAGATGCAGCGGAATTTAAAATTTTAAATCAAGTGATGAAACCACATGATCATGAGAACATTTCTCGGATCGTTTCATCAAACCACAAAGTATAAGGAATACCTCTTGGAGCGTGGTTGTAATCGTGATATCCAAAACAAGAGATCCTCCTGTCTTAAGTCCGATCCACGAAGAACGCACTTGCGGGCGCGATGATGAGACGCGTTCTTCCCGCAATCCTCGATGAAGATCCAAGCAATAAATCCCCTGATTTTATCAAACGAAATCCGTCGTCTTCCTTTAGAGCAAGCAGCCCCAAGAAGAAGGAGATCCTCGAGTCGTCGAAGGCGAAGGCGAGAGACTCTCCTTCTCAACACAAAGTGGACGACTACTTCTTGGAGAACAGAAAGGGAGAGGGCGAGAATGAGAGAGAAAGAGAGAGAGAGAGTAGTAGGCTTCTACAACTCTAAAATAATGTACCTTGAAAGGCTAGGTTATCCCTCCTTTTATATTAGTTTAGGATCCAATGGATCTCAATCCATGGGACACATAGATCGAACAACCATGGTGATATATGTATTAATCAATGGTCATGATTGTTGTTGGCTAAAAAAACAACAACATTAATTTATATTTAAATTAAATATATGTTGCAACCTTATCAATACAATTTAATTTAACATAAATTAATTATCAAGAGATAACAATATAATAAATGGGAGATAACAAATTTCCTCCTAAAATTGAGGGGACGTCACCTTTGACTATGTCATTGGTGATTCCACCTCATTTGGAGGTTATTTATCTCCCTTTTATTTTATATTATTATTTCTCAATGTATTATTAAAAATATCCACCAAATTAATTCCAAATTAATTTGTGAATATTTCAATCATGCCATTGATAAATGTGTGAATCATATTCACAACCCAAACTAATTTGTAAATTACATTTCCAAATAATTAATGTGAATCCAATCCACATTAGTAATTAACAAATGCTATTTACAAAAAATCTCTCTCTCTTTAATATATGTATATTATAAATCATATTTATAATACACAAATATCATGGATAGTATTATCCACATTCTCCAATTCTTGATAATTAAATCCCATTTAATTATCTTGGATAATTATTCTCACAATATGAATCTCATTCATATTATGATTGATAATTAAATCTCATTTAATCATCAAGTCCTTCTTACTTGGATATGTAATTCATCAAATGAATTATTCTTGAACCCCTTCAAGAATAATGTGCTTTCTCCGCAGATACTTGGAGATAAGGACATGGTGATTGTATTGTTCCACGTATAGTGACTTGGATGTTGAGATTTCATCTCAAATCCAGATCTTACGAACCTCCCACAGATGCGTGAATAAATCAAGATCGCAAATCTAATCTTCTCATTGTATCTGAATCTTATTCAGACCAATGTCCAATATTTGGACTAAGATCAGATTGCTTCTCTACTGTGAGGAGTCACTAAAATCTAGACCTGTTTCATCACTCCCTCGGAATGGAAGCGTCATGGTTATACAATCGTTTATGATCACATCACCCTCAGGTATTCCCAATACCTGTATATCCTGCATATTGGAAGACCTATGGTCAACCCGAAGATCAAGATCAATTTTACACTGTCTTCTTCAGGGTTTGATCACTAAGTTTCTCAATCTTAGTCGTTGGGAGTTGGTATCTATCATATGCTTTCCCAAAGCATATATCATACCTTCAAATTCATGTCATGCTTCCAAAGCATGACGACCATGCATTGAATTTGATCGGTCCCATACCTCATGAGTGAGCTCATGTCTTCTGGTTCATAAGTGAACCTGTATGATCCCTATGAAGGATCGTATTGCTCATATGCCCTTATATGCACACCAGCTCGCCGGTGTGTAGACCTTGGTTAGGCCATCAACCTATCGGTCTTCCAAATATACATACTCAGACATATAGCAATACACCTATCTCCGGTCAGAGGATGCGTGCTTATGTTGTGACAACATTCAACATAGGACTTAGGTTATCTCGATCTCATTAAGTCAACCCATTGACCTAACTAATCTGACACCTCCGAATCACTATTCCCATGCAGAGGACCTGCATCAAGAGGTCGGTTAGATATCAGCCTATGTGAGAAAGGATCGCCATCTCCTACTCAGGCTGGAGATCATCTCTTAATAATCATTTGACGGTGCTTGATGAGTCCACTATCTAACTCCTTAGATATTCATCCAAACACTAGTAGCCTCTATGATTCATTTAATGAATCAATAGCTGTATGATCATCAAGATGGCCATGGTACATAACCTTAATTGTACAGAGGGACCTTTTATGCAAATTATTTATTCTTCATTTCAGATCAGGGAATGATATGTGCAATAACATTTATTGCATAATGGCTCACCGTGGGCTCGCATGTCCAACAACCTTCTCACCAGGTTCCCTCTTTCTCTTGAAGATCCATTTACTCCTTAACGGGTCTCACTCATATAGGTGCATCCTCGAGGGTCCATATACAACATTTGTATATGAAGTTTACTTTAGATTTCATTGCTAACGTCCATCTTTCCATGTCATGATCCTCAAGAGCATCATCATATGAAGTCAGATCATTATCATACTTAACTGATGCATGGAATACATCCTCAAACACATTTGAAGAGGTATTAGTGTTTCATCTTTAATTGTCCTCTTAGTTTCCAATTTCATGAGCATCATTATCTTCTCAAGAGTCTCAACCTCTAAGAATCACATTCTCAGAGATGAGATCTTTTAAGAATCTCAAGTTCATAAAGTAGGTATACAATACCATCTTTTATTTTCCTAATAAAGTATCACTCTCTTGTGTTAGATTTCAGACTTGTAGGGAAACATAATAAAGATATATATTGTAGTCTCTGCTATATATATACCTTGAAAACTAAGAGGTGATTATGCTAAGCTTAATCATTGATTAAATCATGTCACACATGATCCAATTGTATCTCCCTACAACTCTATTGAGTTTATATGTCTCAGGAGGAGTGAGATAGGAATGATATTCCTTTCTCCACAATGTATTCCTTGAATTCATCTAAAAGGTACATGGTACCTAGGTTAGATTAAATTCATTTCATCTTCCTTCAAACTTTGGTTCTAAACCAAAATTATGAAATCTTTGAACATTTCAAAGGTTTCTAAGGTGAAGATAAAAACAATCAAATATCACACATAATCATTGAATGATATCACATATCATCAATGTTTATCATGATATAGATGATCCCCATACATCAATATGTATGAGATCTTGAATACCTCAGCATCTAACACCATTCCCAGAGAATGGCGTATTGCACATTTTACTTTGTGTACAATATTCACAAGTATGTAAAATTTGAATTTTAAACATTCTAAAGTTTCATCTCTTATTATTTTATTGATCTCATCAACAGACAAATGTCCAAGGCTTGATGCCAGGTCATTGTCAAATAATCTTCATCCTTCTATTGATTTTGAAATATTTATTTTTCGGTATTTTGAAAGGTTAATGAACCATTCATTAATTTTCTAATCAAGTAGAGTTCTCTATATGTTAGATTACTATCTGAAATATATCCATCATAACTCTTTATGACATGTCTATTCCAGATTTCATGTTTATTTCCAACTTTTAGAAATAAACAATGGGTGTATTCTAATATCTAGGTCATAGAGACATTCTCTAAGACTGAGGGCTCTCCCTTTAAAAATATGAAGTCTATCTATCCAATAGAGATTGTTGCAACAATTGCATCAATATCCATGTGGATGATTATTAAACCTTGAGATAAAAATTATAGTCTTCTAATACATTTGCAACCAATTTGTAAGTGTTATTAGAAGAATGAGATACAATTATTATTCTTTTAAGCTTATCTAATAAGAAAGTCAATTTTAATGATTATATGTAGATTATTCTGATGCACTATCTGAGTCCTTCTCTAAGGATTCTAGATAGACTTGATAGTCATACTATCAACAAATCAGTGTATTGCAATATTGGCATTTATCCAATCTTTTGGATGTCATATGTATGGAAGTCATAGAAATACAGTCAATTCTTTGACTTTCCTTCTCACATGGGTCAAACCCATGCTTCCACTACGCTCTCTTCATCTATAAACAACTATTGCTTAAGACAAAGGATCTCTTATGTTGAACTCAAAAGAATTCAATGTAAGAGCATTTCAACATTTATACATGCTTCGCTCAATTCATACAATATGCATATTATGAAACTTCATGAATGACTTGAGTATAGATTGTAGAATGATGACACTCATCATATCTACATGCATCTTAACTCTAAAAGACTTTGGTTCAGGTATGTACTCAAACATTTTGAATATATCATCTCTTAGAGAGTTACCATTCTGCATGATCCAATGAACCATGTCATTCATGATTAAATGTTGAGATCACTTATGTATGCTAGAACATATTCTTAGATTTTATAAGGATTATTTGACAATTACGATCATCATCGACATTCCACTTGCAAAATACATTCGATGAGATCAAGACTACAGAGACATACAAACCTTAAGGTTGTACTCCTATTGTCTATTTAATTATCATTCCTCATTATTATGAGGAAACTTGCACATTGCAACCACATACATCATGTGTCCAACTACAAGTACAATATCTTGATCATGGATCCAATCCATGATATTATATTGGTAATTATTGAGTATAGTATCGAGTGGGTTTAAAAAAGAATTATCAAAAAAAATTTACATAAATATATATAAATATATATTTTACTTTGATTTAGAAATTTTTATATCAAAGTTGCCTTGCATTGTCAACAGTGAAAGTTCATTCCCTTAATCACTTTCAATATAAGATATACACTTATCGTTATATCTCAACAAGATCTGTGATCTCCTTCCTTATCTTTGTCACATCCCATATATGAGAACATGTAACTCGGATAAAAAGAAGCGGGATTAGATTCCGTCTTGCAAGTCCAACTTGCATTCCCAATTCACTCTTTAACACCCATGCCCACCAACCCTACAGTTATGTTGACCCGTCATTATTTGAACGAATTGTCAACAAGATTAGTACTCGCTATGCGCAATCTAATATCGCCCCAATAATATGAGGACCTAATATTGGGATCACTACGCATACAACCTTACTCTTTTGAAAATCAAAGAGCCTGATCCAGATACGCTTGTATGTAGGATCTGTCACTTTGGAAAGGCGTCTCCTACATACAATCCCTGGCGATGGAACCCTTTGCCTTGATGGGAGATCATGGATGTCACTTATGTGATCCTCCATATCATGTTCAAATTTTAATTAATTATTATGAGTCATATTCACATAATTAATTCTTCCAAAGTAAATAACATATCTATTCATAATAGAATATTTTAATTTTTATTGGATTCCAATCAATCTAACCACATTAAATCAATGATCCAGTTAATATCAAACAAACATTTTTTATTGTTACTGAAATATGTTATTATCTCAAATACATATTATTTCGAATTTTAATAATTACAAAATACCTCATGATTTATCAAGTGTCATACCAACCCTACCCATTGTCATGACCAGTATCGACGGGAGTGGGACATACCGTATACGGTGCAACCTGCTACCCAACGCTCCCCGACTAGACACCATATCCGCCTCGGGCAAAGACAATGCAAAATCGATCACTATGTACTCGAGATGACAATCGATTTTTCAATCGAAGCAATACCATATAATAATAATCAAAATATTTTTTATTAATATTATAAGGAAATTTGCTAAACAAATTTCCGATCCTATTCAAGCAACTATATTTATTGGAAAGAAAATTAACTAATTTATGATCTAGATCATATCTAAATAATTATTGGTTAAAATAATGTAATTTAAAGAAAAAATTATCATCAAATATTTCACACATATTTATCCATAATTATTCCAAGAAATTAAACCATTTAACTCCACTAATTGATTAAATGACAATCACAAGGTTCTTGATTAGGAAACTAATTTCCAGCAGTGACCCTCACTAAAATTAGCAAATCTCAATCAATTTACATCCAAATCATGCAAAATAAGTTTCTAAATTTGCTAATTTTATTTAAAAGAGAACCTAAGTGATTTTAATGTATTTGTAGGCATTTCAGAACAGTAATTAACTCCTTAATTACGTCAAGATTCGCAGTATTCGAAACAATGGATACATGTTCACTAAAATGATCATAACTTGAGCAAACGGATTCAAAATCACACAATCTCAAATCCCATGATTTTCTTATTTAATGGGGAACATACACCAAAAGATAATTTCGTGTTTAAATATTTTAAACAGGGCCGAAAATACTCACTAAACAGAGATGTGAAAATGAAATGCGATAAAACTTTCGCAAACCCTAGCGAATCAAAGTCGTCTAATGTTTATGGATCGTATCTGAAACCTCCAACCTAAGGCTATGATACCACTTGAAGGATATTGTGATATCTTCAAGCACATCATGGAAGTGTGAGGACCACATCATATGTGATCGGGAGCGACTAGTCACACTAGTTGCTCAGGGTAGTGGAATTTTAAAAAAACTTCTTGCGACGAAACCACATGTTCCAAGATCACCTATCGGATCATTTCTTCTAAACCATAAACACGTAATAAGATTAACTCTCGGATCATGGTTGCGATCGAGCCTTTAAACACAGAGACCTCCTATCTCAAGTCCGATCCAACGGAGGAGATGCTTGCGAGCCCGTTAATGAAAAGCATGCTTCTCGCAATCCATGTTGATGATCCAAGCGGTGAATCTTCTGATCTCATCATACGAGATCTGAAGTCTTCTTTACGAGCAAGGTGCATCAAAGGAGATGGAGATCCATGAGCAAATAATCTGACAGTATAACGGTGGTGTTACGACGATGACAACTCTCTCCAGGGCTCCATGGTGGACGACCATAAGAGTGAGAGGGAGATGGTGCATAAAGAAAGAGAGAGAGAGAGATAGAGAGAGAGCATATGAAGTTGTTGTTGTAAATTAGAAGAGCAAGGGATGACTCTTCATGTATAGGGTTTTGGGAGTCCTTGGATCACAATCCATGGATTACACAAAATCAATGGATGAGATTGATTTGTGTGGCTTTCAATGGACAAGATTTTATTGGAAAAACACAACTATTAATTTTATTTATATTAAATATATATATTGATAAATCAATATAATTTAATCCTAATATAAATCAATTAAAATTGGAGACAATGGAAAGGAGATAATCTCCGTCCATATAGGAGGAGTGGACGACTACCCTTTCCTTATAGGAATTGGTGGTCGTCCCCTCTCCTATCAGGAAAGATCTCTATATAATTTTCAAGATTACATTATTTCATGTATCTTCAATATTTACAACAACAATTGTTGTAAATTATTCTACAAAAATAATTCATAATTATTTTGTGAATAGTGTAGTCTTGCCATTGGAAATTTGTGAATCACATTCACATCCCAAAATAAAATGTAAATTACATTTTTAATTAATTGTCCAATGTGAATACAATTTATATCAACATTTAACTAACTAATGTAAATTACAAATATCTCTCTTTTATATACTATATAATAAATTACAAAAAGTTTTCTAAACTATATACATGTTTCAATGTCATACTTAAACTTTAAAAAGTAACAATGTAGTACCCCAAGTTTCAAATGTATCTCAATGTAGTCCTTAACCATAGAAATTTAGTTGATTATTTCATCATTTTAACCGTAAATTTCAATAGTATGGGACTACATTGAGATAAATTTGAAAGTTCAGATACCACATTGTTACTTTATAAAGTTTAGGTATGACATTGAAACCAGGTGTATAATTCAGGGACTTTTTTGTAGTTTACTCTATATTATCAATCATATTTATAATATATATGATTAATATGGATAGTACTATCTACATTATTCATATCCATGATAATTAAATCACATTTAATCATCTTAGATCTCTATTCTCATGTGCCCAAATAATATGAATCACATTCACATTATTCACATCTTTGATAATTAAATCACATTTAATTATCCTAGATAACTCTCCTTATAATATGAATCAAATTCATATTCTTCATGATAATTAAATCACATTTAATTGTCAATTTTGTCAATGCTCGGATATATATATCAATAATGAAATTATCCATGAATTCTTTCAAAGATAATGTGTTTTCTCCGTCGATACTTGGAGATAAGGACATGACGATTGTATTGTTCCACATTTAGTGACTAGGATATTGAGATCAAATTTCAAATCCAGATCTTGCGGATTTCTCATAGATTCTTGATTAAATCAAGACCATAAATCTGTTCTTCTTATTGCATCTGAATCACATTCAGATCAATGTCCAATATTTGGACCAAGATCATATCACTTCTCTACTGAGAGGAGTCACTAAAATACAGACATGTTTCATCACTCCATAGGAATGGAAGTGTCATGGTTATACAATCGTTTATGATCACATCACTCTCAAGTATTCCTAATACCTGTACATCCTGCATACTGGAAGACCTAGAATAAACCAGAAGTACAAGATCAATTTTACATTATCAATTCAGGGTTTTTAAGTTTCTCATTCGTTCGTTAGGAGTCGGTATCAATCATATACTTTACAAAAGCATATATCATACATAGATGTTGATCATATACTTTCTAAAAGCATATATCATTCCCTTGAAATTCGGTCAAACATCCAAAGAAAGACGATCGTGCATGAAATTTGATATTCCCAATATCTCATGAGTGAGCTCATGTCTTTATGTTCAGTAAATGAACCTGTATGATCCCTTTGAGAGATCGTATTACTCCGATGCCTTTGCATGCTCATAGTGCGCCGGTGTATAGACCTTGGGTATGTCATCAACCTATTGGTCTGCCAAATGTACTCAGACATATAGTAACACATCTGTCTCTGGTCAGAGGATGTGTGCCTATATCGTGTCAGCATACGACATAGGACTTTGGTTATCTCATTCTCATTACATCATCTCTTTGACCTAACTTATTTAATACCTCCGAATCTCTATTCCTATGTAGAGGACCTGCATCAAGAGGTCGGTTACATATCAGCCTTTAGAGAAAGGATCAACATCTCCTTCTCTGGCTAGAGATCCTCTCTTAATAATCATTTGATGGTGCTCAATGAGTCCTCAATCTAGTTTTTAGATATTCATCCAATACCAAACTCTATGATTCAATATTGAATCAACATATGTATGATCGTTAAGATGGCCATGGTACATAACCTTAATTGTACCATGGGACTCATTATGCGAATTAATTATTCTTCATTTCAGATCTGAGAATGATATTTGCAATAACATTTATTACATAATGGCTCGCCATGGGCTCGCATGTCCAACAATATCTACTATGTATTCATTGTTTCTAAAGGTAATGTTCTTTTGCAAAGGCAAACATACCATAAGTCGTTTTGCAGTAGGCACATGGTATTGTATCAGAAATTAATAGATTCTCCAAATTGCCTCGTAAGAAGAGACATATCTACAATCCAGAAATTCTTTTATCTCATCAATATCTTGTTGATTCCCTTGTAAATCTTGATTTTACTTCATATTATTTTCAAGTCTAACTCGAATTCAACCCGATCTTTTATTAGTACTTACATAATTACTTAATAGTTTTGGATTGATTATACCATTCCACATGAGTGTGAGCATGATATCTAATAATTAAATTTCTATTATAAGGAACACAAAAACTACTATCAATTTTAATACTGCTTTTTAGCACACTTATACTATTGTCTCATCTCTTGTATGTAGAAAAACTATTATCATCTATAGTTATTCCATTGTTAAAGGTTTTTGGATAAAACTTTCAACATTTTCCTTTTACCATGCAAGTTTTTCTAGAGTTTAACATTCCACGTGATCATATATCATAAACTGTAACATCCCGGGCTTAGGTCCCCGGTCCGTTATCGAGGAAAACTGACCCTGACAACTTGTTGGGTACGGGACCAATTGGACACATTGACAACCATCCAAAATGCTTAAGCCAAGTCGTCAACTGATGACGCGCTCGAGCGACTAAGGTAAAGAGGTATCTTAGGTCGTTGCGACCTCAACCACTCGGGCAGCTATGTCAATTAAGAAAACGAAGACCACCAAGGATAAAAATCAAACAATCCAGTACAAAATAGTGGTCTCGCTATTTTATTTTACCTGGTATAGCTACCAAGGTCGAACACAAGAAGCACAGTATGCCTAAGCTACGAAGTAGTCAGAAATCCAAAAAAAATATTTTTGGTGGATTTTATATTTTCCAATTTTTTTAGAGTTTTTAATATGAGGAAAGGATAAAAGCACTCAACAATTCACAATCAAACAATTATTTAATACATCAAAAATACTCAGAAAATTCGAATAAAAATATTTTTGGGTTTTGGGAATATTCAGATGTTTTTGTTAGTTTTCTTGAATTTTTCTGATTTTTAGTTGATTTTATAAAAATGAAACAAAGTCAAAAATGCTAGACAGTGTACAACTGAGATCAAAAGGCAAGTTAAAAATTATTAAAATACCTATAAAATCCCAACATCAATTTTATGTGAAACTATAGACTAAAAACTAACTACATGAGAAGAAACCATATTTTTTATTTTTTTCGGAATTTTTAATGATTTTTATAAGATTTTTAGTGTTTTCAATTTTTAAGGTTTTTATAAAAGCAAATGCGATAAAAATTAGATACAAGCAAAGTCAAAATAAACACACGGCAATTTTTTTTAGAAATTTTAAAGGGTTTTTAATATTTTTAGTTGATTTTTAAGACTAGACAGAAGCATATTTTACGGTTTTTGAATTTTTAGAAATACTAAATACAAACAAAATGAGCCCAAAATTTCAAAGAAATTTTTACATCATGGCAGGTGCCATGTATCCAAATTTCATGAATTTTGGACGAAATTTGCTATTTAGTAAAACCAATCAAAGAGACACAACACGTGGACCTAAATGCAAAGAAAACTAGTTCCAGGTATCAAAGATTAACACACATATAAAAGTATAGGGTCTGCTCTGCAATTTTTCCACAAATTCACGCACATGTCCAATACAGCTTGCACAACGATATAAGTGCAAATACTAAAACTAAAACATCAAATCATAACATGAATGAAGTCCAGGGTAGTACATGCAAATATCCCAAGAAAACACGTGACAATGCACGTGCAACCATAATAGAAGTACTAAAATGTAAATATGAAAACCTCTAGGGGCACAGATGTAAATTGGTACATTGTATACTTTTTTTACATATTAAACAACAAATAAAATAAAGGCAGGGGTATAGGAGCAAATTACAAAGGCTGGTCGTGCGGGTCATGTGGGGTGACAGGTGGCGCTCTTTGAGTGGATGGCGACGTGCGGCTCTGGTGCTGACAGCTGGTGCATCCAACGGTCTAACGACGAAGTGAATGTGTGGCGTATGGGAGCCGTTAGATGTCAGATCAAACGGCCTGACAGGCGCAGGCGGTGGACGACTTTGATGCGAACTGGCGGAAATGCGATGATCCGATGGTGGAAGAGGAAGCTGGACGAACTCCGCCTGGGCAAAGTTCACCAGAGAACCGGTGGTGATCCGACGCTCCGATGGACGATCGGACGATGGGGGAAGACTCGCGCCGCTCCTCCGCGTCGGGTGGACGGGTCCGATTGACTCACCGACGGTCAGATTTCCTGGATGGGGTGTGCAACCTGTGCGAGCTCCGGTGAGGCTGGATAAAGGCAAACTGAGACGTGACCACGTGCGCAAAGACCTATGGGATAAAGCTCCGACTTGGAGGGGTAATTTGGTCAATGTTATTTGACTAAAGATAAAGGTAAGCGAAGATGGTTGGAGAAGGGAGGTTCCATCGAGGCGATGGAGGGAACCTAAGCCTAGTCTTGGCTCAGATAGCCAAGATTTGGGTGATTAGGATGCGGAGGAAGGGTGACGATGAACGGGGGTGTCACTCGGAATGGATATAGGTAATTGATGGAGCTTCGACCACCGGGTCCGAGCCCGTGCGCGAATCGAGGAAGATCCGTCCTCCCCTAGGGATCCGTGAGGATCGTGGATCTAAGGAGAAGGAGCGGGCGGTGGAGTTGGGGCAAGAGGTGGTTAGATCCACTCCAAAGAATTTGGAGAAATCAGGCGCGTGAAACAGATCCGCGAAGAGAGGGTCCGGGAGGGGGAGTTGACCGAGCTCAACATCCCTCCTGGACCAATCAGAAAATTCGATGGTCAAAATCAATTGTAAAATCATTTAAAATAGAAAGCTATTTTATTTTAAAATATGTTCAACATGAAAAATGTTTATTATTTTTCAAACTATTTTCAAGTGATTTTTATTTATTTTTATGAAAAATAAATTAAGGTATATACACTATATTTTATTATGTACATGTATAAAATAATTATTTATTTTTATTGTAATTTTTATTTTGTTTATTTTTGTACAAATACCCCAATTTTATATTTTATTTATTTACAACATAAAATTTGAAGTATAAAATAATTTTTATTTTATTTTTATGAGTTGTTTACAAATGTTAAATAAATAAGGATTTGATACATATATACATGTATTGTGTACAAGGTTGTATAGAGAAATTATTTTATTTTTATTTTATTTTTAAGAATATATACAAGGTAATATAAACACATTTTTATTTTGATTTTTGTGAAAATAAAATATCTATCTATCTATATATACATAGAAGGGGAAGCATACAAGGTAGAGTGGCCCTATCTCTCTCTACTTATTTTATTTAGCGATGAGGCCCATGTTGGGCCCTCTCTTGAGATTTGGTCACTCAATATTTATTCTAAATATTTCCTTCTTTTTCTTTTATTGTTTATTCTTTTATTTTTTTGCACAAATACATGCTAATTATTAATATTTACAAATGCATGCTTATTGGTAACTTATTATATTTACAAGTATATACATGATGTTTTTGCCATGATAATTAGATAAAATAAAAGAATAAAGTGTGATGAATGGGGATTCATCATACCCCTATACTTTACTTTTGCTAGTCCCTTAGCAAACACCTATTTGAAAAAGAAATGAAAAAGAGAAAGAAAAATAAAAAGAAAGGAAATCAAGGTTGATTATTAAACTTGCCTTGATTAAATTGAAGTATGGATCTCAGTCAAGCCTTTGGATTACTAATTTGTCGGAATCTTATTTGGACTTAAGCTTAAAACTCAACAGCCTCTAAGTTCCACCAATCTATGGTCAATACTCCTCAATAATCCTGATCAGAACAAGTCTACATACATGAACTCTAATGACCATGAATCTTTCCTTGTATTATGTAAGTGATATGTAGCTCCCCACCTCAGAAATGACAAAGTGACAACTCCCCTTAACATGGTAACTCTAATGCCTCAGTCTGGCAGCTCTTTCCCTGAGGAGCGGCGAATTCCCTTCTAAGTTCAAGTTCAACCGGCTTAAGAAGAGGAGGAAGAAGAGAATGGACCGTGACTAGTGTAGCCATGTATCCTTGGGAGCCCAACCAGTGCAGCTAAGTCTCCCGTTGCAAGCTTCACGAGATGAGCGTGTGTAACATAAGCTTTGCTTTATTTGACTACATACACTCCGGTGGGTATTTTATTTTCAATCAGACCCACCACTTTTTTGGAGTTTTCTTTCTTTGCACATTTTTTTGATGTGCATATGTACAACTTATCTACATGGTGCAGCATATATTCATAAGAAGTTTTTCCTCTTGAGCCAGTAGACTATCCATCTTTTGAAGCTTTATTGCAACCCACAACTCCTGTCTTTAGACTTCAACACCACCAGATCAAGTTGAGACACACTTCCTTCACTATAAGAAGAGGAGAGGTTCCTCCTAGAAGTACTAACCTCATATGCTACCCCCAACCAAAGGAAACTACCTCCTCATCACCTCATATGTGGAGAGCTATGTGTAATGTGCTGGTGCAAGTAAAGCCATTGTCTCTGAGAGTCATGTGTGCGTTGTTAAGTGTTCTACTTAGGTTCATCAAGATGACATATGATCATAGCCTAGTGGACTCAAAGAATTAAGTCCCAAATGGACCTGAAAAGTCTTAACCCTAAGCCCTATAAGGTTCCTCTTAGAGTTAGGTGGATTAAGGTCCTAACCAAGCTCCATTTTCCAATTTAAATCCAGGATAGTTTAAATGTCAATCATGATTCAGAGAAATTGTACAAATATATTCAAAAATGTTTTTATGCAAGTTTTTGGAAATGTGCAAAATTTAAAAAAAAATATTTGAATGAATGAATGCATGCATGGAGTTTTGAAAAATATTTACAAACATTTACACAAGGGTTTTTGCAAACTTTTGTTTTTCAAACACTTTACAAAATTTTTGTATTATATACATAATTTTGATATCAAACTATTTACAAACTCTTTACACAAATCATTTTTACAAACATTTGTACAAAAATATTTTTTTATAAATAGCTATGTATGTGCAATAAAGAATTTTTATGTACAAGGAAAATTTTTAAATTTTTATGGTTTTTGGATACAAGATTTTTAGCCATTTTATTTATTAACACACTTACACAAAGTACGAGTTATGGCTAAAGTATATATGAAATATATACAACACCCCCTATACTTAGCTCGAACGATGTCCTCAGAGTGGATCAAGAGCGATGAAGAAGACATAACTCGTGTTTAGTATAGGGAAGCCCTCCTCTGATCTCCTACACTCACTGGATCCAAAAGTATCTCAGTAACAGCCCAAAGTGACTTATGTCTAAGCTCAACAGGTAAATGGCAGGGCTTGCCATAAACGAGGCAAAAGGTAAATGTACCCAATGGAGTCTAGAAGGATGTCCGATATGCCCACAAGACCGAGTCCAAAAGCTGTGACCAATCCTTTCGGTCAGAGCGGACGACCTTATGTAATATAGTCTTGATCTCCCTAATCGACACTTCAGCAAGACCATTGGTCTGAGGGTGGTATGGAGTGGCTACTTGATGGTCAATGTTGAACTCGCTAGCAAGGGCCTTTAACTTGTCGTTGATGAAATGAGACCCCCCGTCAGATATCAAAACTCGAGGTACCTCGAACCATGAAATGATGTTCTTCCTCAAAAAACTGCATACAGTCCTAGCATCTGCAGTTTGGACGGGGATGGCCTCAACCCAATGACTCACATAATCAACGACAAACAGAATGTACTCGAATCCCTGACTCTTAGGGAATGAACCCATGAACTAGATGCATCACAGAAGTGAATGGGCTGCATTGACATTATATCACGCTGTCCACAAGTGCCCATCCTCTGACAGTCAGTACACCTCTTCACAAATTCATCAGAATCCTTGACGAGAGTAGGCCACCATAGGCCAGATTGGAGCACTTTCTGTGTCGTTCTCCTCCCAGAGTGATGTCCTCCTGCCTCCATCTTGTGGCAGTAGGTGAGGACGCTATGATGCTCCTCCTGAGGAATGCACTGTCACCAGACACTATCCCCTCCCTCATGGTAAAGGATGGGATCCTCCCAATGGTAAAACTTGGCCTTCGCTAGGAAGGTCTCAAGTCTCTGCCTGGGTCAACTTTGTGGAACTTTCTTGGCAACAAGATAGTTCACAATGTTAGCATACCATGGGAGCGGGGCGATAGCAAGGATCGCCTCATCTGAGAAGGTCTCACATATAGGATCAATCTGCTCAGAATCCTCAAGATGCTCTAATCGGGAGAGGTGATCTACCACCACATTCTTGACTCCAAGCTTATCCTCAATCTCAATATCAAACTCATGGAGTAGAAGGATCCATCTAGTAAGTCTCTCTTTGGCATCCTTCTTTGCCATGAGGTACCTGATGGCTGTATGATCTGTAAAAATGGTCACTCCAGATCCAATGATGTACAATCTCAACTTATCTAGGGCAAAGACTATGGCTAGCATTTCCTTCTCTGTAATAGTGTAGTTCCGTTGTGCGACATCCAATGTACGGCTAGCGTAGTGAATGACAAATGGTACTCCATCCCTCCTCTATCCCAGCACAGCCCCTACGGCAAAATCGGAGGCATCCGTTATGATCTCGAATGGGAGAGACCAATTAGGCGGCCGGAGGATAGGAGCCTCAACAACTAGACTTTTGAGAGTCTCAAATGACACAAGACACTTATCATCGACTATGAACTCAATGTATTTGGTCAGCAAATCAGTTAACGGGAGGGCAATCCTGCTGAAATCATCAATGAGTCATCGGTAGAAACCGATGTGCCCCACAAAAGACAGTAACTGTTGCAAGTTGGACGATGGATTGAGTTTTCTAATGATATCCACCTTGGCCGGATCAACCTCCATGCCCCTGTTGGAGATGATATGACCAAGCACTGTCCCTTGAGTCACCATGAAGTGACTCTTATCCCATGATAACACAAGGTTGACTGCGATGCATTGCTGCAGGCCGCGGTCTAGGCACTTAAGACAAGCATCGAACCCATCGCCGTGGACCGAAAAGTCGTCCATGAAGATCTCCAAGCACTCACCCACCATGTCCGAAAAGATGGACAACTTGCACCTCTGGAATGTTGCCGGAGCATTGCATAGACCAAAGGACATGCGTCTGAAAGCATATGTCCCAAAAGGACAAGTGAATGTGGTCTTGTCCTGGTCCTCTGGCGTAATGGCCACCTGATTGTATCCGGAGTACCCGTCAAGAAAGCAGTAATGACTCTTCCCAGCTATCCTCTCTATAATCTGATCAATAAAAGGCAGTGAGAAATGATCCTTCTTGGTGTCCTGGTTCAATCGTCTGCAGTCCACACAGACCCTCCAAGAAGTGGGTACCCGGGTAGCAATCTCCTCCCTAGACTCACTCACAACTGTAGTGATGCATGTCTTCTTGGGCACCACAAGTAACGGACTAACCCACTTGGAGTCAGAGATGGGGTAGATAAAATCTGCGCTCCATCATTTTGAGATTTCCTTCATGACAACCTCTCGAAGATTTGGGTTCAGCCGTCACTGGAACTCACGTGATGGCTTGGCATCCTCTTCAAGATAGATATGGTGGGAGCACAGGGCCGGACTTATCCCCTGGAGATCAGCTACGCTCCATCCTATCACCTTGCAGTTCTTTTCAAGAATCTCCATCAGACGAGATTCTTGCTCTCCAGTCAAATCTGTTGAGATAATGACTGGGTGTATCTAATGCTCACCCGCAAGGAACCTATACTTCAGCGACTGCGATAAGGTCTTTCGCTATAGACAACTGGGAGCTGGCAGATCTAGTCTCTGAAAGGTCTGAGTGAACGTAACCAAATCCGTGTGGGAGAACTCTCGCTGAATCTGAAGATATGGTGAAGATTGCTCTGCTGGTGTCTCTGTACTATGAATCGGTTCGGTCTCCACCCTAACTGCTGGCTCTGTGGAAATCAAACAAGGAATCATATCATCTTATCTGCCCAATCAACGTCTGACTCCGAGGGATCTGAATCTGAATCAAACAACACATCAATTGCCTCGCTATCAGGAACATGGTCTGTTGCCTCAAAGTTATCCTCTGCCAGGTTTGCGCTCTCCAAGCTCTCCTCTACTGGAATCGGTGCATCAGCAGGGCCTGAATCTGAGAGCATGGCTCGTGAAATGGGGTCTGCCCAAACTACCTCATCATCTATGATCACAAAATCACACTCTTGGTGGATGTCTCGCCCTGCCTCTATCTTCTGTTCTGAATCTATGAATGGCTCTGAGCAAGCTCAATCTCACGCTCTAATCTCATCGATCTTCTCTATTTGTATACTCTTACCCTCGACACGAAAGTATACCTTCCTGCTATCAAGGTCGGACATTGCCTTGGCTGTGGCCAAGAACGGGCATCCTAGACTGATGGGGTATTGTTCACAGACTCAGGGATCTCTGTGATCAACACTACAAAGTCCACGAGGAATTGTAGGCCATGAATTGTGAAGATCACGTCCTTCAGTAACCCCTTCGGCCTCTTGGCAGATCGATCAGCAAACTGAAGGACTGTCCTGCTCTGTCTAAGAGGGCCAAACTCGAAGCGGTCGAGTAAGGCTACTCACGAACTGAAAATCCAACCCATTAAAAGTGTGGACTTAACACTCAGGGGTCATTGCAGTCTGGTCGAATTCGATTCGTCAAAAACCATCTTGATTAATAGGTCGATGAAATCAAATGGTTATATTTGTATTTTAATTGATAAGTAACCAAGGTCGAACTCAGGGACACGAGCCTCTCTCGTGATATTTGGACTTGAATTCATTTAACTAAGTGTTGGGTCAATGGATAGTAGGTCGATGGATGCATGAAAATCGGACAATATGCATTAAGTAATCAGGAAACATGCATTTTTTTATTTGATTTTTAAGCATGCAAATAAATGAGATGCTATGCAAAAATATGCCCCTACAATATTTGAGTACAATGGCGATTCAAGGTGTCAATTTCAGGATCAAATCATGCTTTGCATTAAAACATAAATTGGCATTGATATGAACAAAGTACATGACAATTCAATTGTTTTTAGCAAGATGAATTGCGTGTAAATGTGTAAATCAAGCATGCCATAATATATATAATGAAACGAGCATTAAAATGAGATTGAAATCATCAAATTCGGATTTAAAATGCTCAAGATATTAAGCATTAAGTCCAGGGGCATAAATGAAAGAAAACATGAAAGATAACTAGCAAACAAGTCCCTAGGAAGGACTAAAATGCAAATAAAATAAGGCGCAGGACCTTCCCTGTAAGTAACCCACACACACGGGGGTATTTTTGCAATTAGTCAAACCCGTAGGTGGTCGGTTGCAAAATACCCCAAGCACACGTGGACAACACGTGGTCTCAAGACCTATCTGTAATTTTGAAGAAGTATGTGGCCTACCTGTAATTCACCCTGGCCGTACGTGACCAGCACGTGCACTTCAGGGTCGGTAAATGCTTCAGTCTAGGCGGAGGCTTGGGACAACTTCGGCTAGGCTCGGAAGATATGAGCCTCTAGGCTTGGGCTCGGATGAGGCTCGGAGCTCTAGGGAGGCTTGGGATAGGTTCGGGGCACCCGAGCCTGCTGGTCTGGAGCATAGGATTAGCGAAACTTTGGCGATGCAACGTGGATCGGTGTAAACCATCCGATCATCAAGATCAGATGGCTGATGTACGCTCTTGGATAAGTAACGTGGCCCTTGGCAAGCCGTCTGAACTTGCCCATCGGACGGAGCCTATACGTCGTGTTCTTCAATTCTTCCCCTTCAACGGCGGAGTAGGCTATGCTCCGGCCAAGCTCGTAAAGATGAACGATGGAGAGTGATAGAGCGTAGAATGACCTAGTAAATTCAGAGAAAATGACATAAAATACAAAGGAGTTCGAGAAAGCTTACCTGGGGAACAATGGCGGTCAAAGGCTTGGGCTGAGTGTCTGGAAGACACTCCGGTCATCGCTGGACCCCCTCAGTCGGGTGGGGTAGCTTGGCGGAGGTGAAGCTCCACGGGGCTAAGCCTACCATGGCTTAGGGTCAGCACCGGGAGCTCGCGCCTTCGTTGCGCCTCGATCAGCCCTCCCCCTGTCACGAGGAGGAAGAGAGGGGTTGAGCGGAGCCCCACGTAAAGGTTGGCATCGGTCTGAGGCAACGGAGAAGAGGTATGTGAAGGAGCGAATGTGGTGATTCAGGTGAGGGCGACATGGTTTGTGTGGCGATTTTGGAGCGAGGCGAAGGTTGTCGTGACGTGCATGGAGGCTCGCGAGGATCGTGGATGATCGGGGTACGTCGTGGGGTGGTTAGAGCTTGGAGATGGGGAACGTGGACTCGGGGAGAAATGGAAGGGGGAAGGTGGTTAGCGAGCTGGTGAACGTGGGTGAGAGAAAGGGTCCAAGGTAGAAGACGGTGCTTTGGCCGTTGGATCTTTAGATCCAACGGCTGAAAGAAGGGCGCTAACGAGCGGAAGGGATTAGGTTTCAGGCGGTTTGATCAAGAGGCGTATGGATCGCCACGTGGCACCAGGAGAAAGAGGCGGGAGTGGACGGTTGTGATGTGATCATTGGATAGATCGGGCCGTGGATGGAGCAGCGGAATGGAGCAGCTGAGATGAAGTGGCTGGAGGCGATTGAGGGGTGCAAATGCAACCACGTGTCATGCTGTGGTTAAGGCGCTATTGGCGGGCTGTGATGGATCACAAGCTTTGATCGGATGGCAGGTAAGCAGAGGGTGCGTGAGAGATCCAACAGCAGGGAAAGAGTGAGGCAGGAGCAAAGTGGATCCACGTGGCCGAATCAGATTATTGCGACAAAGATTTGAACAAATGAAGAGGAAAAATATCGAATTTGAAAAAACTCAAAACATGAAAGTTGTAGATCTTGATGAGATCTACAAGTTTCATGTTGACCAAAAATGGAGATGAGGTCGTTTAAAGGTATAAAATATTTTTGAGGGTGTTTTTAAGGGAAAAAACACCACGGACTTTAATTTTGACATTTTTTGTGTTTTTAATTTATTCAATGACTCTGATAATTATAAAACTTTGTCTAGTTTTTCTTGACACCTCATCTAAGATAGGGGGTTGATTTCAGTGAATTATCAACATGAAACATGGTTTCATCAACCCCCTATACTTAAACTATGCCCGTCCCCGAGCATCAAAGAAAATGAATGAACCGGATTAACCCCCTTGTGCATGTGCATACAGGATTTAATCTGTTCAAGTCCTCTCAAATTTAGAGATCCAAAATCTTAGAGCTCAACCCAACCTTACTCAAGAGGTAACCAATTCCTCTAGTTTTTTAGACTCTCTCTAGTGTACATATAACTAAGGATATGACATTTAGTGTTGACTGCGTTTGCGAGAGTAGAGTCAAAACGTCACCCAAGATTTTGGTCCAAGAAATTCTCCTAAGAACCCAATCCTCAACACTAAGGAATAAATCAAATCTTGCATCCAGTCCACCGTCTCTTTAGTTGTCAGACTTGAAAGTGTAGATGGAAGGCCAGTAATGGAGGACATGGGATTGTGTCATTTCTCCTCTCCCTCTCATTGGAACAAGGATTCTCTCTAGTGCTTTATTACGCAACACATATTTTTGGTGTTGATCAGTGCATCCGTCAAGAGAAGTTGGAGCCGTCTGCACTTGTTTTCCAAGGAATACACCGGGGTACGTCTCTTTTGAGTACCTATCGTACCTTCTACACCCAGACTTGTATCATTTACGATGCAGAGCCCTTTTTTGGTGCAAGCTCGACTCCTGGTCCTTATAGCGGTGGTCCAAGTGGACACTCTGAAATGGTTGGGAGCGCTCGCCTTTAGTGGAAGCTCTTTGATATTTGACTTTGTGGAATGAGAGCTTTTCTTTCACATTTCATTGCTTTGTAGTATTTTGGCTAGCTCCACGGCTTTTACCAAGAGTTGGCGCACACTTATCAACATTTTTATTTATTTCACACCCTGGCACTTAGGTCCATGTCAAAAGATTAGTATAAAAACCAAGTTCTCATATAGGCTAAAGTTGCTGACACTTAGATTTCATGAAGCCTTCAAAGATTTTATCCCATCCTCGAGCATCATTAGATCAAGTCCAAACTCGAATCCCTCATCCCAGTCCCTCAAGTGAAGAGTCAACTCATCTCATCAAAACCGCAGTCGTGCATGTGATGTGCTGATCATATTTTTAAGGTCAGAGATTAAGCATGCAATATAGCACACAAATCTAGAAATCTAGGGGAATGTGGATGATTAAGTCTAAGACCCTGATGGCTAAGGTTGGTTAACCTAAAATCTCAAAACCTCGCAAATCAAGCTTTCTTGAACAATTCAGATCCTGGGTGGAAGTGAGAATGTAGGGGATTTAATCCAACTCCTTCATCATCATTTTTTATTCTTTTTAAGAGACATTATGACTGCCTAAACTCAATTAAGTAGATGCATCTGCATTCAGCCAGTATAGGTGTAAGTACAGGCCGGAGCCCATTGCTTGAGGATGGAGCCTTACGCAATATCCTCTAAACTACCCACTCTGCTAAGGGTGAACCCTCACTGAACGCGGCTACTTATTTGGATTTAGTAGTCAATCTAACTCTTAAGGGATGTTTGGATTTTTTCTCATTTTTATGGATTTTTTATTAAAGGTTAGAACACAAGTTAGACTCAACTTTCCTTGAAATCAAAAAGAATTTTCAATATCATGTCACACAAGTAAAGATTTTCAAAAACATTTTCAAAAGATTTTTCAAAAAAAGAGAAATTCATTTTTCAAATCATTTTCAAAAATATTTTTTCTATAAAAATAGTTAAACATACTGTAGAAAGCCTTGAAAATAATTTTGTCCACTTAGTTCAAAGGATTTAATTTGGCCCAAAAAGATTTAAATTTTTCAAAATTTTCCAATTTTAGCTAAAGTACACATACTGTATATATGGTATACCCCCCTATACTTAAACTTTGCTATGTCCTCATAGCACTAAATGATACAAGTCCATAGGTCCATTTAAATATAGGAAAATATACGGGAACTAAGGAGGACTCCCCCTATTCTTAGGTTAGAAATAACCTAACAATAGAGGCAAGGAAAGATGAGTAGAAAAATCACGGAGAATCAAGTCCCCCCATACTTAGGCTGAGAGTAGCCTAAGTATAAAGATTGAGAGTTGATGATGTGAAAGACCCAAGGTGAACGAAGAAGATGGATGGATATACAAGTGAGTGGATGAATCTTCGGCGGTCAATGGAGTATCTAAGGCTCTGGGGAGGGGGTCGGAAAATCCATGGCTCAAACAAGCATGCAACACCCTTTTATTTCACCAACTCACACGTGAAACCAACAAATGTTGGTTTATTATCTTGTTGGTTTTATTGGTGACTAAAACATTCTATTTTTACGTGAAAAATGTTAAGTAAACCAACTGTGTAAACTCGGGTGTTGCTCTCCTAAAATAAGATTTTACTCCATTTTTATAGGTTGATTTGCAATTAACAATCCCAATTATTTTGCTTCAAGGTTATCACTGAATTAAGATGAGCACATAAACCAAGCAATCATCGTCTATCGCTCATTCCCATTTTCCATTAACCTAGGTGATCAAGCTAGGAGGGGAAGTCAAGAAAAACCATGTAATCGAAAAAAACCATGATCTAGGCTAAGCGAGAAAAGATGCAGTGCCTTAGAAAAAATACGTGAAAACTGGACTGTTTTGAAAACCAGAATAATATGTATGCAAGTCGATTTAAAACCGCACCTAACATGCTTCTATTAGCGGGGAAGAACATCTTGGGAATTTGGCTAAGTGAGGCGATGCTATGTGCGTCTTTATTTAAAGTGTGTCCTACATACGAGAAAGCACGTATAAAATGAAACAATGAAATAAGCTCGAAGAGCTGCGTGCCTGGTCCTAGGTCGACATTCAAGTGGGGACGATCCCCACACAACCACTTATAAATCGTTCATGTGCAAGAGTGAGTCTTCGATCGAAGAATGTTGTAAAGACGATTATTACAAGCATATGAACTGAAATGAAAATGCGACACATTTTTTATCCAATCATCTCCAATAATTGCTCTGCGGCTCCTCGCAGTGAGGGAGTACATGCTTCTTGCCTCCTTGAGCATCAAAGGCCCTGCCACAAAAGCACAGGTTAGAGATCAATCGAAAAATTTTACGCGATGCAAGCCAGATGAATAAATTGACCTACATAAATAAAACACTTAATTAAATAAATAAAAATCCAAACAAGACAAAGGATAAGTCGTATCCCCGACAATGGCGCCATTTGACGAACCGCAAATCCAGCCTTTAAAAGTGAGGAATTAACACTCAGGGGCATTGCAGTCAGGCTGAATTCGATCCGTCAAAAACCATCTTGATTAATAGGTCGATGAAATCAAATGGTTATATTTGTATTTTACTTGGTAAGTAACCAAGGTCAAACTCTAGGACATGAGCTTCTCTTGTGATTTTGAACTTGAATTCATTTAACTAAGTGTTGGGTTAATGGATAGTAGGTCAATGGATGCATGGAAACCGGACAATATGCATGAAGTAATCAGGAAATATGTATCTTTTATTTGATTTTTAATCATGCAAATATATGCGACGCTATGCAAAAATATTCCCCTACAATATTTGAGTACAATGAGCGATTTAAGGAGTCAATTTAAGGATCAAATCATGCTTTGCATTAAAATATAAATTGGCATTGATATGAACAAAGTACATGACACTTCAATTAATTTTAACAAGATGAATTGCGTGTCAATTGAGTAAATCAAGCATGCCATAATGTAAATGAAACGAGCATTAAAATGAGACTGAAATCATCAAATTCGGATTAAAAATGCTCAAGATATTAAACATTAAGTCCAAGGGCATAAATGCAAGAAAACAAGAAATATAACTAGCAAACAGGTCCCTCGAAAGGACTAAAATGCAAATAAAATAAGGCGCATGACCTTCCCTGTAAATAACCCACACGCATGATGAATCTGTGATTCATCACTCTAAAAGTTGAAAATAGAGCTTTGTTCCCGAGTAAATAGTAGCATATTTCCCCTTATCTCGCATAATTAACATTCATGCATGCAAGCATAATATCTGCATTTTAGCACTCATATTTGCATTAAATAAGAAGCCAATTTCACTTGTAAATATTCACCTGTATATTAGCTAAAATACCTTATTTGTATATATTTTATACTAACTCCGAATCTAATAAAACTAACACTATTGTGTATATATTACTAACACATTAAAGAAAAATATCAAAAAAATACTAACTTACAAAATTGACCAATAAACCCCCAATCCAAGTTTAAAACCATGAAATTTAAAATGCGCATATCTCTCTCATCCAATGTCCTATTGAGGTCTACTCACTTTTAAAGTAATATACTTTCAAAGACCTTTGAAACAAGACAATTTCATTAAAATCGGAGCTCGTATGAAAACTTGGGTTTTGGGCCCTTTTTGTATATTGTACATATTGACCATTTTACCCCTGTATTCTATCATTTTTACTTTCTTCATTATTAAAAATCCAAAATAAATAGATTAAGTTGTAAATATTCTTTTCATATTTTTTCAAACTTTATTTTAAATTTTCTCTTATTGAAAAATGACAAAAAAATTACAAAAGGAAAAATGTGGTATTTTATACCTATAAGGTACCACCCAAAAATAAATTTTTGTACAGATGATCTCGTTTGTTTTTCGACCCTTCACAAAAGTTGTATATCTCGTCGAGACGAGCAACATTCCTGTTGATCACTTTTTGATCTAACCACTTCTATTATTTCTTTTTAATTTTTGTTTACATTTAGTTGTGAATTCTTCTCAGAGCGACATGTGGCTACTCCGGAAGCCGCCACGTGTCAACTCCATAGATTTTGCAATTAATTAAATAAAGCCACATGGCTGCATCCTAGAGCACCAAGTGGCACCTTCTCCTTCCCCCTCTACCCATTCCACTCCACTCTTCCCAAACTTAAGGGAGAGGCCACCCTTCGACACCTCCCATCCCACCCCATATTCTCCACCTTCTCCATCTCTTCACCAACCTCCTCTTCCTCTTTATAATCCCCTCCCCCTCCTCCATTCATCTCCATCCGCCATCTTGAGCACACAATCCTTGAGCTCCACCCTCTTCTTGGTGACAGCAAGTGAGAGCCACCGTGTCGAGCGAAGACAGGTTCCTTTTGCAAGGCGAGATCCAAGGGACTCCCCGTCCTTTGTTGTGGCCATTTCAAGCTGCCGAGCTCGACCTTCACCGAGGTCTAGAGAGAAGATCCGAGCGGCTCTAAGCTCCTCTTTCACAAGCACCCGTCCATCACCTCCATGTAATTTTCTTCCTCTGCTATCTTCTTCTCCTTCTCTATATCTCTCTCCTTGATTCACTCATCTCCTCTCATCAATTCGCAAAACAAATCGCACTTTCACGGATAAATCACACATTGCAAACGCAACGGTGATTTTTATTTATTTTTTGAAAGAACTTTCATAAATCAATTAATCCAAAATTTAAACCTGCTTAAACGAATCATGTGAAACAGGGGATTTTGTGAAATCCCATGTCCCCTCCCCACGTCTTCTTCTTACTCTCTCTTCTCCTTCCTCCTCCTCTGCAAGCCTCCCGCCACCCATCTCGCCATCGCGTGCATCTACACCGCCAGCCGCATCTGCTCCAACGACCCTTGGCCGTGTGTCGGTCGTCCTCCGCCTGCGAGCGCTGCTCCAGCCAAGCTCCATCTCCTCCGTGCCAAGCCGCCCACGTGCCCCCTTCGACTGTCGATGCCAGTCGACCCCACGTGTCGCCCTCCGACGCAGCCAACTGTGGCCGAGCTCCGCCCGCCGTCAGCCTCCTTCCTCGTGCCCGCTCAAAGCTCCATCTCCTTCATCCCCTGTTTCATGCCAAGAACAGAGAAGTCAATAGCGGATAATAAGGACAAAAGATGTTTTGCAAAGGGGACACTTGCACCACTTTTCATGTTCTCAAAGAAAGTTTAAGTTCCCAGTAATTGCATGTAAGTCCCTGTTCTCATTTCAGCTCATATCTCTTATTCTGTATTGCATTCACACCCTTGCTTTTGCACATTTATTTTGTCATCATTCTGTTGTCTATTTTTAATTCCGAAAATTGCATTGTATAGCATGACTCTTGTTCTATCATTTTAACATTTATTTGTATTTTTCTTATTTGCATAATATTTATGGAAATTAATTTGGGAAGAAATTGCAATATTTTGCCCATTTTGATTGATTAATTTATTGCGCATTGTCTGCTTATCGAAAAATCTCTGAAAAATCATCATTGGTAGATCTAAGTTTATGCTACAACATATCCAAAAATCGTCCCATTTGCATGTATAGTTTGTCTTAGAAAAATCATTTAGTGAAAACATTAATCGATTTTTAATTAATCAACTGTGAAGTGTTTTAACAAAATTCAAGTTTATTTGGATAGCTCTTGCTTAGGCCTATTTGGATTAATTTTGTTTTTGAGAAATATCATCGTTTGGTAATTATTAAAATTGGTTTAGTTATTTTCACTATAGTCTGCATATTTTATTATCCGTGCATCTAAAAATTACAAAAAAAATTAGTGTAGCTTAATTTCATCCCATTTCATCATCTGGCCAAGTTTGATAATTTTTGGAATTAATTTGACAATCTTTCTGAATTAACATTTAATTTGGCCTGATTTTGCATGTGTATTGCATAAAAAAACCGAAAAAGACCAAAAATATTCCCTCTGAAAATCGAACATTGGCTTTCGCTAAAGTTTGACCTAAGGAGATAGATGCCTCCCTTAGTTCGACCTTGGACTTCACCAAGTAAAAAAAATTGCCACTCGAAATTGACTTAAATTAAATTAAAGTGGTTTTTGATTAGCCCTCTCGTATCTGACTGCAACGAACGACATCTAATTAATTTGGACATTAATCTGACCGAATTAATATAGGGTGCGGGAGCAGTTATCAAAATGGCGTCGTTGCCGGGGAGGCACGGCTTAGGTTAATTTGCAGTGAAATTCTGATTGTTTGATTTTCTATCCCCGGGTAGTCTGACCCCCGGTTTTTCTTGTGAATATTTCTCTGTCTTTTAAATTGTTGCATTTTTATGTCGTTCTCTATCTGACCCCAACTTATTTTTAGGCGAGGGATACCGGAGTCGAAGACGCTTCGAGGAATACGTATTTTAATTTGTTTGAGTGATTTGAAAGAACTTGTACATTTCATTTATTTCCACATTTTTCGTATCATTTCCAGCGGTTCCCGTTTGGGTTCTCGCGTGTGTAAAAATAGTGGAACTGTGTCCCCGCGTGCTGTGTGGTTTGAATTGTAATTTAGGCTTTCACTAGCGGCTCCTCGAGCCACTTTAGGGATTGCTTGTGCTCGTAATTTTTAGGACCACACATACACTTAAAAGACGCACCTAGACCGCAGATCTAGTCAAATAAACATGTTCTTCACACGCTAATAGAACTGCCTGTCTAGGAGCGGATTTTGTTGTCTGCATTTGCATATAGTCTAAAATTTCAATACTGTCTTGCATCCTGCATAAAAGCGAAGGGATGACTGTAAGTCTTCTCAACTCAGCATACGCATCATTGTTTTTCGTGCATCGCCTTTTCTCGATTTCCCCCTCTGTTTTTCACACTTAACTTAAACGGAAATTGGGACTGGACGATAGGTGTGCTGTGTGGTTGGATTAACAAGTGAGAACTTAACTTAAAACCGGGACTGCTAACATTATTGACCAAAAAAATCAATAAAATTGAGAAAAAATTGTTTGCGGGAGACTAATCCCCGACCTTGTTTTCAGGCTGAGTGAGGGTACTTGAGTGTGTGTGAACACCTTAAGGCAGAGCCCAAATCCCCGCCTTCCATATCACGGGCCAACTGATCCTAGCAAATATCACGAGTTGGATACTTTTAGCTCATTGACCAGTACCAAGTAGCCTCCACCTGTTCGCGGGTAGATAGGGGCGAACCAGCGGTACTTTGCGACAAGGCCTAGCTTTGTCAGCCTCCGCCTGCTTGCAGGTAGATAGGGGCACGTCTTTGAGTCCCCAACTCTGGATAGGAGCGAAGAAAGGGAGGATCGGCGGTATCTTAGGCGACAGGTTAAACAGGGAAGACGCATCCGGCTCTGAGCCGACTTCCCTATAGGCCACGTAACTCCTTGCTATCTTGCTTGAAAAATCACACTTAAAATTTACAAGACAAATTGGACTCAGTTTCGAGTCCTTCACTGTGTTGAGTGTGAACCCAGGGTGTTGGATTGAATTGATTGCTTCAGGTAGGATTCAAATCCTATCTTCACTTAAATCTCCCACTTCTTCTCCCCACTTCAAGATGAATGACTGGGGGGATATCGACACATTATTTGCCAATCTTTCTCTGAGCCCCCCACGAAAATCATCTTCACAGGCCCAAGCGCACCTTGGGCCACCCAGGACTCATGACCCTCTTGAGTTCTGGATCCCTCACACCCAGGGTGGTTACTCTCAAACCAACCCTTTCCTCTCCTTTGAGCTTACCGAGGAAGATCATCGCCTTGGTAAGAATCCCTTCCTTGATTTATCCTCTGACACCAACATTGTTTCATACTCAGGACTAGAGGACAAGATGCCACCAAAGAAACCCCCGGAAGAGGAAAACTCAGATGACCCACTCCAGCAAGTATTGGCTCGCCTCGCCCAAGCCGAACAAAGAAATGCAGATCTCAAAGCTATGATGGGATGAATCATTGTAGCTGAAGGTATTAACCGACCAATGGTAGATGCCTACAACCCGGCGGAGAATGAGATACAGAATTGGTTGGCACCAGCGGTTTCCGTCGAAGCATTTGAACTGAAGCCCCACTTCCTTAGCCTGCTACCGAAGTTCAATGGGAATATCAACGAAGAACCGTACACTTTCCTTCGAGACTTTGAGCTGGTTTGCAACAATCTTAGTCATCCCAATGTTGGCCAAGATTACATTAGATTGAAGGCCACCCCATTTGCCTTAGGAGATAAGGCAGCACATTGGATGAAAAACCTAGGGGTGATATGTACTACCTGGATGCAGTTCAAGGACCTCTTTCTGAAAAAGTTCTACCCCCTCAGTAGAACTAACCAAATGAGAACGAAGATCGCTAGCTTCTCCCAAGGATCCAGTGAACTTTCCATGATGCTTGGGATAGGTTCAATGACTTAGTACAGAAATGCCCCTGCCATGGCATTTCTAAGGCGATCTTAGTCCAGACCTTGTTCTGTGGTCTGACCCCGTAGATGCAGGGGTTAGTAAGTGCCGCCTGTGGAGGAAGCTATCTGAACAAAAATGAGAATGCTGTATGGAAGATCCTGGAGCAGATGGCGGAGACCGGCAGGTCGCAGGCCACAAGGGCCTATGCGTTGTCTCCCTCAATCCTATCCAATTAGACAACCCGAAGGACTGTAGCAGATCTGACCGAGGACCTCATTCCCATCATGGGGATGATTGCTGAGAAGCTAACCATGGTCGAGCAGATCCACAAGAGAGTCGTGGAACTTGAGTCTCTTTCACGTCTACCAAAGCAAGTGGAGGAACTTTCTGAGAAGGTAGCTAAGATAAAGCTACATGCCCCTTCTGCACCACCTGTACCTGTACATCGAGTCCATCTTGTACAGGAACAGGCACCGGGGCCTCAGAGTAGCTGGGATCAGACTTACACCCAGCAGGACTGGCATGCACCCCCACAAGTGGAGACCGGATACGAGGAGCCTCTGCAGGTGTACAAGATCAACGGGCTTTGGTATAGCCGTGATCCGATTGTCAGGAAGGCCGAAATGGGGAAGGGTCAGCCTCACCGCCCATCCCCAGCATACCAAGAAACCAGGCCCGTTCCCACACCGCGCTTTCAGTCCAGGCCAGAACAAGGGTACCAGCCGCAGCAGTACCAGCAGCAGCAACGCACCTATCAGCAGGAACCAGCACCGTCCCATCAACAACAGCAATATCGGCATGGCCAGCAGGGTCAATACAGAACCTCGTCTGCACATCAGCCAGCGCAGCCCACTGAATTGGAGTCCCTCACCATGGCGATCCAGACCCTGTCTGATAGGGTCCAACATATGCAGAATGATTATCTGGATATGAGAACCGATATCAATCGTGTCTCTCGTACCCAGGACCAACAGATGGCGCCAAAGACCCCGATTCCCGCACAAGTTCAGGCCAACCCAAACAACATACTCCATGGCCAGAACTGACCTCGTGATCAGGTATACTATTCAGATAATTATTTATCTGAACATGAGATCCTTTCGTACAATAATGTAAATCATATGTCCCTCAGGAGCGGAAGGACCGTGACCATACCTGATCGGGCACGGACACAGAAGGAAGGAACTTCCAAGTCTCTATCTGAGGAGAACTTGGAGGAAGAGGAGCAGCACCACCACCACCATCACCGGCAGAAGAAGAGGACATCTGAGTCCTCGAAGCAGCATTCCCGCACCATTAGTGAGTCCGGCGAAACTGATGAAGAGCCCGCACCTCCATCTGAGGAGGACCGTCCAGAAGAAGCGGAAGATGCATCACCAATTTAGCCCCAGCATGTTTCTTTCAGTTCGAGTCAGAGTCCTAATCTGTTTCAGAGTCCGAGTCATGTACACAACTCATCTCCAGCTTTCAATGAAAAGATTTCAGTTTCAGAACATGAGTTAGAGTCAATAATCCCTTTCCGAGCTCTTACGGGTGGAAAGAAGAAAACCAAAAAATCCAAAAAGATGACCCTGAGATGGCTGAATTCTGCAACAAATATATCAAGGTCACAATCCCCTTTGACAAGTACGTGGAGATGACCCCTGCATTCCAAAATTACCTTAAGGTGAGATGCACACCTACTAGGGTTAGCAGGAAGACCAAAAGCTGTGTTGAGATACACGTTTTATCAGTAGCCACGACTTGTGCAATAAAGAACTCATTTCCAAGGAAACGAAGAGACATGGGTGCACATTATGTAGTGAGTCATGTTGATGACATCGCGTTTGCACGCACTCTCCTGGACAATGGTTCCTCCATCAATCTGATGCCGACAGCCCTCTATGAGCGGCTTAATCTCGGACCTCTTAGGAAATCTAGAGCCCTTCTACAGTTTGCTGATAAATCAACCAAGAGGTCCCACGGAGAATTGAGGAACATTGTGATCAAAGTCGAGGGACAAGAATACATGGTGGACTTCACTGTCCTGGATATGGAAACCCCTCGTAATTGGAGAGACTCCCAGATCATTCTAGGTAGGCCCTTCCTCAGAACAGCAGGGGCCTTATTTGATTATAAGATCGGGAAGATTCAGTTCCAAACTCCAGGCGGAGATGAGGGACTCGAAATGAAGCAGACAAGATGGCAGAGACCGGATTCAGAATCCAGCACTAAGTACTCTTCTACCGGAACAGACTGCGATCATGTAGATACAGTTGGGCCATGGAGACAGAACCCAGCCAGCGCCGATGAGTCCCTCCCCTCCGGAGATGATCCAGTACATGAATCAGTTTGCGAGGTCCTCAGAGACGAGTACAGCTCAGAACCTGCATCGCCCTACATCTTCGATGACATAGAGGCCCAGTTGGGCCTGTCTGTCCTCCCCTCTTTAGGACAATCGGAAGATGAGGATGACGAGTCGGACGTGGCTTTTGCCGATTGCATTGAGACTTTTGACGATCCGACTACTGAGCCGAACAACTTGGTGGCAGCTATCACAGAGAACGATCCAGCCACTTCCAACACTGAGCCAGATCAAATTGAGCCAGATTTCTTAGACGATCACACTATTCCTGAGCTCAAACTTTTACCCACAACTTTAAAATACGCCTTCCTTGCGAAACAAGACAAGAAATTTTCGGTCATCATCAGTTCGCGATTGACCGAGGAGCAGGAATCTTGCTTGCTAGAGATCCTAGAGAAAAACCGCAAGGCGATAGGCTGAAGCATTTCCAATCTCCACGGGATAAATCCCGCTCTATGTTCGCACCATATTTACTTGGAGAACGGAGCCAAACCCTCTCGTGAATTCCAACGCCGGTTGAATCCAAATTTACGAGAGGTCGTGAAGAAGGAGATAGAAAAATGGTGCAACGCGGGTTTCATTTACCAAATCTCTGACTCTAAGTGGGTGGCCCCAGTCCATGTTGTCCCGAAAAAGTCGGGAATTCGGACGACCACCAACGAGGACGGAGAAGAGATCGTGAGGCGAGTACCTACGTCGTGGCGCGTCTGTGTGGATTACAGACGCCTGAATGCCGCGACGAAGAAGGATCATTTCCCCCTACCATTCATTGATCAGATCTTAGAGCGACTAGCGGGGAAAGAGTTCTTCCGCTTCTTAGATGGGTTCTCGGGCTACAATCAAGTAGACATAGCTCCAGAGGACCAGGAAAAGACTACATTCACATTCCCCTTTGGTACCAATGCTTTCAGGTGCATGCCTTTTGGGTTATGCAATACTCCAGGTACTTTCCAAAGGTGCATGATTGTTGTATTCGCCGAAATGGTCGGCGAATTCCTGCAAGTCTTCATGGATGAATTCTCGGTCCACGGCGATTCCTTCGATTCCTATCTTAGGAATCTGGACCGAGTACTAAAAAGATGTTGTGAGGTCAATCTGGTGCTCTCCTGGGAGAAAAGTCACTTCATGGTGACGGAGGGCATAGTGTTGGGGCATGTCATCTCCAAGAGAGGAATGGAGGTTGACCCTGCTAGGGTGGATGTGATCAGACGACTCCAGCCACCAACCAACGTTAAGCAGTTACGGTCGTTCCTCGGGCATGTTGGATTTTATCGAAGGTTCATTAAGGATTTTTCTAAGATTGTTCGGCCGCTAACTGAGCTTTTAGGCAAAGACATGGAGTTTGTTGTTGATCACAAATGTCTTGAGGCCTTTAAGCTCTTGCAAGGAATGATTATGGACGCACCCATCCTACAAGCCCCAGATTGGTCTCTACCTTTTGAGATCATGACGGATGCCTCAGACTATGTTGTTGGGGCTGTGTTGGGACAAAGAAGAGATGGCATCCCATTTGTAATTCACTACGCAAGCAAAGTGCTTGATACCTCTCAGCGTAACTCTACAGTTACGGAAAAGGAAATGCTTGCGGTAGTGTTTGCCTTGGACAAATTCAGATCTCACCTCATTGGATCCAAGGTAATTGTATTCACTGACCATACGGCATTACGGTACTTGATGGAGAAGAAGGACGTGAAGGCGCGTCTTCTTCAATGGATTTTACTTATCCAGGAGTTTGACTTGGACATCCGTGATAAACCTGGAAAGAAGAACGTAGTGGCCGATCATCTTTCTCATCTCGAAGATCTTAATACTTCCGAAGATTCACCAATTCGAGACTCCTTCCCTGACGAGTTGATTTTTGTTATCGACTCACTCCCATGGTACGCCAATATCGTGAATTATCTTGTCTCCAAGAAAGTTCCCGAAGATTGGCCCAAGAGCCAAATCGACCGACTGAAGTCGGACGCTAGACACTACCATTGGGAGGATCCGATCCTTTTCTTCGAAGGACCGGATTGTGTCTGGAGACGGTGTATTCCTCAGAAGGAATACTTGAGTGTCCTTTCTTTATGCCACAGCTTAGAGGCAGGAGGACACCACTCCGGGAAGTGGACCGCATGGAAGGTACTTCAGTGTGGCTTTTATTGGCCGACTCTGTTTCGCGATGCCACTGCCTTCGTGAAGTCGTGCCCAGTATGCCAGAGAATGAGAGGAACCGTCGGTTCCAAGGATGAGATGCCAATGCAGCAGGTCATCATTTGTGATGTCTTTGACGCCTGGGGCATCGATTTCATGGGCCCATTCCCTGTTAGCCACGGGTTCGAATATATCCTCCTTGCGGTGGATTATCTATCCAGATGGGTGGAAGCTATCCCAACCCGAGCCGCAGACAACAGGACTGTCTGTAAATTCATTAGAGAACACATAATCTCTAGGTTCGATATCCCCAAAATGATGATATCAGATGGGGGTAGCCACTTTGTGAATCGGGAGGTGAAGAAACTCCTGAAGGACTACGGCATCGAACACTATGTCGCGAGTCCTTACCACCCACAAACCAATGGTATGGCTGAGGTGTCGAATAGGGAGGTGAAAACCATATTGCAAAAGCTTGTCCGCCCGGACAGGAAGGACTGGTCTCAGATCTTGGATCAAGTCCTCTGGGCGTATAGGACGGCTTACAAGACACCGTTAGGCACCTCCCCATTCCGAATGGTATTCGGAAAGCCGTGCCATTTGCCCGCAGAGTTAGTGCACAAATCAGAATGGGAAATCAAGAAGGTCAACTGGAACGCGCACCTGGGGCATAAGCAGAGAGACATGGATCTGAATGAGCTTGTGGAAGTCAGAAACCACGCATATGACAACAGTTTGGTGTAGAAGGACAAGGTGAAGCGTTGGCATGATAGATATATCAGACGAAAGACCTTTGTTCCTGGACAGAAGGTATGGTTGTTTAATGCTAGGCTGAAGATCTTCCAAGGCAAGTTGAAGTCCAAGTGGACATGCCCATTTGTCGTCCGTACGGTGCATGATATTGGATGTGTCGAGATCTCAGATCTCGCAGATGACGCACCGACATTCCTTGTGAATGGACAGTTGTTGAAGCACTTTGTTGAATCCAATGAGCAGTTAGTCCATGTTGAGAGATTGTATTCATGCGCGAGACAGATTCAGCAGATACACCTCGAGCCGCGTATGAGGCCTTGCAGCAGTGAGCTCCAGCCATCCGCAGCATCTCGAAAGATTCAAACCGACTCATTTTTATATACCATCTTTCTTGTACATCCTATCCTCTCTCCCTCGCGACTCTAGTAACCCATCCCCGCCTCAACAGATCACTATCTTGGACTATACTTAGGATAACCAGATCCTAAGTATAGGCGGGAGGGGTCACCTGAGTCAGTTCACTGTACATTCTCTAGATTACATTGGTCCTCATACTCACTTCCATCCTATACTTAGGCTGACCTGAGCCTAAGTATAGGGGGGACCGATGCCTGCATTGTATATTCATCCACTTCTCTTCTTAACCTCGTCCACCCCACTTTTTGACTTTCTTCTACACTTAGGCTTCCAGAGCCTAAGTATAGGGGGGCCGGTCGATTTCCATACATTTTTTTCTCTTTAGCTCTCCTACGCTTAGCACGAGCTATATCTCCTTCCTCGCTCTTTGTGTTTTGAGGACATAGCACACGCTAAGTATAGGGGGCGTGTATATATTACATATATACTTTACCCATAGCTCGTACTTTCGCGTATTTTTGTATATATTTTACAATAATTATGGGTTACGAGTGGGTAAAAATTGAAAAAAAATTGTGTATATACTTGTACAATACTTATAAAACTCTTGTAAATTGTTGTAACATAGGAGGTATACCAATAAAAAATGAATGAAAAAACGAAAATGGGCTTCTTATTTACTCTTGCATATCATCTCTGCATCTAAAAAGAAAAGAAAAGAGTCTTGCATTTTCATTCATCTTCATAGCATGACATCTCATCTCATCTGCATACTTTGCATATGCAAAGTGAAAAGCTAGTGGGTTTTGAACCGAGTTATGAGTAGATATTGAGGATGGACTTGATTTGACCTTAATCCACCTAATTTCAGAGGAACATTATAGGAACTAGAGTTAAGATTTCTCAGGTCAAGTGACTTAATTCTTTGAGTCCGCAAGTCTATGTTCACATGTCATCTTGATCAGTCTAAGTAGAATATCTCGTGCACACGCATGATTCTTTTAGACAGTGACTTAACTTGGACAAGTACAATGCACATAGCTCTTCATTGATGAGGTGGTGAGGAGGTAGAATCCTTTAGCTTGGAGTAGCACACGGGTGGAAACATCCGTCCTCCTCTAGGGAGGGTAGTGCATCTCAACCTAGTCTGGTGGTGTTGAAGTCTAAGGACAGGACGCTGTGGGTTGCAATAATGCTTCAAAAGAGGGATAGTCTACTGGCTCAAGAGGAAAAATTCCTGATGTACATGCTGCACCTTGTATATATGTCAAAAAAAAAGAAGAAAAAATGCAAGAACTCCAAGAAAACCAGACAGGTCCAAGTGAAAGAAAAAAATATATACCTGTCGGAGTATGTATATTAACAAAAAGTCTGCAGCTGGATGACTTGGCTACACCGGTCAGGCATCCCGGGATAGGTAGCTACACTGGCTACCGTCCATCCTTTTCTCCACCCCCTCCTCTTGAGCTGGTCGTACTTGAACTTAGAAGGGAATACCCCGCTCCTCGAGGAAAGAATTGCTGGACCGGGTTATTTGAGTTACCTTGTTAGAGGAGGCTGGTTCTGAGTCATTTCTGATGTGGAGAGCTATTTTACACTTACACAGTACAAGTAAGAATCATAGTCATCAGAAATTTGTGTTTGAGGATTTGTTCTGACCTGACTATTGAGGTGTCTTGAATAGAAGACTTGTGGAACTTGAAGTCTGTTAGGTCTTAAGTTCAGATCCCAATAAGGTTCCACCACACAATTAATCCAAAGGTCGAGTCAAGCTCCATTTTCAACTTTTGTTCATGACCTTGCTATGGAACCCAAAATCATTTCACTCTTGTATTTCATTTTAGTTGCTCGGGGACGAGCAAGGTTTAAGTATAGGGGGTTGATGAATATGTGATTCATCACTCTAAAAGTTGAAAATAGAGCTTTGTTCCCGAGTAAATAGTAGCATATTTCCCCTTATCTTACATATTTAACATTCATGCATGCAAGCATAATATCTGCATTTTAGCACTCATATTTGCATTAAATAAGAAGCCAATTTCACTTGTAAATATTCAACTGTATATTTGCTAAAATACCTTATTTGTATATATTTTATACTAACTCCGAATCTAATAAAACCAACTCTATTGTGTATATATTAGTAACACATTAAAGAAAAATATCAAAAAAATACTAACTTACAAAATTGACCAATAAACCCTCAATCCAAGTTTGAAACCATGAACCTTAAAATGCGCATATCTCTCTCATACAGTGTCCGATTGAGGTCTACTCACTTTTAAAGTAATATACTTTCAAAGACCTTCTAAACAAGACCAATTTCATTAAAATCAGAGCTCGTATGCAAAACTTGAGTTTTGGGCCCTTTTTCTATATTGTACATATTGACCATTTTGCCCTTGTATTCTATAATTTTTATTTTCTTCATAATTAAAAATCCAAAAAAATTAGATTAAGTTGTAAATATTCTTTTCATAGTTTTTCTAACTTTATTTTAAATTTTCTCTTATTGAAAAATGACAAAAAAATTACAAAAGGAAAATGTGGTATTTTATACCTATAAGGTACCACCTAAAAATACATTTTTGTACAGATGATCTCGTTTGATTTTCAACCCTTCACAAAAGTTGTAGATCTCGTTGAGACGAGCAACATTCGTGTTGATCACTTTTTGATCTAACCACTTCTATTATTTCTTTTTGATTTTTGTTTACATTTAGTTGTGAATTCTTCTCAGAGTGACATGTGGCTACTCCGGAAGCCGCCACATGTCAAATCCATAGATTTTGCAATTAATTAAATAAAGCCACATGGCCGCATCCTAGCGCACCAAGTGGCACCTTCTCCTTCCCCCTCTACCCATTCCACTCTACTCTTCCCATACTTAAGGGAGAGGCCACCCTTCGACACTTCCCATACCACCCCATCTTCTTCACCTTCTCCATCTCTTCTCCAACCTCCTCTTCCTCTTTATAATCCCCTCCCCCTCCTCCATTCATCTCCATCTGCCATCTTGAGCACACAATCCTTGAGCTCCACCCTCTTCTTGGTGACAGCAAGTGAGAGCCACCGTGTCGAGCGAAGACAGGTTCCTTTTGCTAGGCGAGATCCAAGGGACCCCCCGTCCTTTGTTGTGGCCATTTCAAGCTGCCGAGCTCGACCTTCGTCGAGGTCTAGAGCGAAGATCTGAGGGGCTCTAAGCTCCTCTTTCACAGGCACCCGTCCATCACCTCCAGGTAATTTTCTTCCTCTGCTATCTTCTTCTCCTTCTCTATATCTCTCTCCTTGATTCAATCATCTCCTCTCATCAATTCGCAAAACAAATCGCACTTTCACGGATAAATCACACGTTGCGAATGCAACGGTGTTTTTTATTTATTTTTCGGAAGAACTTTCATCAATCAATTAATCCAAAATTTAAACTCGCTTAAACAAATCATGTGAAACAGGAGATTTTGTGAAATCCCCTGTCCCTCCCCACGTCTTCTTCTTCCTCTCTCTTCTTCTTCCTCCTCCCCTGCAAGCCTCCCACCACCCATCTCGCCATCGCGTGCATCTACACCGCCAGCCACATCTGCTCCGACGACCCTTGGCCGTGTATCGGCCGTCCTCCGCCTGCAAGCGCTGCTCCAGCCAAGTTCCATCTCCTCCGCGCCAATCCGCCCACGCGCCCCCTTCGACTGTCGAAGCCAGCTGACCCCGCGTGTCGCCCTCCTCCGCAGCCAACTGCAGCCGAGCTCCGCCCGCCCTCAGCCTCCTTCCTCGTACACGCTCGAAGCTCCATCTCCTTCATCCCCTGTTTCATGTCAAGAACAGAGAAGCCAATAGCGGATAATAAGGCCAAAAGGTGTTTTGCAAAGGGGACACTTGCACCACTTTTCATGTTCTCAAAGAAAGTTTAAGTTCCCAGTAATTGCATGTAAGTCCCTGTTCTCATTTCAGCTCATATCTCTTATTCTGTATTGCATTCACACCCTTGCATTTGCACATTTATTTTGTCAGCATTCTGTTGTCTATTTTTAATTCTGAAAATTGCATTGTGTAGCATAACTCTTGTTCTATTATTTTAATATTTATTTGTATTCTTCTTATTTGCAGAATATTTATGGAAATTAATTTGGGAAGAAAGTGCAATATTTTTCCCATTTTGATTGATTAATTTATTGCGCATTATCTGCTTATCGAAAAATCTTTGAAAAATCGTCGTAGGTAGATCTAAGTCTATGCTACAACATATCCAAAAATCATCCCATTTGCACATATAGTTTGTCTTAGAAAAATCATTTCGTGAAAACATTAATCGATTTTTATTTAATCAACTGTGAAGTGTTTTAACAAAATTCAAGTTTATTTGGATAGCTCTTGCTTAGGCCTATTTGGATTAATTTTGTTTTTGAGAAATATCATCGTTTGGTAATTATTAAAATTGGTTTAGTTATTTTCACTATAGTCTGCATATTTTATTATCCGTGCATCTAAAAATTACAAAAAAATTAGTGTAGCTTAATTTTATCCAATTTCATCATCTGGCCAAGTTTGATAATTTTTCGAATTAATTTGACCATCTTTCTGAATTAACATTTAATTTGTCCTGATTTTGCATGTGTATTGCATAAAAAACCGAAAAAGACCAAAAATATTCCCTCTGAAAATCGAACATTGGCTTTCGCTAAAATTTGACCTAAGGAGACAGATGCCTCCCTGAGTTCGACCTTGGACTTCACCAAGTAAAAAAATTGCCACTCGAAATTGACTTAAATTAAATTAAAGTGGTTTTTGATTATCCCTCTCGTATCCAACTGCAACGAACCACATCTAATTAATTTGGACATTAATCTGACTGAACTAACATAGGGTGCGGGAACGGTTATCAACGCACGGGGGTATTTTTGTAATTATTCAAACCTGCAGGTGGTCGATTGCAAAATACCCAAGTGCGCGTGGACAACACGTGGTCTCAAGACCTATCTGTAATTTTGAAGAAGTACGTGTGCCTCCCTGTAATTCTCCCAGGCTACACGTGATCGACACGTGCACTTCAGGGTCGGTAGATGCTCAGGCTCGACGGAGGCTTGGGACAGCTTCGGCTAGGCTCGAAAGATACGAGCCTCCAAGCTTGGGCTCGGATGAGGCTCAGAGCTCTGGGGAGGCTTGGGATAGGTTCGGGGCACCTGAGCCTGCTGGTCTGGAGCAGAGGATCGGCGAGACTTTGGCAATGCGTGGATCGATGTGAACCACCCGATCATGAAGATCGGATGGCTGTTGTACACTCTTGGAGAAGTAATGTGGCCCTTGGCAAGCCGTCCGATCTTGCCCATCCGACGGAACCTGTACGTCGTGTTCTTCAGTTCCTCCGCCTCCAGCGGCGGAGTAGGCTACGCTCCGGCGAAGCTCGTAAAGATGAACGATGGAGAGTGATAGAGTGTATAACGAACTAGTAAATTCAGAGAAAATGACATAAAATACAAAGGAGTTCGAGGAAGCTTACATGGGGAACAATGGCGATCGGAGGCTTGGGCTGTGTGTCTGGAAGACACTCCGATCATCACTGGACCCCCTCAGCGGGGTGGGGCAGCTTGGAGGAGGCGAAGCTCCGTGAGGCTAATCCTACCTTGGATTAGGGTCATCATCGGGGGCTCGCGCCTTCGTTGCATCTCGATCAGCCCTCCCCCTGTCACGGAGAGGAAGAGAGGGGTTGGACGGAGCCCTGCGTAAAGGTGGACATCGGTCTGAGGCGGCAGAGAAGAGGTATTTGAAGCGGCGAATATGGTGATTCAGGTGAGGGCGACGAGGTTTGTGTGGTGATTTTGGAGAGAGGCGAAGGTCGTCGTGAGGTAAGTGGAGGCTTGCGAGGATCGTGGATGATCGGGGTACGTCGTGGGGTGGTTAGAGCTTGGAGATGGGGAACGTGGACTCAGGGATAAATGGAAGGGGGAAGTGGTTCTCGAGATAGTGAACGTGGGTGAGAGACAGGGTCTGAGGTAGAAGACGGTGTTTTGGTTGTTGGATCTTGAGATCCAACGGCTAAAAGAAGGGAGCTAACAAGAGGATGGGATTACGTCTCGGGCAGTTTGATCAAGAGGCATCTGGATCGCCACATGGCGCCAAGAGAAAGAGGTGGGAGTGGATGACCGTGATGTGATCATTGGATAGATCGGGTGATGGATGGAGCAGTGGAATGGAGCAGCTAAGATGAAGTGGCTAGAGGCGATTGAGGGATGCATATGCGTGATTAACCGTGGGATACGAGGGTCTAAATGCCTCACACAAGGCGGAGACAAAGTCGCTGTGGCGACCCTCGGTAAATCCCGGCTGTCAACAATTAACCCACAGTATCAATCAAACAATGAGAAGCAAGGTGGAGTTAAAATTTATTATAACTCTACAATAAGTGTGTATAGTGCAAGTATGTGTAGAGTGTCGAACTCAGGGAGCAAACAAGATAGAACAAGGCAAAAATGCACAGAGTGCGAATGTAAGATCGATTGCCTTCAAATATGCAAATTTTTGTGGGTTTTGAATTTTATATTTTTATTTAATTTTTGATTTTATATTTTTATATTCGGGTTTTTAATTTACTGATTTTGTATTTCCTTTTTATATTTTGTATTTTTATATTTTCTTTTTCTTTTAATAAAGATATAATGTATATAAGGTATATATATGTATAATAGAGATAAGAGAGGGATAAAAATAGGGGAAAATGCTTAAAATACATGAAATACAATTTTTTTGGGCTTTTTATATTTTTCTAATGTTTTTGTGATTTTTCTAGATTTTTCCTATTTTTTGGTATTTTTGAGAGGCAAAAATACTGAATACAGTGAATACAATATATCTGCGGGACAAAAATGTAGAAATAAAATACAAACAGGAGTGAAAAATTGTCAAATTAATTTTTACAGATAGATAATAGGATAAGGAAAAATCAAAGGCAGGAAACACAATTTTTGGAGTTTTTATGAATTTTTTAGATTTTTATGAAGATTTTGAGAATTTTGTTATTTTAGGGGGTTTCTTTTGTAGTTTTTGGGGATTTTTAGTCAGAAAATAAAATCAGCTAAGACGCACAAAATATAATTTTTTTGGAATTTTTAAAAGACTTTTTATAATTTTTATGTATTTTCTAATGCAAACAATGCTGAAAATGCATGTTTTTTATTTTTAATAAATATGAAAATGCAATAAAAATGCAAATTAGAAATATGGCGTTAAACTACAATGCAACAAGAGAATAGGATAATTTTTTGGTAATTTTTCGAGTTAAAATGATGCATGAAATAAATGCAAACATCTAAGCAAAAATACAACACTAGCAAGGGCATGAACGTAAATACACAGAAGTCCAAGGGCTTACTTGCAATTTTTCCAAAATTATATAACGTTAAATACAATTTTCTGGACTAAAAATAAATACCCAAACTCAGGGGGTCCCTGCATAATGTCCACCACCCCACGTGCACGGGTCACGTGAGGTGACGTGGACTGGACCTGAATGCAAATACGGAAACTATGGGGTTCTTGATGCAAAAATTACAGAAATATTAAACTATGAAGAAAAGTTCATGGACTAGAAATAAAATATAAAAATGGTGTGGGTGTAGGTGCAAAATACCCTCGCCTAAACTCCTCGTCCGCGATCGAACGGCGAAGGGCCGCTCACTTATCCACGTGGCGCGCGCACAACGCGCGATGATGGTTCGACGATGATCGACTGAGATCAGATCTGAAGAGGAGATCAACGGTCTATGCGGGCCCAGATCGGACGGTTGATGATCAAACTGGAGCGTGCCCCGGATCGGACGGCGGAGAAGCGAAGAGGAAGAACGCCGGCGAGGCGAACTTCCCGAGCTCGATCTCCGGCCTCCGGCGATGCTTCAGGCTCAAAATTGGTTGGGGCGCTCCTGGGAGGTCCGCCTATGTGCTGGAGATCTCGGGTCTGTCGGAGGAGCGTTGTGGCGCTGGCGCGAAAGTGGCGGAGCTCGGAGCTCCAGGTAGCTCCGGCGAACTACGCAAACGACCTCCAATCGCTTGACTGTGCTTTGGCCTGCAAAAAGGGGTGAGGGGGACTAGGGAAAACGGCATGGACCCCATGGAGGCGAGATGGATGTCGGAGGCGGGATGTGGATGGCAGAGGATTTTCGGCCGGAGGTGCGCTCCGGCGAAAGGACTCGATTGGGCGATTTAGTGAACGATAAGCGAGGATCGTACGGGGAAATGATCCTAAGACTAGAGGGAATAAAAAGAAGTGAAAAGGAGAGGGAAGAGGGATATACCTCGATGGCTAGAACCAGAGGTGGGAGAACCTCGACGCCGGAGTTGGCGGAGGTGGTGGAGCCGCCTCAAGCCTTTCTCGACTCGCCTAACGACAGGGCGGTGGATCTCTCACCTCCATCTACCCGTAGAGTGTGAAAGGGAGGAGAATGGTGGTCCAGAAGGGGTTCAAAACCGAGCTTGAAGGTGGAGGGTCCATTATATACAGGATGACGGCATCTTCTTCGAGCGAGGGACACACGAACATGATGGAGATTTTGCGTGATCTGAAGGTGTGGCGTGGGCAAGTGATGATCAAGGAAGAAGTTCCAAGAAGGAGTCGGGGGCAGACGACGAAGGGATTAGGCCCCAAAATTTCTCGAAACGGGGCAAAAATCTCGCTGTCAGAAGGTGGCAGACCTCGGTCAGGGAGTTGACCGAGATCAACCAACGACCGTGCCTGGTTGGTCCACGTGGACCAACTAGGAAATTCGGAGCCAAAATTATTTGTAAATTCGAAATAAAATAGTAAATGAATTTATTAATTTTAGGTTATAAAATAAAAAATGTTTTTTATTTTATAATGAATTTTATAGTGATTTTTATTTATTTTTATGAGGTATATAATTACAAGTTACCTTTTAAGCCCTATATAGGTATATGTATCTATATATTTTATTAATTTATTTTTATTTTGTATATTTAATTTATCTAATTTTTTTTATTATTTTTATATTTATAAAATATCTTTATACACTATAAAATATTTTTATTTTCTTTTTCTGATGTATTTTGTACACTTAATAAAATATAAATAGTAATTTTATAGGTATAGGTATTATACCTATGTATGCTATTTATACAAGTCTTTTATTTTGTGTCTTCTTTGAGTTTTTATTCTAATTTTAGTATACATATATATTATAAGTAATATTTAAAAAATTATAAATATATAAATTTATGGAAATAATGGATAAATATTAAAATGAATATTTTAGTCTGTACAAGTATACAATAGGGGTCCAAAATTCAACCTTCAAACCGTAGCTCCGCCAAATGCGAAACCACCGTCATTAAATAGATTATTTTCATTATATACAATTAAAGGTGAGTTTGAGACATTTGGAGTTTTTATTTGCAAGATGCAGGTCTAGGAAGTTGGTATTTTGGATTTTTATTCAGATCATATCTTTTTCTCTGTACAATATTTTTGCATGAAATAAATTTTGTATTTTTATTCATGTAATTATCTACAACTTTCATGTACAAGGTTTCTTTATTTGAGGTATAAAAAGGGAAACCAAAAATAGGCCCCAAAATGACTAAAGAATGAATAAAATGAATAGGTATTTTTAGTGTATTCTGGCCCTTATCTTCCCCTACTTTATTCCTTGTCGACCTATTCATCAAGATGCCCAGGTCTCGGGGTTTTGGTCATAAAATATTTACAATATTTTATTCTTTTTTCTTTTCTTTTATTTATTTTAGGATTTTGGCTTTAAAAACAGTATTTTATACACTATTTAAATGCGCATGCATGAATGCTAAGATGCGGTAATTAATGATAATTACATGCATTTGCCAAGGTTTTTGCGGCCAAAATGATAGAATAAAGATGATGAAATGTGGATTCATCATCCCCCTATACTTTGCCTTTTCTAGTCCCTAGCAAACACTTATGCAATAAGTGCAGAAAGAAGAATAAAGAAAAGAAAAAGAAGAATGTAGATTTAGTTTAATTATCAAACTTGTCTTCACAAAATCAAAGTTTGGAGCTTAAATCGGACCTTTGGAATTTTAGTGCGGGCGGAACCTTAATGAGAACCGATTTTGAAATCCAACAGTTCCTGAGAATCCCAACTCTGCTCAAATCTCCTCAATAGCCAGGTTAGAAATATATCAACTCATACACATACCCTTACGACTATGAATCTGACTCGTACAATGTAAGCGATTGTGGCTCTCCCCGACTACAATGACAAAGAGACTGACTTCTCCAGTATGACAACCCAATGATTCCCCAATCCAACAACTCATTCCTCAAGGAGCAGGGTATTCCCTTCTAAGTTCAAGTGGCAACCAGCCCAAGAGGAGGGGGTAAAGAGAAGAATGGACGGTAGCCAGTGTAGCTACCTATCCTAGGATGCAAGACCAGTGTAGTCAAGTCATCCAGCTGCAGGCTCACATTTTGACTTGAAGCTCATGCTTGCTTATTTGGCTATATACACATGTACACTCCGGCAGGCATTTATTTTTGTACAGGCCTGTCCACTTTTTTGGAATTTTTGCTTTTGCATTTTTTTAATACTATATACAACAGCATTTACATAGGGAGTTTTTCCTCTTGAGCCAATAGACTATCACTCTTTTGAAGCTTTATTGCAACCCACAATCTCCCATCCTTGAAACTCATCATCACTGGACGGGTTGGGGTGCACTTCCCTCCCTAGAGGAGGACAAGTGTTTCCACCTGTGTGCATCTCATACCGACAAATCCAACCCCCTCACCACTCCAATTGAGTTGAGCCATGTGAAAGGTGCAGGTGTCCAAGTTAGGTCATTATCAACAAGAGTCGTGTGTGTGCTCCGAAATACTCTACTTAGGTAGTCAAGAATCCATTGAACCAAGTCTCGTGATCCTCAAAGAATTAAGTCAACTAGACCTGAAGTACCACAATTCCAGCTCCAATAAAGTTCCTGTTAATTAGGTAGATTTTAAGGTCCAACCAAGCTCCAATCTCCGGATTTTATTTAGACTTGTTCAACTATCAAACTCAATCCGAAAAATGCTCATGCTATGCAAATGATATGCAGAATGCAGAAAATATTTTTGTGATGCAATTTTCAAGATTTTGAACTTTTTATGGATTTTTGAAAAGATGATTGATTTAGCCAGAATTCAAGCGATCTTAAGTTCCACACAAGGCGGGAACTCAGTCGAAGTGTCGACCACTCAGAAATCCAACTAAAATCAACAATTAACCCACAATCAATCAATCAAACAATGACAAGCAGAAAGTGGAGTTAAAATTTATTTTTAACTCTACATAAATGATGTATAGAAGCTAGTACGTAGAGAGTTCGAACACGGGGAGCAAGGCAGGATAGATCCACAAGTGTGTGTGTGTGTGTGTGTGTGTGTGTGTGTGTGAATGTGATAAATTGTCTACACTATGCTAATATTTTTTGTGGGTTTTAAATTTTTTAATTTTTTAATTTTTATTTTATTTTTTAATTTTGTATTTTTGTTTTCTTTGTACGGATTTTGTATTTTCTTTTTATATTTTATATTTTATATTTTCTTTTTCAATATAGGAATGTATTTACAATCTAGGAAAAGAGAGGATAATGTATTTATACAAATAGGTAAAAATGCTCAAAAATCAAGAAATAAAATCTTTTTGGTCTTTGTATATTTTTAAGATATTTTTGTGATTTTTGTGGATTTTTCTAAATGTTTTTGGTATTTTTTTTGAAAGTCAAAATAAGAGAAAACAATGAATCAAGGTTCTGGCCGAAATCAAAATGGGAAGGAAAAATATCAAACAACATCAAAATTTTCCCAAATTAATTTTAAAATAAAGAGAATAAAATGAGGAAGCTACAGAATCTGAGTTTATATTTTTAAGAGTTTTCTATGATTTTCTAGATTTTTTTGAAGTTTTTAAGCGTTTTCTAATATTTAAGGTTTTTACTTTGAAATTTTCAGTGGTTTTTAGACTGACACTAGTAGATGATAAAACACACAAAATATAATTTTTTTGGAATTTTCAAAACATTTTTATAATTTTTATGGTTTTTCTAATGCAAACAGTAGGAAAAATACATGTTTTTGATTTTTAATAAATATGAAAATGCAATAAAAGTAAAATGCAAAAATATGGCGTGAATGAGCAAGTTAACAGGAGCCTAACAGAATTTTTTGGTAATTTTTGGAGTTAAAATGATGCATTTAATAAATAAAGCAAGCAAGCAAAAATAACTAAGCATGGTAGGGGTATATACGCAAATACACAAACATCCAGGGGCAAACATGCAATTTTCCAACAAAAAATACAACTAAATATTTAATTTAAAGGACCAATCACAAATACCCCAACCCGAGAGGGTATGCCTGCAAAATGCCCACCAGGGCGCGTGACTTGCACACGCCTGGGAAGGACATGTTTGTAATATCAAAAATCCATGGGGGCTTACATGCAAATGTCTCAAAAATTTCACTTAATAATTAAATCTAAGGACTGAAACGAAATACAAAATTCCCAGAGGGGTTCCTCGCAAAAAGCCCAGCACCTCACGTGTATCAGTCACGTGAGGTGACGTGGCGCGGACTGGAACGCAATAATGCAAAGGGCCGAGGGTAGATGTGCAAATGTCTCAAAAATATACAACGGCCTACGAATGTTTCAGTACTTAATATAAAATACAAAAGTCAGCGGGGTGTAAAGAAAAATTACCCACACCTGGGCGAGATAGGACGGCTATGGACTGTCCACTTGACGCGTGGCGCGCCCTCAACGCGCGATGACGGTTCGGCTGCAACGGCTGAGATTAGATGGATTGACGATGATCGGGCGGCTCAGGTGGCATTGATCCAATGGCTGCTGCACCTCGCGAAGAACTGGGGATGATCGGACGGCTGTAGATGGTCGACGACAAACAAGGAAGAATCCGCCGTCGGGCGATCTTCCCCCGCTCAAAATCTTCCTCCTCCGCCGTGCTCTGATGCTCCAAAATGCCCAAAGCTCCTCGGAGATGGTCCTCTAACGGCTGGAAGCACCAAAATCCTCCATTGACGGCTGGAGCTCGCTAGCAAGGCCGAGGAAGCCAACAGGCCCCAGGTACCTCCGGCGAAGGTTCAAAATCGCTCCCAAGTAGGCGTTGCTGCTTCTGGACCTGCAGGAAGAGTTAAAGAGGTCAAGGGCAAAATGCCTCGACCTCCTGTGGCTCTCAGGAAGGGGTGGACGGAGATGTGGTTACTCGCCGGAGATGCGCTCCGGCGAGGTGGATTTGATAACCTGATTTGATCGATGAGATACCTAATGGGTAGGGGGATTTTGATCTAAAAGCGATGGCGAACTGGATGCACGAAAAATAAAGGGGAAACACACACCTCAAGGGCCTGGGGCCCGAGGTTAAAGTACCTCGACGGGGGGTCACCGGAGGTGGGTTGGAACACGCCTAATCCACGACGCTTCGCCTCCTTGACGGTCCGGTCCTGCAGCTGTCACCTCCAGGCCTCAAAAGCGAGCAAGAAGGAGAGAAATCGGGACAAAAATGGGGTTCAAATTCAAATGTAAGTCAAGGTTTTGGTTTTGTAGTGTTGACGACGGGGCTCCTTGAATGAGGGATAGTGGTCAGCTCTTTGATCCATGGCAAGAGGTATCACCTGGACGTGAATCACCATTCAACGAGGAAGAAAAGTGGTTTAGAGCGCAACATCAAAGGGTGCAAGGTGCGCCCCCCAAAAATCCTCGAAGATGGCGAAAAACATGGTTCTGACAACCTACAGGGGGCGGGTCAGAGAGTTGATCTGGGGTCAACTCTCGGGCCCTCCTGGTTGGTACACGTCGACCAACCAGGAAAAACCCCGGAAAGAATGATTTATTAATTCAATTAAAAATAGAAAAAGGCTGAATTAAATTATGAGTATTAAATAAAAAATATTTATTATTTTATGTAGTATTTTATTCTAATTTTTAATTATTTTTATGATGTATAGTTTTACAAGTTACCTATTATGCCCTTTATAGGTATAATATCTATATATTTTATTCTTTTATTTTTATTTTGTTTATTTTAATTATTTATATTTGTTTATTATTTTATAAAATTATAAAATACTTTTATACACTTAATTATATTTTTATTTTATTTTTATGAATTGTTTTTTGTATTTAATAAAATAACAGTATACATTGTATAGGTATGTGTACAGGTTCTATACCTGTGTATTTTATATAGGTATTTTTATTTAGAGTTTTATTTAGCTTTTTATTCTGGTTTTAATGTACATATATATTATAAGTAATATTTACATAATTGTAAAAATATAAAATTATAAAAATAATGAATAAATAATAAAATGAATATTTTAATCTGTACCAGTATACAAGTAGGGTCCAAAACTCAACTTTCAAACCGTAACTCCGAAAAATACGAAACCACCTACATTAAATAGATTATTTTATGCTATATACAATTAAAGGTGAGTTTGGTGCATTTAGAGTTTTTATTTTCAAGATACAGGTCCAGGAAGTTGGAGTTCCGGAATCTTATTTAGACCATAACTTTTTATCTGTACATTATTTTTTAGTGAAATCAATTTTGTATTTTTACTTATTTAATTATCTACAACTTTCATGTACAAAGTTTCTTTATTTTAGGTATAAAAAGTGGAACCAAAAATAGGTCCCAAAAATGAATAAAGAATGAATTAATGTTTATTGTATTTGACCCTTATCTCCCCCTACTTTATTCCTAGTCGACCTATTCATTAAGATGCCTAGGTCTCGGGGTTTCGGATCATAAAATATTTACAATATTTTATTCTTTTTCTTTTGTTTTGTTTATTCTATAATTTTGGCTTTAATTACATTATTTTATATACTATTTACATGTACATGCATGAATGCTAAGATGCTCTAATTAAGGGTTTTTACGCGCATTTGCTAGGGTTTTTGATGCCAAAATGATAGAATGAAGATGATGAAATGTGGCTTCATCATCCCCCTATACTTTACCTTTGCTAGTCCCTAGCAAACACTTATGCAATAAGTGCAGAAAGAAAAAGAAAGAAAAGAAAAAGAAGAAGATAGATTAAGTTTAATTATCAAACTTGTCTTCACAAAATCAAAGTTTGGAGCTTAAGTCAGACCTTTGGAATTTGAGTGTGGGCGGAACCTTAATGAGAACCGGATTTGAAATCCAACAGTCCTTGAGAAATCCCAAAACTCTGTTCAAGTCTCCTCAATAGTCAGGTCAGAAATATTTCAACTCATACGCAAACCCTTACGACTATGAATCTGACTCGTACAGTGTAGGTGATGGTGGCTCTCCCCAACTGAAATGACAAAGAGACTGACTTCTCCAATATGACAACCCAATGATTCCCCAATCCAACAACTCATCCCTCAAGGAGCAAGGTATTCCCTTCTAAGTTCAAGTGGCAACCAGCCCAAGAGGAGGGGGTGAAGAGAAGAATGGACGGTAGCAAGTGTAGCTACCTATCCTAGGATGCAAGACCAGTGTAGTCAAGTCATTCAGCTGCAGGCTCATATGATTTGGCTTCGAAGCTCAAGCTTGCTTATTTGACTTTACAACATATGTACACTCCGGCAGGCATTTTTATTTTTGTATAGGCCTGTCCACTTTTTTGGAGTTTTTGCTTTTGCATTTTTGTTAATACTATACAGCAGCATTTACATAGGGAGTTTTTCCTCTTGAGCCAGTAGACTATGCCTCTTTTGAATCTTTATCACAACCCACGATCTCCTATCCTAGAAACTCATCATTACTGGACGGGTTGGGGCGAACTTCCCTCCCTAGAGGAGGACAAATGTTTCACCTGTGTGCGTCTCATACCGGCAAATCCAATCCCCTCACCACTCCAACTGAGTTGAGCCATGTGAAAGGTGCAGGTGTCCAAGTTAGGTCATTATCAACAAGAGTCGTGCGTGTGCTTCGAAATACTCTACTTAGGCAGTCAAGAATCCATTGAACCAAGTCACGTGATCCTCAAAGAATTAAGTCAACTAGACATGAAGTACCTCAATCCCAGTTCCTATAAGGTTCATGTTAATTAGATAGATTTAAGGTCCAATCAAGCTCCAATCTTCATATTTTACTTAGACTCGTTCAACTATCAAACTTAATCCGAGAAATGCGAATGTTATGCAGAAAATCTTTTTGTGATGCAATTTTCCAAGATTTTGAACTTTTTACAGATTTTTAAAAAGATGATGATGATGATGCATATGCATTTTTTAGATTTTTCAAAAATATTTTTCAAATGTTTTTGGATTTTAATTTTGCAAATGTTTTTGGGACTTTTGAAAACAAAAAGTTTTGGCTAAAAACTAGGTACAAATATTTACATGGGAGTGCTTCTTATATATACAAGAAGTGGATTTTAAGAATTTACAAGGGTAACTGATCAATTTTATAAATATATATAAAGAATTTTTGGTGAGATGTAAGTATTCCTCAAACTTATTTGACACAGGTTTTCAAACAATTTTGAAAACTATAGTCCAAAATAATTATTACAAACAGATTTGACACACATGTACACACATTTGAAAATCATTTTTGCAAAGGTTTTCCAAACAGTATATATAGATTTTTCAAATATTTTTGCAACCATTTTTCAAACCATTTGCAAATCATTTTTCAAACATTTTATTTCACACAAAGTAACTAATTTTACAATCAAAATATTTTACAAAGGTTGAAAACATGTAACAAAAAGTTTTCAAATAGTTTTCAAGAGATTTTTCAAAAAGATTTTCAAACTATTTTTCAAACATTTTGCAAAAAATGTTTCACCTGATTTATTAATCAGTATATACAAAAAGAATTTGAGGAATGATAACATCTTTTTATTAAGGTTTTTAATGAATTTTAATGAATTATTAGCCATATTATTAAGAAAGTACGAGTTATGGCTAAAGTATATACGTAGTATATACGACCCCCCTATACTTAGCTTGAGCTATGTCCTCATAGATCGGAGAGAAAAGAGAAGACATAACTCATACTGAGTATAGGCAAGTCTGAAAAATAAATAAATGAACAAATGAGAAGTCGACCATCCCCCCTATTCTTAGGATCAAATATTCCTAAGTATAGCAGACTGTACACAAAGCAGGAAGGGTCAAGGGTGGGAATGAACAGATCGTACTCAGATTGTCTCCCCCTATACTTAGGGTCAGATATCCCTAAGTATAGACAAGAAGAGGAGACAATGGAGATGATCAAAGAATAGACAAACTCGAGGTGCGTACCCCCCCATACTTAGGAAAAAGTACGTCCTAAGAATAGAAGACTGACAAAAAGGGGTGACACCTTTCTGATAGATACAGAAGATAGAATAGAAAAAGAAGAAAAGAAGAAAAGAAGAAAAGATATCAACAGATGGATCTATACAGCGGAAGATGGAAGTGATAACCCTGTACGAGATGCAAATGATATGAGTCAAAGAACACATCTCATACCAGAAGAATGGGGGCAACATCAACAGTCGGCGGATCATGATCGAGATATAGCTTCAGGCGCTGACCGTTGACACGAAAGGTAGAGGAAGATGACGGTTCGAATATGTCAATACTGCCGTTGTCATGTACCTTCCTGATCACATAAGGACCTTTCCACTTGCTATGTAATTTCCCTGGAAATAATTTCAGCCTGGAATCGAACAACCATACGCGTTGATCTGGCTCAAACTGTTTATGGCTGATATGGGAATCGTGCCATGTCTTCACTTTCTCCTTGTATTGTAGGCTGCTAGAAAAGGTTGTATCTCTCAACTCCTCCAGGGCTTCCAACTCTGCTCTTCTATACTATACTCTCGGGATCTAACAGTAACTCAGTGACTGCCCAAAATGATTTATGCTTGATTTCCACTGGCAAATGGCACGGCTTGCCATAAACGAGACGAAAGGGAGATGTCCCTAATGGATTTTTGAAGGAGGTCCGATAGGCCCACAAGACCGAGTCCAAAAGCTGTGACTAATCCTTTCGGTCTGGGCGGGCAACCTTCTGTAAGATCGTCTTTATCTCCCGGTTTGATACTTCGGCAAGACCATTAGTCTGAGGGTGATATGACGTGGCAACTCAATGGTCAATGTCGAACTCGTCTGAAAGGGCCCTGACTTTATCATTAATGAAGTGAGACCCCCGTCTGAAATAGAACTCTAGGTACCCCGAACCGTGAAATGATATTTTTCCTCAAAAATTTTACATACGGTTTTAGCATATGCGGCTCGGGCGGGGATGGCCTCAACCCAACGGCTGACATAATCTACAGCAAGCAAAATGTGTTCGAATCCCCGACTCTTAAGAAATGGGCCCATGAAATCAATCCCCCATGCATCAAAAACCTCACAAAAGTGAATGGGCTACATGGGCATCATGTCTCTCTGTCCGCAAGTGCCCATCTTCTGACAGTCAGTACACCTCTCACGAATTCATCTGAATCCTTGAAGAGGGTAGGCCACCAAAGACCGGATTGAAGCACCTTCTGTGATGTCCTTCTCCTAGAATGATGTCCTCCTGCCTCAAGCTTGTGGCAATAAGTGAGGACGCTATGCTGCTCTTCTTGAGGAATGCACCTTCTCCATATGCTATCCCCTTCTTCATGATAAAAGACGGGATCCTCCCAATTGGTAAAACTTGGCCTTAGCTAGGAAGGTCTCAAGTTTCTGCCTGGGCCAACCTTGAGGGATTGTCTTGGCAACAAGATAGTTTACAAAGTCGGCATACCATGGGAGTGAGGCGACAGCCAAGATCGCCTCATCTGGGAATGTCTCTGTGATAGGTGTGCTGGGCTCAGATTCCTTAAGGTTCTCTAAGCGAGAGAGACGATCCACCACCACATTTTTAACTCCAGGCTTATCCTTAATCTCAATATCAAACTCCTGGAGCAGAAGGATCCATCTGGTAAGACGTGCTTTGGCATCCTTCTTGGCCATTAAGTACCGGATGGCGGTGTGATCTACGTAAATAGTCACTCTAGATCCGAGAATATATGATCTATACTTATCCAAAGCAAAGACTACGCCCAGCATCTCTTTCTCTATCACAGTATAATTCCGCTGAGCGGCATCCAAAGTACGGCTGGCGTAGTGAATGGCAAACGGCAATCCATCCCTCCTCTGTCCAAGCACAGACCCTACGGCAAAATCAGAAGCATCCGTCATGATCTCGAATGGGAGGACCGATCAGGTGGCTGAAGGACAGGAGCCGAAACAACCATACCCTTGAGAGTCTCAAAGGATGCAAGACACTTATCATCTACAATGAACTCGGTGTCTTTCGTCAGCAGATCAGTAAGCGGTCGGGCAATACGACTGAAGTCCTGAACGAACCATCGGTAGAAACCAACATGCCCCAGAAAAGACCGCAATTGACGCAAATTGGACAGTGGATTGAGTTTTCTAATGATATCCACCTTGGTCGGATCGACCTCCATGCCCCTATTGGAGATGATATGACCAAGGACCGCCCCTTGAGTCACCATGAAGTGACTCTTCTCCCAAGACAATACAAGATTGACCTCTATGCAACGCTGAAGCACGCAGTCTAGGCAGTCAAGACAAGCATCGAACTCATCGCCATAGACCGAGAAGTCATCCATGAAGACCTCTAAGCAATCACCCACCATGTCTGAGAAAATGGACAACATGCACTTTGGAATGTCGCTGGAGCGTTACATAGACCAAAAGGGCATCTGTCTGAAAGCATAAGTCCCAAACGGACAGGTGAATGCCGTTTTTTTCCTGGACTTCGGGTGCAATGGCCACTTGATTATAACCGGAGTACCCGTCAAGAAAACAGTAATGACTCTTCCCAGATAGCCTCTCGATAATCTGATCAATGAATGGCAGTGGGAAATGATCCTTCTTGGTGGCCTCATTCAATCGTCTGTAGTCCACACAGACCCTCCAAGAAGTGGGTACTCGGGTAGCGATCTCCTCTCCAGACTCATTCACAAATGTAGTGATACCCGTCTTCTTGGGTACCACATGTAATGGACTAACCCACTTGGAGTCGGAGATGGGGTAGATAAAATCAGCGCTCCACCACTTCGATATTTCTTTCATGACCACATCTCGAAGATTAGGGTTTAGCCGTCGCTGGAACTCACGTGACGGCCTAGCATTCTCCTCAAGATAGATGTGGTGGGAGCACAGAGCCAGACTTATCCCCTGGAGATCAGCTATACTCCATCCTATCGCCTTGTGGTTTCTTTCAATAACCTCCATCAAATGAGATTCTTGTTTTCCAGTCAAACCTGCTGAGATAATGACTGGGTGCATATCTGGCTCACCCGCAAGGAATCTATACTTCATCGAATGCGGCAAGGGTTTCAGTTCTGGACAATTGAGAGTGGCAGATCTGGCTTCTGATAAGTCTGTGTAAAAGCTACCAGGTCTGCATGGGAGACTCTCGCTCTGCATGAATATCTAATGAAGGGAGCCCTGCTGAATCTTCAATAAACTGTACTGGCTCGCACTCCGTCCTAGCTGTAGGCTCAGAAGGAATCAGACATGGCAAATAGTCATCAAAATCATCCCAATCAATATCTGAATCCGAGAGATCTGAAGTAGATGAACAAGACTGAAAATCATCAGCACCACTCGTCCCAACACTGTCAGCCTCAACTATATCCTCATCCTGGGGTATGCTCTCCGGACTCTCAACTGCCATAAGCTTTAAGTATAGTGAATCTATAGGCAAGGCGAGGGTCTGTGCTACAAGATCTGTCCAACTAGATTAATCATCATTCATCACAAAATCACACTCCCGGTGGATGTCTAGCTCTTCCTCTGTCATCTGCGCGGCTTCGCTTGACTGTTCTGAGCATTCTAGTTCTCTGGCTATGGTTTCCTCGATCGTCTCTATTTGTATGGTTTCGCCCTCTACGCAAAAGCACACCTTCCCGCTATCATGATCGGTCATCGCCTTGGCTGTGGCCAAGAACGGACGTCCAAGTATGATGGGGGCATCGGTTACCGACTCAGGGATCTCCATGTCCAAGACAACAAAGTCCACGGGGAATTTCAGGCTCTAAATGGTAACGACCACGTCTTTCAATAACCCTTTCGGACTCTTAGTCGACCTGTCAGCAAACTGAAGGATTGTCATATTCCTAAGAAGAGGACCAAACTCGAATAGGTCGAGTAAGGCTGCCGGAAGAAGGTTAATCGAAGAGTCGTTGTCTAATAGAGTACGATCAAACTGCTGCTCTTGAATTTCGCATCTGACATAGGGAGCTCCTACATCTGGTCGCTTGGCTGGCAGCTTGTTCTGAATGGTGCAGCAAGTGGAATGGGTGAGCACATGGATCTGATCTCTATGGTTCCTCCTCTTCCTACGGATGGTAGTCTTCTCTTTCAGGTTCATTTTGAAGAGCGGAATGTGCTCAAGGGCTTCTTGTAGAGTCAGCTGAATGTGGAATCTGTCAATCATCTGATTGTTGAACTCTACATGTTTGTCTTTCTTTGGATTTTTTTCGTTATTCCCCTTCGCCAAGCAGAGTGCTTCAGGAAGGGGATAGTAGGGGCCTCCTCAGATGGAGGGCTAGGAATCGGTTCCTGTTCCTGTGAAGGAATAGAATCCATACAATCATCATCATGCAACACATATGGATCTGGAGTATACACAGAAGCCTTTCCTTTATTCATTTTTTCTTCTTTTTTGTCCACAGTCCTGAGATACAAAATGTGGCAACACAGTAGAAGGGGGCTCAACAAAAGTAGATGTGGTGGCCTCAGTACCACCACCGGCACCTGGCTTCGCGGCATCAGCACCGCGCTCTAGATCTGTCTCCAAAAGGGTGGCATCAGCACCACCATCTGCATCTGGTGTTTTGACGGCCTCAGCACCGTCGTCTGGATCTCCATCCTTGGTGGCTTCAGCACCACCATCATCAACCTCTTCATCGGCGGCATTAGCACCACTACCTGGTTCATCTGGCACTCCTGATTCTGCATGTGGTTGTCGCTCATATGAGGCACCGCAGGCTGGCATCCTACCGCTCCTAGTAGTCACAAAATCAGCATCATACAAAGAAGAAGACATGTCATTCAAATAATCACTAGGAGAGGTATCCTCTGTGACCTGTACCTGCTCAGACTTTCTTTTTAGACTGTTCGGATTTGGTTCAATCTGAGCTGGTATGGCGGCTTTGCCCTTGATCAAATCCCTCACCTCCTGCCGGAACTCATCCATTTCTCGCCGGTAGGATTCCCGATGTTCAGAAAGTAGTCGGGCGAGGTCATCTAATGCTGGGTTCTCAAAGGTAGGTGCCTAAGAACCGGATGTATTCCCCTGCTGGAAATGAGGTTGTTGTTGCGAGGAGAAATGCTCACGAGGCTGGGGGTACGACTGTTGAGGCTGCTGACGCTGCCTCCACTTTTGTCCCTGATAGATGGGATGAGGACCATTCTGGTTCTGCTGCTGGGCATATCGGGGCTGCTGCTGTGGCTGGCTGTTCTAATATCCTTGAGCGGGAGACTGCTGCTGGGATGAGGAGCCAACATTACCTCATCGGAATCCGGGGTGATCACGACAAATCCCGAGCTGAGGGTACCGGTCATACCAAATCCCATTGACTTCCATTAATGGGTCCTTCTCAAAGGATGGTGGTGGCAGAACTGCCAGTGGCTGATCCGGCTGATAGACCACCATCTGAGTGTCCTGAGATGGTGGTTGTGATGGGTAGTTGGTAAGCTGTGGCACCGGCTCTGCCTGGATGTGGTTGACCTGGCGGTGTGAGGCAGAGAGCTAGGTAGAGCTGCTACTACTCGGATCAGCCTGTGGCCTGGAGGCTGCTGAGTGTATGCTTGTGCCTCCTGAATGCAGAGAATTTGTGTCTTTAAGTCACTCATGGTTTTGGTGAGAAGGTCCATCTGGGCAAGACCTTGGTTCTGCTTCTTCTCAAGGATCTCCATGCGGTCCAACTTCTCACTTATGATCCCCATATCGGCTGCGGTGGATTCGGCTTGGGCTGCGGCTACCGACGTAGTGTTGGGGATGATCGGACGGCTGCAGATGTTCGACGACGAACAGGGAAGAACATGCCGCCGAGCGATCTTCCCCCGCTCAAATCTTCCTCCTTCACCGTGCTCTGACGCTCCAAAATGACCAAAGCTCCTCCGGGGATGGTCCTCTAACATCTGGAAGCACCAAAATCCTCCATAGACGACTGGAGCTCGCTAGCGAGGCCGAGGAAGCCAACAGGCCCCAGGTACCTCCGGCGAAGGTTCAAAATCGCTCCCAGGTAGGCGTTGCTGCGTCTGGACCTGCAGGAAGCATTAAAGAGGTCGAGGGCAAAATGCCTCGACCTCCTGTGGCTCTCAGGAAGGGGTGAACGGCGATGTGGTTACTCACCGGAGATGCGCTCCGGCGAGGTGGATTTGATAACGTGATTTGATCGATGAGATACCTAATGGGTAGGGGGATTTTGATCAAAAACCGATGACGAACTGGATGCACGAAAATAAAGGGGAAACACACACCTCAAGGGCCTGGGGCCCGAGGTTAAAGTACCTCGACGGGGGTCACCGGAGGTGGGTTGGAATACGCTTAATCCACGACGCTTCGCCTCCTTGACGGTCCGGTCCTGCAGCTGTCACCTCTAGGCCTCAGACGCGAGCAAGGAGAGAAATCGAGACAAAAATGGGGTTCAAATTCAAATGTAAGTCAAGGTTTTGGTTTTGTAGTGTTGACGACGGGGCTCCTTGAATGAGGAATAGCGGTCAGCTCTTTGATCCATGGCCCGAGGTATCACTTGGACGTGAATCACCATTCCACGAGGAGGAAAAGTGGTTTAGAGTGCAACATCAAAGGGTGCAAGGTGTTCCCCCCAAAAATCCTCGAAGATGGCGAAAAACATGGTTCTGACAACCAACAGGGGGCGGGTCAGAGAGTTGACCTGGGGTCAACTCTCGGGCCCTCGTGGTTGGTCCACGTGGACCTGTTAGGAAAAACCCTGGAAAGAATGATTTATTAATTCAATTAAAAATAGAAAAAGGCAGGATTAAATTATGAGTATTAAATAAAAACTATTTATTATTTTATGTAGTATTGTATTCTAATTTTTTATGATTTTTATGAGGTATATTTTTACAAGTTACCTATTATGCCCTTATAGGTATAATATCTATATATTTTATTCTTTTATTTTTATTTTGTTTATTTTAATTTATTTATTTTTGTTTATTATTTTATAAAATTATAAAATAGTTTTATACACTTAATTATATTTTTATTTTATTTTTCTGAATTGTTTTGTGTATTTAATAAAATAACAGTATACATTGTATAGGTATGTATATAGTATTATATATAGGTATTTTTATTAAGAGTTTTATTTAGGTTTTTATTCTGGTTTTAATGTACATATATATTATAAGTAATATTTACATAATTATAAAAATATAAAATTATAAAAATAATGAATAAATAATAAAATGAATATTTTAATCTGTACCAGTATACTAGTAGGGTCCAAAACTCAACTTTCAAACCGTAATCTCCAAAAAATACGAAACCACCTCCATTAAATAGACTATTTTATGCTATATACAATTAAAGTAAGTTTGGTGCATTTCGAGTTTTTATTTGCAAGATACAGGTCTGGGAAGTTGGAGTTCCGGAATCTTATTCAGACCATAACTTTTATCTGTACATTATTTTTCAGTGAAATCAATTTTGTATTTTATTTATTTAATTATCTACAACTTTCATGTACAAAGTTTCTTTATTTGAGGTCTAAAAAGTGGAACCAAAAATAGGTCCCAAAAATGAATAAAGAATGAATTAATGTTTATTGTATTTGACCCTTATCTCCCCCTACTTTATTCCTTGTCGACCTATTCATCAAGATGCCTTGGTCTTGAGGTTTTGGATCATAAAATATTTACAATATTTTATTCTTTTTCTTTTCTTTTGTTTATTCTATAATTTTGGCTTTATTACAGTATTTTATACACTATTTACATGTACATGCATGAATGCTAAGATGCTCTAATTAAGGGTTTTTACACGCATTTGCTAGGGTTTTTGATGCCAAAATGATAGAATAAAGATGATGAAATGTGGCTTAATCAATGATGCATATGCATTTTTTTAGATTTTCAAAAAGGTTTTCAAACATTTTATTATTTTATTATTTTTTTATTTTTTTGAATTTTAATTTTGCAAATGTTTTCGAGATTTTTGAACACAAAAGCTTTTTGCTAAAAACTAGGTACAAATATTTACACGGGGATGCATCTTGTATTTACAAGAAGTGGATTTTAAGAATTTACACAAGTAAGTAATCAACTTATACATATAGAGAATTTTAGGTGAGATGTTAGTATTCCTCAAAAATGTTTTTCACACAATTTGGAAAACTATAGTCCAAAAATAATTTTTACAAACACTTTTACAAACATGTACACATATTTGAAAATTATTTTGCAAAGGTTTTCCAAACAGTATATATATTTTTTCAAATATTTTTGCAACCATTTTTCAAACTATTGCAAATCATTTTTCAAACATTTTTTTCACACAAAGAAAATAATTTTACAATCAACATATTTTTACAAAGGTTGAAAACATGTACAAAACATTTTCCAAATAGTTTTCAAAAGTTTTTTCCACAGATTTTCAACCTATTTTTCAAACATTTTGCAGATAATATTTCTACCTGATTTATTAATCAGTAAATACAAAAAGAATTTTGAGGAGTATAAACATCTTTTTATTAAAGTTGTTAATGAATTTTAACACGTATAATTAGCCATTTTTATACGAAAGTACGAGTTATGGCTAAAGTATGTACGGAGTATATACGACCCCCTATACTTAGCTTGAGCTATGTCCTCATAGATCGGAGAGAAAAGAGAAGACATAACTCGTACTAAGTATAGGCAAGCCTAAAGAATAAATAAATAAAGGAATAAATGAATGAATGAGAAGTCGACCATCCCCCCTATACTTAGGATCAAATAATCCTAAGTATAGCAGACTGTACACAATGCAGGGAGGGTCAAGGGTGGGAATGAACAAATCATACTCCGATTGTCTCCCCTTATACTTAGGGTCAGATATCCCTAAGTATAGACAAGAAGAGGAGACCATGGAGAAGATCAAAGAACATAGGAAAGGAAAAGAAGAAAATAAGAAAAGAGAACAACTCACTGTGTGCACCCCCCTATACTTAGGACAAGACGTGTCCTAAGCACAACAAAATCATAAGATGAAGACGGAGTGACATACATAACGGAAGAATGAATGAATGATATAGACAAATGGATCTGTACAGAGGAAGACATAAGTGATAATCATGTACGAGACGTATAAGTTGTGAGTCAAAGAGCACGTCTCATACCAGATGAATCGGGGCAACATCAACGGTTGGTGGGTCATGATCTAGATATGGTTTCAAGCGCTGACCATTGACTCTAAAAGTGGAAGATGATGAAGGTTCGGATATATCAATGCTTCCATTATCATGCACCTTCCGGACCACATATGGTCCTTTCCATTTACTTTATAGTTTCCCTGAGAATATTTTTCAACCTAGCATCAAATAGCCATACTTGTTGATCTAGCTCAAATTATTTATGGCTGATTCGGGAATCATGCCACACTTTCACTTTCTCCTTATACTGTAGGCCACTTGAGAAGGTTGTATCTCTTAGTTCTTCCAGGGCTGCCAACTCTGCTTTCCTCTGTTCTCCAACACTCTTGGGATCCAATAATAGCTCTGTAACTGTCCAAAGTGACTTATGCTTTATGTCCACTGGTAAATGGGACGGCTTGCCATAGACGAGACGAAAGGGAGATGTCCCTAATGATGTCTTGAAGGAAGTCCGATAGGCCCACAAGACCGAGTCCAAAAGCTATGACCAATCCTTTCGGTCTGGGCGGACTACCTTCTGTAAAATTGTCTTAATCTCCCTATTTTGATACTTCAGCAAGACCATTAGTCTGAGGGTGATACGGTGTGGCAACACGATGGTCAATACTAAACTCGTCTGTAAGGGCCCTAACCTTGTTGTTTAATAAAGTGAGACCCCCATCTGAAATCAAGACTCTAGGCACCCCGAACCGTGAAATAATGTTTTTCCTCAAGAACGACATACAATTTTAGCATCTACATCTCGGGTGGGATGGCCTTAACCCAACGACTAACATAATCCACAGCAAGAAGAATATACTCAAACCCTTGACTTTTAGGAAATGTGCCCATGTAATCAATTCCCCATGCATCAGAAAACCTCACAAAGTGAATGGGCTACATGGGCATCATGTCTCTCTGTCCGCAAGTACCCATCTTCCGACAGTCAATACACTTCTCACAAACTCATCAGAATCCTTGAAAATGGTAGGCACCCAAAGGCCAGATTGGAGCACCTTATGTGTTGTCCATCTCCTAGAATGGTGTCCTCCTGCCTCAAGCTTGTGGCATTAGGTGAGGACGCTATGTTGCTCATCTTGAGGAATGCACCGTCTCTAGATATTGTCCCCTCCTTCATGATAAAGGATGGGATCCTCCCAATGGTACGACTTGGCCTTCGCAAGAAAGGTCTTGAGCCGTTGTCTGGGCCAACGTTGTGGAATGGATTTGGCAACAAGGTAACTCACAATGTCGGCATACCATGGAAGAGAGGTGATAGCAAGGATCGCCTCATCTGGAAAAGTCTCAGTAATAGGTTTTATGGGCTCAGATTCCACAAGGTTAAGCGGGAGAGGTGATCTGCCACAGCAATCTTAACTCCAGGTATATCCTTAATCTCAATATCAAATTCCTAGAGGAGAAGGATCCATCCGGTTAATCTGGCTTTGGCATCCTTCTTCGACATCAAGTACTGAATTGCAGTATGATCTGTAAAAACTGTCACTTTAGATCCAAGAATGTAAGATTTGTACTTATCCAAAGCAAAGACTACAGCTAGCATCTCTTTCTCAATCACTGTGTAATTCCTTTGAGCTGCATCCAAAGTCCGGCTAGCGTAGTGTATGGCATAGGGTAATCCATCCCTCCTCTGTCCAAGCACAACCCCAATGGCATAATCAGAAGCATCTGTCATGATCTCAAATGGGAGAGAACCAATCGGGTGGCCGAAGGACAGGAGCCTCGACAACTAATTCTTGAGAGTCCCGAAGGACTTAAGACACTTATCATCTACAAGGAACTCGGTGTCTTTAGTCAATAAATTGTAAGCGGTCGGAAAATTAGACTAAAGTCCTGAATGAACCGTCGCTAGAAACCGAAATGCCCCAGAAAAGACCGCAACTGTTTCAGATTGGATGGTGGATTGAGTTTTCTAATGATATCCACCCTGACCGGATCAACCTCCATGCCCTGTTGGAGATGATGTGACCAAGGATCGTCCCCTGAGTCATCATAAAGTGACTCTTCTCCCAAGATAGTACAAGGTTTACCTCTATGCAGCGCTGAAGCACTCGGTCTAGGCAGTCAAGACAAGCATCAAACCTGTCGCCATAGACCGAGAAGTCATCCATGAAGACTTCTAAACAGTCATCTATCATGTCCGAAAAGATGGACAACATGCACCTCTGGAATGTCACAGGGGCATTACATAGACCAAAGGGCATCCGTCTGAAAGCATAAGTCCCAAATGGACAGGTGAACGTCGTTTTATCCTGGTCTTCGGGCGCAATGGCCACTTGATTGTATCCGGAGTACCCGTCAAGAAAACAGTAGTGACTCTTCCCGGCCAGCCTCTCAATAATCTAATCAATAAATGGTAGCGGGAAATGATCCTTCTTGGTGGCATCATTCAATCGTTTGTAGTCCACACAGACCCTCCAAGAAGTGGGTACCCAGGTGGCGATCGCCTCTCCAGACTCATTTACAACAGTAGTAATGCCCGTCTTCTTGGGTACCATATGTAAAGGACTAACCCACTTGGAGTTTGAGATGTGGTAGATAAAATCGGTGCTCCACCATTTAGATATTTCCTTCATTACTACATCTCGAAGATTCGGGTTCAGCCGTCGCTGGAACTCACGCGACGGCTTAGCATCCTCCTCGAGGTAGATATGGTGGGCGCACAAGGCCGGACTTATCCCCTTGAGATTAGCCACACTCCAGCCTATTGCCTTGCAGTTTCTTTCAAGAACCTCCATCAGACGAGATTCTTGTTCTCAAGTCAAGTCTCTTGAGATAATAAGTGGGTGCATTTCTGGCTCACCCGCAAGTAATCTATACTTAAGCGAACTGCGGCAAAGGCTTCACTTCTGGCTTGGTGGGAGCTGGAAAATCTGGCTTATGATATGTCTGTGTAAAAGCAACCAGGTCTGCATGTGAGAACTCTCCCTGTATGTGATCATCTGACGAAGAGAACCCTGCTGGTGTGTCTATCGTCTGTGCTGGCTCGCTCTCCATCCTATCTGTCAGCTCATCAGGAAACAGACACGGCAAATATGCATCAAAATCCTCCCAATCAAAGTCTGCCTCCGAGGGATCTGAATCAGAACAAACATCAATGTCAGCACTCAGTACGCAACTGTCAACCTGTATGGTGTTCTCTGCTAAGGTGTGCTCTATGAACTCTCGTCTGCCTCAAAACGGATACTCTGAGTCTACAGGTACGGCGAGGGCTCGTGCTTATGGATCTTCCCAAACTGCTTCATCATCGGTCATCACAAAATCACACTCCAGGTGGACGTCTAACTCGGCATCTGTCATCTGCCCTGCATCACTGTTCTGCTCCGAACAGGCTGAATCTCTCGCTCTGATCTCGTCGATCATCTCTATTTGTATACTCTCACCCTCTATGCAAAATTACACCTTCCCACTATCATGGTCGGTCACCGCCTTGGCTGTGGCCAAGAATGGGCGTCCTAGTATGATGGGGCATCTGTCACCGACTCAGGGATCTCCATGTTCAATACAACAAAATCCACGGGGAATTTCAGGCCCTGAATGGTAACGACCACACCTCTAAACAATCCTTTCGGCCTCTTAATCGATCGATCAACAAACTGAAGGAATGTCCTGCTCCGAAGAAGAGGACCAAACTCGAATCGGTCGAGTAAGGCTGCCGGAAGGAGGTTGATAGAAGAGTCGCTGTCTAATAGAGTATGATCGAACTGCTGCTCACTAATCTGGTATCTGACATAAGGAGCTCCTGCATCTGGTCGTTTGGTTGGCAGCTGGTTAGGCAGCTGGTTCTGAATGGCACAACATGTGGCACATGTGAGCACATGGATCTCTCCTCTGTTGTTCTTCCTCTTCCTGCGTACGGTAGTTTTCTCTCTCAGATTCTTTTGGAAGAGGGGGATGTGCTCAAGTGCCTCCTGTAGAGTCAGTTGTATCGGAAATCTGTCTATCATCTGTTGGTTGAACTCTAGCCATTCCTTCTTTTTGGGATTTTCTGTTTTATTCCCCTTCGCTGAGAAGAGTGCTTGAGGGAAGGGGACGGATGGGCCCTCCTCAAACAGAGGGCTAGGAAAAGGTTTCTTTCCCTGTGAAGGACTAAAATCCATGCAAACATCATCATTCAACACACATGGGTTCGGAATTGATGGAGAAACCTTTCCTTTATTCATTTTTTGGTCTTTTTCTTGTTGTCCAGGGATACAGAAAATGGCAAAACAGACGGTTGGAATACAGATGGACTCAAAATGGGGGTATCAGCACCACCCAAAATATTCTCCTTCGCGGCCCCAGCGTCGCGTTCTGGTTCGGCATCAAAAATGGTGGCTTCAGCACCACCGTCTGCATCTAGTATCTCGACGGTCTCAGCACCGTCGTCTGGAAGGTCATCCTTGGTGGCTTCAGCAACACCGTCATCATCATTATTGTTAGCGGCATCAGCACTGCTCCTCTCCTCATCTGGGGCTCTAGAATCTCCCTGGTGTTGCTCCTCAGATGAGCCGCCTCCGGCTGGTTCCCTACCGCTCGTAAGTGACACAAAGTGAGTATCAAACATAGAATGCATGTCATTCAAATAAGCACTAAGAGTGGTATCCTCTGTAAATTGTACCTGCTTAGACTTTCTCTTCAAGTTATTCGGATTCAGCTCGCTCTGTGCAGGTATGGAGGCTTTGCCTTTCATAATGTCCCTCATTTTCTGCTGGAACTCATCCATTTCTTGCCGGAAGGATGCTTGCTGCTCGGAGAGCAAGCGGGCGAGATTGTCAAGTGTTGGGTTCTCCAAGGCAGGTGCGGGAGAACCGGGAGTGTTCCCTTGCTGGAACTGAGGTTGTTGGTGAGACTGAGGGTACTGCTGCTGGTAAGGTTGTTGTCACTGCCTCCACTGTTGTCCCTGATAGGTGGGACGAGGACTATGGTGAGACTGTGGCTGGTGGGCATACTGGGGTTGTTGTTGCTGTTGTTGGCTGTAGTGGTTGCCCTGAGCTGGAGACTGCTGCTGGGATGAAGTGCCTCCGGTGGACCAACGAAATCCGGGGTGATCGCGGTGAATCCTGGGCTGTTGGGGGTATCGGTCGTACCATATCTTGTTGACTTCCATCAACGGCTCCTGCTCGAAGGGTGGAGGTGGTAATGCTGCCAATGGCTGATCCGACTGATAGACCACCAAATGAGTGTCCTGAGATGGTGGTTGTTGTGAATAATGCGACAACTGCTATACCGGCACCTTGGAACATGGTGAACTTGGCGGTATGCGGAAGGTGGTGGGGTAGAACGGCTACCTCTGGACTCAGCCAGTGACCTGGGAGGCTGATGTGAAGATGATTGTGCCTCCTAGATACTAAAGATGTGAGTCTTCAGGTCACTCATGGACTTAGCTAACTGGTCTATCTGTGCCAGACCTTGGCCCTGCTTCTTCTCCAAAATCTCAATGCGGTCCAACTTTTCGTTGATTATGCTCATGTCAGTTGCTGATGATTCTTCTTCTGTTGTTGTTGTTGCTGACGTAGTATGGGGACCGATATCGATGCGAGCGATCCTCTGGTATGATCCTGCTCCTTGGGGGGGTTTCTGCTGTGTGTAGACTCTGGCTTGGGCCATGACTGTAGAATTCTCTGCCATTCCTTCATAAATAGCCCAAATGTCATCTTCACCTTTTGAAAAGTAGGACCCTCCACAAGAGGCATTAACTAGCCCCTGCAGCTCCTGTGTCAGCCCACAAAAGAAACTCTAAACCAGGTTGGTCTTTGATATGTCGTGATGTGTACACCGGTCAATAAGCTCTCTAAATCGATCCCAAGCCTCATGGAATTGTTCATTCGGGATCATGGTGAAGTTGATGTTCATAGCTCTTGCTCCGTTTGTCTGACCGAGTGGGTAATACTTATTCAAGTATGCAATCCGGAGCTGCTCCCAAGTTTCGATGTACCTCCCCAAGTGTTTTAGCCAATAGGCGACTCTATCAACCAAGGAGAATGTGAAGGCAATCATTTTGATTCTGTCCTCAGTCACAAACCTATCATGGATTGTACTGCATATCATCTCAAATTCTTGCAGATGGAGGTGCGGTTCTTCGGTAGCCAGCCCGTGAAACTTAGGAAGTAGCTGAATAGTATGTGGGAGAAGCTCAAAGTCTCCATATATGGGAGGGAGTTGGATCCATCGGTGAGTGAGTGTTGCAGCTGGGTTATGCAACTGGCTCATGGTTGTCGGTGGCGGCCTCTCCTGGTCAGGTCCTCCCCCTTCTGCATCTGGTATATCGTCGCCTTCATTTCTTTCATCTCGTCCCTCACGCATCTCTCTCATGATTTCACCCATGACCACTCCCTGGTCTCTGATCTGTCTCTGCATGGTTTCCAGGGAGGCTAACAGTGAGTTGTTGAAAAAGCAAAACCCCCGATTCACCTACGCACACGAGCTGAAGACCGAAAATGATCGGTCAATTATCTTGTCAATTTTATTTTAGGTGATCATTCGGTCTATTAGAGCGATTACGTGAGCTAAATAGGAATCTAAATATTTCTCAACCGACTATCCCGTATAGAAAGTTGGTAATCAGCCGAGAAAAATCGGATGCGGCTCTATCCTAAGGTACGTGTCACTTTCTCACTCATCCAAACCAAACAAGGAGGGGGTTACTCTCCCCAAGACAGATTTTCAATGAGATGTCTTTTAGGTCAAGTGTGATTAGCAGTCCCGATTTTATTGTTTTTCTTTTTAGGTATTTTTCAATAAAAGCAAAATCGCCTAATGAATTTTTCGATTCTCCTGGTTATTAAGTCCAAAAATCAGGGGGGAGAAGTCGAAAAAGCCGATGTGCGATGAAATCAATGATGCATGCAGAGTAAGAGATGCGTACCTGACTCCAGCAGTCTACATGCAAAATGATCCGCGCAGAATTGAAAGACTGAAAATAAACTACCTAAATGGTGCAGGCGGAAAACCGAGTCCCTAAACAACAGTGCTACTCGAAAGAATAGCTAGTCAACCACCAACCTCCAATCCAAGAGTCCGATCTAGGTCCACCCCTCCTCTTCTCGACAAGTTTAGGAGTAGCGCTTGACAAGGCGGGCTCACGGCACGTAGGCTCGAAGGGAGTGAATTGACTATTTTATTAATCTTTTATTATAGGTCCAATTACCGATCTATAGGTACCGGCAGATGTATTAGGGCGTTTGGATCCTATGAATTACGTCACAATCAAGCATAAATTCCTAAGACAAGGGGCTCGAGAAACTGGAAAAGGCAGTGAAAAATCAAAACCGCATAAAAAGCCGCGAAGAAACCTGAGGGGTCCCTCGAGCACACCGGTGCTCGGCGAAACAGACCCCGAGAGTCTAAGTGTCTTTGACTGTCCCTGTGTTATTACAACAGTTCAAATAAGTGCTGAAAAGTAAATCTAATCTAAACTAATCTCGCAACTATTTCGCTCCCGCACTCCTACTCGCTCCTCGCATCCTCCTGCGGCTCTGTAGAGAAGAGAGTCGCCTCCGACTTCCATGGTTGCTTCGGCTTCCGAAGAAAGCCGCCTCGATCCTCGAGCCCTCGCAAGAAAACAAGCAGAGTGTATCAAACACGGTTATTTGAACAATTATGCAAATAAATGATATATATACAAAATATGCACAAAAGCCACAGAAAAGAAAACCGCAGAAAAATCAAAAAGCGACTACTAAGCCGTGCTCCCCGGCAACGACGCCATTCTGATGATCGAAAAACTAACCAAGCAATTAAGGAATAAAAATAACTTGGGTCGTTGCGACCTCAATCACTTGGGAAATCAATCAGTCAATCAAGAAAATATGAGATCAGACCACCAAAACAAGATAAAAATCAAAAGAAATCAATAGTGTCCCTAGCTATTGGATTAGCCTGGTATAGCGACCAGGGTCGGACGCGGGGAGCACGTGATGGCCTTGCGGCCTACGAAGTAGTCTCAAAAGATAAAAATATAAACAAGTGATTTTTGGTGGATTTTTAATATTTTTATATTTTTTGGAATTTTTAATTATAAAGAAATCAATAAAAACAATGAAAAAAGCAACTTGTAACAATTATTTAGCTACTTTAAAAGGCTCCAAAAAATCCAATAAAAATATTTTTGGATTTTATGTATTTTTTACTGTTTTTGGTGAATTTTTGATAATTTTCTGATTTTTATAGAATTTCTAAAAATGAAACAAGATGAAAACAGAGGGACAATGTCCAGTCAGGCTTCAAGGGACAAAATAAAATATAAATTGGCCCCAACAAAGTCTGTAGGTAATTTTCCTGTAAAGTATATTCAAAAAGGCACAATCAGGAAAAAGAATTATTAATTTTTGGTTTTTCTACGAATTATTAGAATTTTTATAATTTTTTCAGTGTTTTTCAATTTTTATATTTTTTATAAGCTCAAAATGACCAAAATTGGTCAGAACATCAAACACAACAAAACAAACCAAATCTAATTTCTTTTAGAATTTTTAAAGATGTTTTAATATTTCGTGTGAATTTTAAACCTGGACAGTAAGAAAAATGGGTGTATTTGAATTTTTAAAAATACTAAAAATGCTCAGAAATGTACCAAATTTTTAGCGAAAATTTTACACAGTGGTAGGAGCCACGTAACCAATTTTCGCAAAATTTGGACTTGATTTGATATTTTATTAAAATCAAACAATAAGGCACAGTGCACAGGGACCCAAATGCAAGGAAAATAAGTTCCAGGGACTGAATCATAACAAATATAACAAACTGGGGGTCCCTCGTGCAAAATTTCCAAAATAGCACGCGCAAAGCACGTGTCTTGGGCACGGAGGGACCTATGTGCAATAAAAATACTTCCGAGGACTAAATAGCAACAGGTGCTAAAAGTCCAAGGAAGATATTGCAATTTAACCAATTAATTCAGCACATGTCTCAATAAAGCCACTGATGAATATCCATTTCATCACCTTTATTCTATCATTTTGGCCTTAAAAACCCCAGCAAATGCATGTAAATAGCATCAATTTGTATATAATAGCATTCATTATTCATTGTGTTAAGTGTACATAAAATAAGGTTTTTAATGCCAAAATTATAGAATAAAGAGAATAAAAGAAAAAGGAATAAAATATTGCAAATATTTTATGACCCTAACCCCGAGACCAAGGCCAACATGGAATTGGTCGACAAGGAATAAAGTGGGGGGAGATAAGGGCCAATAATACAATAAATACCTTATTTCTTTATTCATTTATTTATGTATTTTTGACACCTATTTTGTAAATAATTATTCATTCATCAAATAAAGAAACTTTGTACATGAAAGTCGTAGATAATAATGTAAAGAAAATTACAAAATTGAGTTTGTACAAAAATAATACTCAGTGTACATTTTATATCCAGAATAAAAAGGCAAAATCTCAACTTCACATACCCATATCTTGCCAATAAAAATTCCAAATCACCCAAACTCACCTTTAATTGTATATAGCTTTCCAAGAACTATTTAATAAAATTGGTTTCATAATTTTTGGAGTTTATATGTAGAAGTTAGGTTTTTGGCCCTCCGTGTACATAATACCTGATTAAAATATTCATTTTATTCAATATCTATTATTTCTATAAATTTATATTTTTAAAATCTTGTAAATAATGTATACAATCCATGTACATATTGAAATTAAAAGAAACCCAAAAAGAATTTGAAAAATAAAATAAGTCTATGAAATACATAGACAAAAGACCTATGCTACCTATATGTATATAAATAAAAGGGAATTTAATTCTTTTATTATTTATTCATCCATATTTTTATAATAATGTATATATCATATATATCTTATTAAAAATACAAATCCAAAATAAAAGCAAATAAAATTCATTAAATAAATAAAATGTATATAATATATAGGTAAAATACCTATAAGTATACCTACATATACATAAACACATTTATTTAAAAATGTAAATAAACTCATAAAAATTAAATAAAAATATATTTATACTCATAAAAATAAGTTATAAATTTATAAAATAAGAAAATAAAATAATAAAATAAAATAAACAAAATAAAAATAAATAAATATAAATATACTTATAAATACATTATTTTAATAAAATCGTAATAAAATACTTCAAAAAAATAAATAAAAAACATAAATAAATACTACATTAATTTATAAACATTTTTTATTTTATGAGTAAAATCTAATTAATTCATTTATTAGGTTAAATAAATTAGTCAAGATCCGACTGATGTGGGCCAATCAGAGGCCAGGGAAAGTTGACCTCTGGTCAACTCCCCCTGCGCCTCTGACTCCCGTCAGGCCCGTCTTTTCCCCAATATTCCTCCATTATTCCCGCTCGATTGGTCGCTCCGTCGCCAACAGTCCCTTCATGAAAATTGTTCTCTGACCATCCGTGATTCGCGCCGTGATCTTGGAACCCTTGTACAGCCATTCGATTCTTCAATAATCACCGATCCATGGGGGTCCCCAGGAATGTGTATAAATAAGTCCTTCCTCTTCCTTGGCCGAATTTGGCCAATTTCTCTTCCCCCAAAAGGCTTGAATCGATCCCTGGATGAACCCTTGTGACAGGAGGCGCTTCCCAGCACCTCGGTTCGGCCCAAGGAGGAGGAACATTTTGTCGCGGCGGCGCTCCGGCGGTCGCCCTGCTCCCTGGAGGCCCCCAGGTCTAAGAGCTGCACTTTTACTTATTATAGTTAGGATTTTGTTTTAGCATTTCATTCATGTCTTTTATTTTACATTTAGTACATTAGATTAGCCTAATTTAGTTAATTCGAAGTTCGCTGGAGCTCAGCTCCGGCGACTTCACCACCGTTCTCCGACTGTTTTCCAACCACCACCTCGCCTCCATTTCCATACCCCTTCATTTCCCTACGCCCCACGCACCTCCGTTCAACCAGATCTTCACCAGATCTGGAGATCAGATCTCCTCCTCGCCCCTCGCCGGAGATCGTCGCCCCGTACCCTCTCTCGCTCATTTTGACCCAAATAAGGCCCTCAGCCCCTTGTTTTTGTGCACTGAGCTTCCTTGCAGGTGCTGGGACGCCAAGGGACCCCCGTTGGGGTCGATTTGATTCTTCTGCAGGTACCTGGGACCGTCGACCTTCACTGACTCCGCTGGGTTGTTCCGGTGAGCCTTCGGCTCTCCTGAGCAGCTCAATCAACAGAGCATGGCCCCACGAAGCTTTTTGGTGCATCAGAAGCCCAAGGGAGCGCCGGACGAGAGAGCAGCACCGGATCGAAGGTCGGGGAAGAGGGAGTTCTTCCCTGTTCTTCGTGCCTTCGTCTTCACCGTCCGATCGTGGTCCCAACCCAGATCAGAAGTCAGCCGTTAGATGGAGCTCTGCATCGACCGTCAGATCAGCTCGGCTGATCTAATCTCAGCCCTCCATCGGCGAAGCGTCATCAGGCGAGGAGGTGGCGATGCGTGTCAAGTGAAGAACGCTCAACCGTTGGATAGCGCGCCTATTGGGGGTAATTTGCATATTTAGCCCCCGCACTTTTTGTATTTAATCTTTAATATTGTAAAATAAATAGGACATTGTAAAATATTTGTAAATTTTGCAGAAAGAACCCTGAGTTTATTGGAATTGCATTTAGGTTTTTCCGTGCCTCTCGTGCAGTCCCACATGAGGCACGTGAAATTTGCATATAAACCCTGGCGGTTTTTGTAAATTGTAAAACAGTCCCAAAAGTTTAAATAATTGTTTATTTCTGTAGGTATTTTTGCACTGATGCCCCTGTCACTTATCTTATTTGCAAAAATGCCCCTGCTAGGTTTAATTATTTGTGTGTCTTTTATCTATTTACTAAAAATATCTAGGATGCTTCTAAAATTCCACAAAAATTAGGTTAAATGCTTCATGCCCTGTATTTTCACGCCCATATTTTATTCCACATTTTTTGCATTTATCCTAATTATTAAAAATGAAAAAGAAGCCCTTTTTGTACTGTCTAATTTATAAAATACAAAAAAAAATATATAATGTTTTTAAAAAATTCCAAAAAAATTATATATGGTATATTTATATATATATATATATATTGAGTCCAGAAATTGAAAAACCCTAAAAATATGAAAAATAAAAATAAAAAATTAGAAAACTCCAAAATCCAACAAAAAATAGAAAAATCCTTAAAAAACCAAAAATACATTTTTCTCTTTTATAAATATCTATATTATTATTAATATATTAAAATTAATTTGGGTAATTTTGGAGTTTATTTTATATTTTTAAAACCCAAATTATATTCGGGTATGTAATTAGTCCTATATTGTGGACATTTTTGAAATTAAAAATGCATAAAAATTAGAAATATTCCAGAAAAATAACAAAAAAATTAGAAAAATATTAAAAATCTAAAAAAAATTATATCTACATATAATTTAAGTATTTATGTCTATATATATATGATAGTATTCCTCTCTCTCTCTTCTTATATATATACATATCTCTTTACATATATATGTATACATATCTATATATTATCTAATTAAAAATATAAAATGAAAATAAAAATATAATAAAAATATAAAAAAATAAAAAATAAAAAAATAAAAATAGAAAAAATAAAAAAATGTAAAAAAAAATCAAAAACCCACAAAAACAATAACTGGACATGAACAATGGATTGAATAATTACACAACACACATACAACCATTCGCCTCCCAGTGTTCGATCTCTACCTGTACTTACGCCTATACACATTTCCATGTAGAGTTATAATAAATTTAACTCCACATTTTTGGATATTCACTGCATACATTCCTTGTGGGTTAATTGTTGTTTTATTCCGGATTTTGTGTGGTTGACACAGCGACTGGAGGTTGATTATTTATTTATTTAATTCTTTGCTCATGTCCATTATATATTTGTTTATTTGACTTCTTATTTTTATTAACATTATTTGATTGATTGTTCTGACCCATCTTCTTTCTTTGTCTTTGATGCGAGGGACCGCCAAGCGAAGGAGGACCTGCTAGGAGGACCTATGCACCCAAGCACGGCGGAGTTGGTTCTTCTACACCAGCCAATAGGAGGGAGCATCAAAGGCAGATGAAGGGGAATTTTTGAAGATAGTCTCCGTTTTTAAGCACTCTATTTATTTTATTATGTATATTTATGTGCGAGAGAGACTTAGAAACATGTAATAATACAGGACTCTCAGACACTCCGACTCCCGAGGTCCATTGCTCGAGGGATTGTTCCCTTGGGGGCCTCGATGGTTTTTGACGCTTTTTCTTTTATTTTATTTTTTATTACTTTGTGTGAATGAGCCCTAACTTAGGAATTGCTTGATCGAGTAGATTAGGTCCAAACACCCTAATATAATTGCATGTACCTATAGTGTGTTTTGGATCTAGTCAAATCTAAACAGTCGGTTCATTTATCTCTTAACCCTTATGCCGTGAGCGAGCCCCATCAAGCGCTACTCCTGAACTCGAGTGTGTCGAGAAGAGGAGGGGTAAGCCAAGACCGGACTCTTAGGTTAAGGATCGGTGACCGACTTGTGGTGCTTCACGATAATAGCAGTTACTATCCTAGGGCGATTTCTTCGGCTTGCATTTGCATATAGCATAGGTTTCAATTCTGTTATGCATCCTGCATGGAGAGAGCTGGGAAGCACTGTAAGTCTTCTTACTTGGCATGCATCATCGTTTTCCGACTTGCATGGCTTTTCCGACCTTCTCCCTCTGTTTTTGCCACTTAGGATGCTTAATGGAAATTGGAACCTCGATAGGCACGTGCATTGAAAATACCCAAAAAAAGTGATAACTTAGATAAAATCGGGATTGCTAACTCTATTGGACCTAAAAATAAAAACATAATGACTACCTTGTCTTGGGGAGAGCAACCCCCTCCTTGTATGTGTTTTAACTTGCTTACGTACACACTAAGGAGTAGAGCCCAAATCCCATCAAGCCTCCTAAGTGTTTGTACAACTTTGTGATTCTCACCTCACTCTAAAACTGAAAAGAAAAATGACCGTCACCTGACGATCTTCACTGTGTTGAGTAGGTGAATCGGGAGTTTGCCTTCTGTATTGATTGTGACTTGGAGTTCATTGTGTTTTTCATTCATTACTAGAGTAGTCGGTCCCATCGTGTGAGTCATGCATTTTTCATCTTTGAGTCTCTCTACCTCTCTTATACATATACCTCGTCATTTGCATTGAGTCGTGGTATTGGCGCTTGAGCTCAATCATTTCTTCGCCAAGTCCTTTGTTTCCCTCTTCTTCACCATCTTCTTCGTATCCACCGTATCATCCATCTTCTCCGGTTCGAGGAGAGCCTGCTCTTCGGACCACCGTTTTGACGGTGTTTCCGCCTTGTGTGGAACACCCAACTTTGTCTATATCCTGATCTTCTCGCCCGCCCTCCGCGTACCCTCCGTATCACTCTTCTACCATCCACGATATTGGCACGCACGCTCAATTAGCTTCTCCACCCCATTGTGTACCCTTCTTATCCATCTTCCTCGTGTACCCCGTATCATCCCTCCCTTCACCGGGAATGTTGTGCATATTGATGAGGCCCGCATCGAGGTTTATGTATACAGATTATTTGTGTAAGTCGGGCCAATGATATTGAGGATGCTGAGATTGATTTGGTGGATTTGACTTTGGATACGTGCATACGAGCGTATTGAGGATTTTTGTTGATGCATGATTATAGGTGTGATGCATTATTGAGGAATTCTTGGTCTCGCACACTAGATTGAGGATGTGATGTGCTTCAGTGATTTGAGGTTGATATCATGATATTTTGACTGATCTATCTATTTTGAGGTTTCGGCCCATCTTGATTTGGATTTTGGAAGGACGATCTTGATATATGCTTCATGGTGACGGTGCCCCGAGCCCCCCATGATGTCTCATCTTCTAGATTGACCCATCCTTGATCTCCTGACTCTCTAATCCACCCTGGCACTTAGAGGATTCCTGATTATTTGTTGTGTCATCTCAGCCAGATTTGATTGACCTGAGAGACATCTTGTGAATGACCTGATTATTTGCTCCCTCTCCTGATCTTATGCCCTCTGAATGATTAATGGTTGATTGCTATTTCGAGGACCTGAGATTTTATGCCAGCATTCCCACGACTTACATTGATCTAGCTCGCATTCCTCCCCGAGGACTATCTGCGGGAGAATGCGACAATTTCTAGGACTGCGGTTTCATTCACCACTTGGTCGCCATTGTGATGGGACCCGAAACCGAGTCAGATGATATGCTTGATTGGCCTCCCTCTGTGATTGTGTACCTGACCTGTCAGTACATGAGGCCACTAGACCGATTGCTCTCCTTGACGGTCCTCGCAAGGACGAGCCTTGACATTCCATTTGCTCCCTGCCTAGTTCATAGCTCTCCGAGGGTTATCTGCGAGAGGCTATGACACATTTTTGCTCTCTTGGTCTCTTCTGCCGGTAGGCGGTCTGCTGTCTATCGAGACCAAATTCTCTATGGATCCGTCTGATGGATCCGGCTCCTTTGAGCCCTCCTCTCTCCTTGACGACCCTCGCAAGGATGAGTTGTACTCTGATTATTATTCATTGTGTAGCTCACATCACTTCCCGAGGACTATCTGCGGAAGGATGTGACATTTTCTTTAAGATCGGCTCCACTCACTCCTGGTGCCTCCATTTGTTGGGGCATGAAGTCGATTCGTCTGATATAGATAGTTGGTCCCCTGTTCTGATTATGCGCCCGATCTGTTGGGGCATTTGACCGACCTGATTAGACTCCTTTGAGTCCGCTCTCCTTGACGGTCCTCGCAAGGATGAGCTCTTTCCTTATTATTCATTCGATTAGCATGTACTACTCCCCGAGGGTTATCTGCGGGAGGGTACATCACCTTGTACGTACTCGGTTTCACTTCTGGTGTCTCCTATCTGTTGGAGCACAAAACCGAGTCTTCTGAGCTTTTTACTCGGTCTCCTTCTGATTGTGTCTCCGATCTGCGAAGCACGGAGCCGAGTCTTCTAAGTTGTGAACTTGGTTCCCATTCTGCGGATCATGGGACCAATTCTTCTGATTATGGTCTGATTCCTGGCTCCTTCGAGCCTGCTCACCTTGACGACCCTCGCAGGGTTGAGCCATGTCTTGCGGCATTGGGTGTGTGTCTCCTACGATCTTCCGACCTCATGACCACCGAATGCCAAGATGTCTCCTATTCTCTATCTTCCATATCTTCTCGAGACTCTGATTGACCGGAGGGCTCTGTACTACTCTTTCTTCCTCCCGGTCTTATAGTATCGGCTTTGTTTCCTCATGCTGAACCTATGCGCCGATTGACTGCTTCATGCTACCGTATCCGATATCTTTACTTTCTGATCTATTTATCCCCGGTAGCCGACACCCACCTGACTGTATATCCGGGTGTCTTTTCACCTTCTGGGTGCATCACTGTTCTCACAGGGAGACGATTATGCGAGTACGGTATTCACTTGTCAGATACCGTCCTGTACTTCACCAGTCTCTTCACCGCTTGTATATATGTGTTTGTATATTCTGTTTTCCCCGCATGTTATGTGTGCCCTAGATCTATCGCCATATCTTTGTGTCTATACTTAGGACGTACTTTGTCCTAAGTATAGGGGGGTGCACACTGCGTTGTTCTTTCGTCGTTCAGTTTCGTCACTCCTGTTGTTGCCTATACTTAGGGATATCTCACCCTAAGTATAGGGGGAGTGATGCGTATATTCTCCACGATCTTTTCGTCTATCTGTATATCTCTCTTTTCTTCTTTTCTTCTTTTCCTTTTCTATCTTTTGTATCTAAATAAAAGGTGTCGTCCCTTGTAGACAGTCTTCTATACTTAGGACGTACTTTGTCCTAAGTATAGGGGGTGCACCCCGGATTTGTTAATTCTTTGAACTATTTATTCCCACCCATGGCCCTCCCTGCCTTGTGTACAGTCTGCTATACTTAGAATTATTTGATCCTAAGTATAGGGGGGACGATCATTTTCTTATTCATTTATCTCGTTATTCTTTATTTATTATTCTTTTAGTCGTCGTAGTATAGACTTTTCTATACTCAGTACGAGTTATGTCTTCTCTTTCTCTTTTCTGATCTATGAGGACATAGCTCGAGCTAAGTATAGGGGGGTCGTATATACTCCGTATATACTATATCCATAACTCATACTTTCGTATAATTATTAATAAATAAGGCTAACAATATGATATAATTCATTAAAAATTAATTAATAAAGCTTCTTATTCCTCGAATTCTTTTTGTATCTACTGATTAATAAATCAGGTTAAAAATATATTTGCAAAATGATTTGAAAAATGGTGTGAACTGTTTGGAAAACTTTTTGTGAAATATTTTCAACCTTTGTAAAAATATTTTGATTGCAAAAATTCTTTTTGTGTGAAATAAAGATTTTAAAACCTATTTGCAAATGATTTTGAAAATATTTTGTAAAAATTATTTTGAAAAATGTATATAGTTTTTTGCAAAAACTTTGCAAAATGGCTTTCAAATGTGTGTAAATATTTGCAAAAATTATTTTGTACTATAGTTTTCAAAACAATTTTTCAAATAAAATTTAAGGAATAGAAGCATAAAATAAAATAAAATAAAATAAAATAAAATATTTTCAACCTTTGTAAAAATATTTTGATTGCAAAAATTCTTTTTGTGTGAAATAAAGATTTTAAAACCTATTTGCAAATGATTTTGAAAATATTTTGTAAAAATTATTTTGAAAAATGTATATAGTTTTTTGCAAAAACTTTGCAAAATGGCTTTCAAATGTGTGTAAATATTTGCAAAAATTATTTTGTACTATAGTTTTCAAAACAATTTTTCAAATAAAATTTAAGGAATAGAAGCATAAAATAAAATAAAATAAAATGAAATAAATCACAAATAAAATACATTAAATTCTTTATCATTTGTGTATACACCTAAATAAATCACTTTGTAAATTCTTTAAGTCTTGAAAAATAAAGCGGCACGCCCGTGTAAATAGTTGTACATATTTTATACTTTGACTGCCAAAAATTCTTTTATTTGTAAATTCTTTGTGTAAAAACTTTTCTCTTTGTTTTCAAATTCTTTGAAATTGCATTATTCTTTGCATATTTGTAAATAGCATTTGCATAGCATTCATATTCCTTTATTGAGCTTGATGATTGAACTAGTCCAATAAAGTCGAAGATTGGAGCTTGGTTGGACCTTACCGTACCTAACAGCACTGGAACCTTATGGGAACTAGATTTAAGGTACTCCAGGTCTATTCAGACTTAATTCTTTGAGAAATCAGGACTGGGTTCAAGTCACCTCAGTGGACTAACTAGAACTTTTCGAAACACACGTATGACTCTTGTCGGTCGTGACCTCACTTGGACACTTGCACCTTTCACTTGGCTCTACTCAGTTGGAGTGGTGAGGGGGTTGGGTTTGCCAGTCTGAGACGCACACAGGAGTGTGTATATTCGTCCTCGTCTAGGGAGTGAAGTGCACCCCAACCTGGTCCAGTTTCAATGAAGTCGAATGACAGGAGAGTGTGGGTTGCAATAAAGCTTCAAAAGAGGGATAGTCTACTGGCTCAAAAGGAAAATTTCTTGTATATATGTTGCACCATGTAGATATGTTGTACAAATGCACTTGAAAAAAAATGAATGCAAAAAGAACTCCAAAAAAGTGGTGGGTCGGATTGAAAATTTAATAACCCCACCGGAGTGTATGTAGTCCAATAAAGAAAAAGCTTATGGTATCCATGTTACATCTCATGAAGCTTGCAGCAAGAGACTTAGCTACACTGGTTGAGCTCCCAAAATTCTATACCTCTTATTCCCCCTCTTCTTGAGCTGGTTGCACATGAACATAGAAGGGAATACCCCGCTCCTCGACGGTAGAGGGCTGGATTGGGGAATCATTGGGTTGTCATTCTGGAGAAGTCAGTTCCTTTGTCATTTCAGTTGGGGAGAGCCACCATCACTTACACCGTACAAGTCAGCTTCATAGTCATAAGGGTTTGCGTATGATGTAGGCTAGTTCTGACCTGGCTATTGAGGTGATTTGAACCGAGTTCTGTGACTGTCGAAGGCTGTTGTGTTTTAAATTTGGTCTCAATAAAGCCACGCACAGGGGTATGGATGCAAATATTAAAAACTAAATTTCATTCCATAACACCTTAAAACTTTAGCCCAAACATTGCAAATACACCACAAAAATCATGTGATGATGCACGTGTTCCATGTAGACAGGGGTATAAATGCAAATAAAATAAGCACGAGGTCCTAAGTGCAAAATGTCCAGAATAAAAACAACTAAACTAAATTTTTACAGGACTAGAACGTAAATGACAAAGCAGGAGAGGCCTAAGAGTAAATTACCCCACTTATTATCCGAGGGCAGGAGGCGTGCCACCTGGCTGATTGGACGGCTGAGGGGCGTTGCGCCTCTTCGAAGAACTCCCGCTCGGATCGGACGGCTGAGGGTCTGCCACATATCGGATCTGACGGTGGAAGGCAGCAGCAAAACCCTCGTTGGATCAACGGCGCTCAAGAGGACACGTCGGGATCGGACGGTGCTGAGTGACTGGTGCCTCTTCGCTGGATAAGCGGTCCGGATCGAGCCTTTAACAGATCGGATGATGGAGGCTCCTCGCGAACGGATGGCTCTGATCAAATCTAGGCGAGTGGGCACGATCGGACGGTGAGGAAGGATGCTCCAAGAACTCGTCGCCGGCGAGTTTCGCCGGCCTCGTGTGTGCGCTGGGATCCTCCTCTGTTGCTGCTGAGGTGTGGAAAAGAACCGCCTCGGTGGTCCGCAGCCAATGGGCTGCTCAGATGATGGCAAGGAGCTCTGGAGAGCTCCAGCGATGGTGAAGACCTGGAGCGCCTGTGCCTGAGCTGTTGGCCTCCAGATGAGGCTCTCCTGACGATCTGACCTGCACAAGAAGAAAGATGGGTCGAGGGCAAACTGCCTCAACCCGTCAAAGCGCGAATGGATGGGAGATGCGTCGGTGTGGAGGTCCTCTGGTGAGCGGATGAGGAGGAGGACCGAAGCCCCTGCTCCAGGGTGAGTTAGGGGGCATGGGTAGGTGGAGAAGGTGAGGAGAAGGCTCGTAAAGGTGGTGGTCGAGTCGAAATGACTGATGGATGGTCGGAGTGAGCTGGCGAAGGCGGCAGAGCTACAACGACAGTAAGCTAAAATCTAACTTCTACGCTAAACTAATGGCTAAAGACATTACCTGGTGAATGCATTCGACTGGGCTGGAGCTCGGGGAGCTCCGGGGTCATTGCCTGCAAGGGGGCGTCGAGTCCCCGAGGTTGGGTGCGCTCGCGACGGCGCACGGTGGCGAAGCCACCGGATTAAAGGTTTCCCGACTGCCCGGGCCTCACTTCCACTCCAAATCGCTCCGCTGTCACTCAGGAGAGGTGGAGGAGTTCGGGATAGAGTGAAATGTTCGGCGGAGCAGATGATTTATACGGCTAGGGGTCCGGCTAAGTGATGGTCGGGTGAGGAAATCGGCGCTCGGACCCCTCATACCCACCCCGGGCGAAGGTCATGGATCTGCAAGGAAGAGATAGGATCCGAGGTTTAGGGTTTTAGGTGTCGGATCGAGTGTGGAATAAATGGAGAAATTGGGTCGGGTACATAGGATCCGCGGGCTGTGGTCCAGGGGGAGTTGACCGGGGGTCAACAATCCCCCCTGGACCAATGGGATGCGGCCACGTCATAAATAATTGAAAATACATTTTAAAATAATAAATGGCCAAATTTCACAAAAGACAAAACATCAAAAATGTTCTTTTATTTTAAACTATTTTTTGTGATTTTTATTTATTTTTTTGAAATAAAATAAGGAATATACAATATAGTACTATGTATAGGTATGTATACAATATTGATTTTTAATTTTTGATTTTTAATTAATTATTTTTGTGCATTTTTATTCCAATTTTATATTTTATTTATTTACAAGATAAAATTTGGAATATTTTGGTGTTTTTATTTTATTTTTATTATTTATTTACAAGGGGTAAATAAATATGTTTATTTATAGACATATGTGGTATATATACAATGTTTCTTTTTATTTTTATTTTTGTTCTTTTTATTTTATTTTTATTTTTATGGTTTGTATTTTATTTATTTACATCATGAAGTATAGAATATATACAATTTTTATGGGATTTAAATTTGTTTATTTATATGGCTAAATAAATAGGTAAGCGGTCTTATGTACATAGTGAATCTATACAATGAAGGGTGTTTTTGTTTTCTTTTTAATTTTTCTTATTTTTATTTTAAGTTAATATTTACAACTACTTACAAATATTTACAAACTCATTTTTATTTTTATAAGAGGAAAATATTTTATTTTATTTACAGGTATATTTACACACATGAGCTTCCTTATCTCTCTCTACTTTGGCTTTTATGCGGTCAGGCTCATGCTGAGCCCTCCCTTGGAATTAGGTCGCTCAATATTTATTCTAAATATCTCCCTCTTTTTCTTTTATCTCTTTATGCTTTTATTTATGCACAAAAACATTCTAATCATTTAATTTTACACAATGCATGTTTCTTGATAATTATTTGTATTTACATGAATATACATGTGTTTGGCAAAGGTTTTATAGCTAAAATAAAAGAATAAAGAGTGATGAATGGGTATTCATCACCAAGCGCCTATGATGGAGCGCTTCCCTCGCTAGGCGGTACCTCGCACAAAATTCAACAAAAAGGGTGATTAGACCAGTCAAACAATATAATCAAACAAATAGGTAAAAAAGATAGGCAAATATCCACAATCAATCACAAAAGAATGCTCTATACGTTGTTGCTCCCCGGCAACGGTGTCATTTGATTAATCGTGAGATACGAGGGTCTAAATGCCTCACACAAGGCGGAGACAAAGTCGCTGCGGCGACTCTCGGTAAATCCTGACTATGTTAACAACTAACCTACAGTATCAATCAAACAATGAGAAGCAAGGTGGAGTAAAAATTTATTATAACTCTACAATAAGTGTGTATAGTGCAAGTATGTGTAGAGTGTCGAACTCAGGGAGCAAACAAGATAGAACAAGGCAAAAATGCACAGAGTGTGAATGTAAGATCAATTGCCTTCAAATATGCAATTTTTTTTAGGTTTTGAATTTTATACTTTTTTATTTAATTTTTAATTTTATATTTTTACATTCGGGTTTTTAATTTACTGATTTTTTATTTCCTTTCTTTATTTTTATATTTTCTTTTTCTTTTAATAAAGATATAATGTATATAAGGTATATATATGTATAATAGAGATAAGAGAGGGATAAAAATAGGGAAAATGCTCAAAATACAGGAAATAAAATCTATTTGAGCTTTTTATATTTTTCTAATGTTTTTGTGATTTTTCTAGATTTTTCTTATTTTTTTTGGTATTTTTGAGAGGCAAAAATATTGAAAACAGTGAATACAATATATCTGCGGGACAAAAATGTAGAAATAAAATAGCAAACAGGAGTGAAAAATTGTCAAATTAATTTTTACAAATAGATAATAGGATAAGGAAAATTCAGAGATAGGAAACACAATTTTTGGAGCTTTTATGAATTTTTTTAATTTTTATGAAGATTTTGAGAATTTTGCTATTTTTAGGGATTTTATATTGTAATTTTTAGGGATTTTTGGTCAAAAATAAAATCAGCTAAGACACACAAAATCTATTTTTTTTGGAATTTTGAAAAGACTTTTTATAATTTTTATGTATTTTCTAATGCAAACAGTGTTGAAAATGCATGTTTTTTATTTTTCATAAATATGAAAATGCAATAAAAATGCAAAATATAAATATTGCATTAAACTACAATGCAACGGGAACATAGGGTAATTTTTTGGTAATTTTTCAAGTTAAAACGATGCATGAAATAAATACAAACATCCAAGAAGAAATACAACACTAGCAACGGCATGAACGTAAATACATAGAAGTCCAAGGTCTTACTTGCAATTTTCCAAAATTATATAACATTAAACACAATTTTCTGGACTAAAAATAAATACCCAAACCCGGGGGTCCCTGCAAAATGTCCACCACCCCATGTGCACGGGTCACGTAAAGTGACGTGGACTGGATTTGAATGCAAATATGGAAACTATGGGGTTCTTGATGCAAAAATTACAGAAATATTTAAACTATGAATAAAAGTTCATGAACTAGAAATAAAATACAAAAATGGCGGGGGTGTAGGTGCAAAATACCCTCGCCTAAACTCCTCGTGCGCGATCGAACGGTGGAACCGGCTGAGATCAGATCTAGCGAGGAGATCAACGGTCGATGCGAGCCCAGATCGGACGGGTTATGATCAAACTGTAGCATGCCCCGGATTGGACAGTGAAGAAGCAAAGAGGAAGAACGGGGAAGAATGCCGGCGAGGCGAACTTCCCCGAGCTCGATCTCCGGCCTCCGGCGATGCTTCGGGCTCAAAATTGGTTGGGGCGCTCCTGGGTGGTCAGGCTATGTGCTGGTTCTCGGGTTCGTCGGAGGAGCGTTGTGGCACTGGCGCGAAGGCGACGGATCTTGGAGCTCCAGGTAGCTCCGGCGAACTACGCTAAACAACCTCCAGTCGCTTGACTGTGCTTTGACCTGCAAAATGGGTGAGGGGGACCAAGGCAAACTGCCTGGACCTCGTGGAGACGAGATGGATGTCGAAGACGGGCTGTGGATGGCGGAGGATTTTCGGCTAGAGGTGCGCTCCGACGAAAGGACTCGATTGGGCGATTTGGTGAACGATGAGCGAGAATCGTATGGGGGAAATGATCCTAAAACTAGAGGGAATGAAAAGAAGTGAAAAGGAGAGGGAAGAGGGATATACCTCGATGGCTGGAACCAGAGGTGGGGGAACCTCGACGCCAGAGTTGGCGGAGGTGGTGGAGCTGCCTCGGGCCTTTCTCGACTCGCCTAACGATAGGGCGGTGGAGCTGTCACCTCCGTCTACCCGTAGAGTGTGAAAGGGAGGAGAATGGTGGTACAAAAGGGGTTCAAAACCGAGCTTGAAGGTGGAGGGTCGACTATATACAGGATGGTGGCATCTTCTTCAAGCGAGGGCCACGCGCACATGATGGAGATTTTGCGTGATCTCAAGGTGTGGCGTGGGCAAGTGATGATCAAGGAAGAAGTTCCAAGAAGGAGTCGGGGGCAGACGACGAAGGGATTAGGCCCCAAAATTTCTCGAAATGGGGAAAAAATCTCGCTGTCAGAAGGTGGCAGACCTCGGTCAGGGAGTTGACCGAGGTCAACCAACGACCGCGCCTTGTTGGTCCACGTGGACCAACCAGGAAATTCGGAGCCAAAATTATTTGTAAATTCAAAATAAAATAGTAAATGAATTTATTAATTTTAGGTTATAAAATAAAAAATGTTTCTTATTTTATAATGAATTTTATAGTGATTTTTATTTATTTTTATGAGATATATAATTACAAGTTACCTTTTAAGCCCTATATAGGTATATGTATCTATATATTTTATTAATTTATTTTTATTTTGTATATTTAATTTATCTAATTTTGTTTATTATTTTTTATATATATAAAATATCTTTATACACTATAAAATATTTTTATTTTATTTTTTTGATGTATTTTGTACACTTAATAAAATATAAATATTAATTTTTTAGGTATAGGTATTATACCTATGTATGCTATTTATACAAGTCTTTTATTTTGTGTCTTCTTTGAGTTTTTATTCTGATTTTAGTATACATATATATTATAAGTAATATTTAAAAATTATAAATTTATAAATTTATGGAAATAATGGATAAAGAATAAAATGAATATTTTAGTATGTACAAGTATACAATAGGGGTCCAAAATTCAACCTTCAAACCGTAGCTCCGCCAAATGTGAAACCACCGCCATTAAATAGCTTATTATCAGTTATATACAATTAAAGGTGAGTTTAAGATATTTGGAGTTTTTATTTGTAAGATACAGGTCTGGGAAGTTGGTATTTTGGATTTTTATTCAGATCATATCTTTTTCTCTGTATAGTATTTTTGCATGAAATAAATTTTGTATTTTTATTCATGTAATTATCTACAACTTTCATGTACAAGGTTTCTTTATTTGAGGTATAAAAAGGGAAACCAAAAATAGGCCCCAAATTTCTAAAGAATGAATAAAATGAATAGGTATTTTTTAGTGTATTCTAGCCCTTATCTCCCCCTACTTTATTCCTTGTCGACTTATTCATCAAGATGCCTAGGTCTCGGGATTTGGAGTCATAAAATATTTACAATATTTTATTATTTTTCTTTTCTTTTATTTATTCTATGATTTTAGCTTTTAAAATAATATTTTATACACTATTTAAATGCGCATGCATGAATGCTAAGATGTGGGAATTAATGGTTTTTCCGGCCAAAATGATAGAATAATGATGATGAAATGTGGATTCATCAATGCGGCCACGTGTCATGCTGTGGTTAAAGCGCTATTGGAGGTCTGTGATGGATCCTAGTCTTTGATCGGATGACAGGTAAGCAGAGGGTTCGTGTATATAGTGGGGTCGTTGGATCAAGAAGAGATCCAACGGCAGGGAAAAAGGGCGGCAGGAGCAAAGGGGCCGGGCAACGTGGCTCAACCAAAAAGAGCCACGTGGTCCAATCAGATTATTGCAATAAAGATTTGAATAAATGAAGGGGAAAAGACCGAATTTGGAAAAACTCAAAATATGAAAGTTGTAGATCTTGATGATATCTACAAGTTTTATGTTGACCAAAAATGGAGATGAGGTCATTAAAAGGTAGAAAATATTTTTGAGGGTGTTTTGGAGGGTAAAAACATCACAGATTTTAATTTTGACATTTTTTTGTGTTTTTAAGTTATTCAATGACTCTGATAATTACAAAACTTTGTATGGTTTTTACTGACACCTCATCTAAGATAGGGGGTTAATATCAGTGAATTACAACATGAAACATGGTTTCATCAGCTGCCGGAAGTAGGTTAATCGAAGAACCATTGTCTAATAGAGTCCGATCGAACCTCTGCTCATGTATGTGGCATCTAACATAGGAAGCTCCTGCATCTGGCTTCTTGGCTGGCAGACGGTTCTGGATGGCGAAGCAGGTGGCACGAGTGAGCACATGGATCTCTGAGTGGTGGTTCCTCCTCTTCCTTTGAACGGTGGTCCTCTCTCTAAGGTTCCTTTGGAAGAGAGGAATGTGCTCCAAGGCCTCCTGTAGAGTCAGTTGTATCTGGAATCTGTCTATCATCTGCTGGTTGAACTCTAGCTGATGGGATTGTTTGGATTTTCTTTTTTGGTCCCCTTAGCCAAGAGGAGTGCTTGGGGAAAGGGGATGGCTGGCCCCTCCTCAGATGGAGGGTTAGGATTGGGTCGCTGTTGTTGTGATAATATAGAATCCATACACATATCTCCAAGCAAAACAGATGGACTCACAATAGAATAACCCTTTCCTTTATTTCCAAAATCATCTTGAGATACAGAAATAGATGGAAATGCAACAGGAACAGAAATGGTGGCCTTAGAACCACCTACGACATCTGGACTCGCGGCATCAGCACCGCGCTCTGGCTCAGCATCGAATCTGGTGGCATCAGCACCACCTCCTCCTGAATCTGGTGAGGCGACGGCCTCAGTACCGTCAGCTGGATCAACATCCTTGGTGGCGTCAGCACCACCGTCATCATCATCATCATCATCATAATCATCATTACGAGCGGCATCAACACCGCTCTCCTCCTCATTTGGCGCTCATGAAGCTGCGAGTGGTCGTCACTCAAATGAGGCGCTACCGGCTGGCATCCAACTGCTCCTAAGTGTAACAAATTCAGCATCAAAATGATATGCAGAAACATCACCAAGTGAATCACTAGGAGTGGTAACCTCTGTAAACTCTACCTGCTCAGACTTCCTCTTCAGGTTGTTTGAGTTCATATCTATCTGTGCAGGAATGGTAGCCTTCTCTCTCACAATCTCTCTCATCTCCTGCCTGAACTCGTCCATCTCCCATCTGAAGGTGGCCTGCTGCTCGGACATGAAGCGGGCTAGATCATCCAAAGAGGGGTTCGCATAGGTGGGCCCATGAGAACCTGACGGGTGGCCTCTCTGAAACAAAGGATGCTGCTGTTGATGAGAGTGAGAGGGGTACTGCTACTGAGATTGAAACTGTTGAGGCTGTTGGTGCTGCCTCCAAGACTGTCCCTGTTGATAGAGACGAGGACCATGCTGCTGATACTGTTGTTGGGGATGTGGCTGTTGCTGGAGGAACTGGGTCTGCTCTCGTTGCTGGCCGTACTGGCCACCCTGAATTGGAGGCTTTTGCTGGGAGCTGGTACCTCTGGTCGACCAACAGAATCCGGGATGGTATCGTCAGATCCCAGGCTGAGGTCGATCATACCAGATCCTGTTGACATCCATCAATGGCTCCTGCTCGTATGTAGATGGGGGAAGAACCTCCAGGGGCTGATCTGGTTGGTAGATCACCATCTGAGTGTCCTGAAATGGTGGTGGCTGGTAGTACTGTGGCGATTGTTGGTATGACTCCGCCTGAACATGGTGGACCTGTCCGGGCTGGCTGGAGTGGTGGGACAAACTGCCGCTGCTGCTAGGATCTGCCCGTAACCTGAGACGGGGCTGAGAAGACGTCTGTGCCTCCTGGAGACACATGATCTGGGTCTTCAGGTCAGTCAGTGTCTGTGCTATCTGATCAATCTGTGACATGCCCTAGCACTGCTTCTTCTCTATCAGCTCTATTCGATCCAACTTCTCGCTGATAATCCCCATATCAGCGGTTGTCGATTCTACTTGCGCTGCGCCTGCTGCAGAAGTAGAAGGACTAGCCTCAACTCGTGCTATCCTCTGATAGGACACGAGTAGTGTGTGGGGCTTCCCCTGAGTGTACAATTGGGTCTGAGACATCACTGTATAGTTCTCGGCCATTTCCTCGTAGATGGCCCAAACCTGATCCTCATCTTTGGTGAAATAGGAACCCCCACAGGAAGCATTCACTAGCCTTGCAACTCCGGTGTAAGCCAGTAAAAGAAACTCTGAACAAGGTTGAGCTTAAATATATCATGATGTGGGCACTAGTCTGTGAGTTCCCTGAACCTATCCCATGCCTCATGAAACTGCTCATTGGGGAGCATGAAAAGTTGCTTATTAGGGCCCTGGCTGCATTGGTCCGAGCGAGTGGATAGTACTTGTTCAAGTACTCGATTCGGAGCTGTTTCCACGTAGTAAAAAATCTCCCTAGGTGCTTCGGCCAGTTGGCTACTCTATCTACGAGGGAGAAAGAAAATGCCATCATCTGAATAGTGTTCTCATCCACATGGCGATCGTGGAGAGTACTGCAGATCATCTCGAACTCCTGGAGATGGAGGTGTGGCTCCTCTGTAGCGAGCTCATGGAAGTGGGGAAGAAGCTGAATCGTCTGAGGTGGGAACTTGAAGTCCCCCACAATAGCTGGCAGAACTATCCATCTATGGGTGAGAGTTGAACCAGGGTTGTGCAACTCCCTCATTGGTCGTGCTAGTGGTGCTGGTTGTGCTGGCTCCTCAGGCTCTCTGTCATCCGGAATATCTCCTCCTCCTCCTCCTCTTGCGGCTCTGCACTGATCTCCTTCGGCTCTCAACTGCTCCATCTCACGATGCATATCCACCATTAAAGTCTCATGGTCTCTGATCTGACGCTGCATGGTCTCTAGAGAGGCTAACATGGTGTTGTTGATGGCACCCTGATCTAATGCGTTTGTCTCTGTCCCACGGGGTCCATCAGTGCGCTCCTCGCTGCTGGACATGGTCTCTGCAAAGGCAAAAGACCCAAACTCAGGTGCCGCTAAATCATCTGATGTCTACTGCGGTCTCTGATCGGGAACTTCAGGATTAGAAGAAGGGGCTCGAGGGGGAACAGGGCGGAATCAAACTCGAGTTCGGAGAGCGGGTCTCGCTCTCACGAACCAACCTAGATGAGCGGGCTGGAGTGCTATAAAGCGGTGTAGTCAGGGCCTGCCTAAGAGACCTCCTGTCCATCATCTTGATGTGGTGAGTGAATGCGGATGAGATCGGGAAACACACAAGATGAGAAAGCAAACTCCCGATTCACCTACTCGAAGCGGAGCTGAAGACCATAAAGGCTCGGTCGGTTATCTTGTCAATTTTATTAGGTGATCAGACAGTCTTTCAGAGCGATTAAGCAAGCTGATAGGGATCCAATACTCCCAACAGACTGTGTCGTATAAAAGGCCGGTAGTCTGTCAAGAAATCGGATATGGCTCTAATCTAGTATATGGGTCACTCTCTCGCTCATCCAAACTAGACAATGAGGGAATTACTCTCCCAAAACAAATTTTTCGATGAAGTGTATTTTAGGGTCAATTGTGTTTAGCAGGCCTGATTTTATAGTTTTTATTTTTTAGGTATTTTTCAAGCAAACAACGCTTAACGAATTTTTCGGTTCTCCTGGTTATTTTAAGTTCAAAAACTAGGGAGAAGACGAAAAAGTTGATGCGCAATCAAACACGATGATGCATGTAGAGTAATAAATGCGTACCTGACTCCAGCTCTCTATATGTAGGGTGATCCACACATAAAGTAAAGACTGAAAGTAAACTACCTATATGATGCACGAAGAAAATGGCCTTAGACGAAGCAAGTTCTGCACGATAAGCATAGTAGTCAGAAAATCAAACTAAGTTCTGGGTCCGATCTTGGGAACCACTCGGTGTCTGCCGCAACGGTTCCTGCATGAGCTGTATGTGGTTCCTCACGGCACGTGGACTCGAGCCTAATTAATCTGACTTTTTCTTTGTGAATTAATTAATTAAGTCCAATTATCGATCTATAGGAGCAGGCAGATAATTAGGGTTTGGCCTTAATTAGTTACGTCAAAGTCACAGAAAATCCTAAGTCTAAGGGCTAAATCCTCGAAAATCAGATAAGCAGTAAATAAAGCGATCAAAACCAAAACCGACGAGAAATCTGTGGTGTGGTCCCCGAGCACACCGATGCTCGACGAAATAGACCCTAAGATAACTACCAAGTCTGAGAGTGTCTCTATTCTGTATTATTACAACAATAATGTGCAAGAATAGAAACTAAGCTAAAACTAAATTACACTACAGCTCCCCACACTCCTGCTTCGTCTCTCCTACGTCCTCTTGCGGCTTGATGCAGAAACAAGCTGCCTCCAAATCCCGCGGGTGCTTCGGCTCTCCGACGAAAGCCGCCCTCGATCGTCAGGCCCTCGTAAGAAAGTCAGAAACAGAAATACGTCAATCCACAATTATTATAAAATAGAATGAAATGGAATGGAAATAAATGCTGATGAAAAATGCAAGCAAAAATAAAAGCCGAAAACGAAAGGGAAAACCGACTACTAAGCCGTGCTCCCCGGCAACGTCGCCATTCTGATGACGTGCCCAAGCGATTAAGGTAAAGAGGTATCTCAGGTCGTTGCGACCTCAACCACTCGGGCGGCTATGTCAATCAAGAAAATGAAGACCACCAAGGAGAAAAATCAAACAATCAAGCACAAAATAGCAGTCTCGCTATTTTATTTTACCTGGTATAGCTACCAGGGTCGAACACAAAGAGCACGGTATGCCTAAACTATGAAGTAGTCAGAAATACAAAAACAAATATTTTTGATAGTTTTTATATTTTCCAAATTTTTTGAGTTTTTAATATGAGGAAAAGAATAAAAACACTTAACAATTCACAATCAAATAATTATTTAATACGTCAAAAACACTCAAAAAATTCAAATAAAAAATATTTTTGGGTTTTGAGAATATTCAGATGTTTTTGTTAGTTTTCTTGAATTTTTCTTATTTTTACTTCATTTTCTAAAAATGAAACAAAGTCAAAAATGCTAGATAATGTACAACTGAGATCTAAAGGCAAGTTAAAAATAATTAAAATGCAGTAAAATCCCAACATCAATTTTATTGAAACTATAGACTAAAAACTAACTACAGGAGAAGAAATTTTTTTTATTTTTTCTGAATTTTTAATGATTTTTATAAGATTTTTAGTGTTTTTCAATTTTTATGGTTTTTACAAAAGCAAATGCAACAAAAATTGGATACAAGCAAAAGCAACTCAAAATAAACGCATAACAATTTTTTTAGAATTTTTAAAAGGTTTTTCATATTTTTAATTGATTTTTAAAACTGGATAGAAGCAAATTTTAAGGTTTTTAAATTTTTTAAAATATTAAATACAAACAAAATGAGCCCGAAAATTCAAAGAAAAGTTTTACATCATGGTAGGATCCATATCCAAATTTCATGAATTTTGGATGAAATTGCTATTTATTAAAACCAATCAAAGAGACACAGCACACAGGGACCTAAATGCAAAGAAAACTAGTTCCAGGGATCAAATATTAACACGCATAGAAAAGTATAGGGTCAGCTCTACAATTCTTCCACAAATTCACGCACATGTCCAATACAGCACACACAGAGGTATAAGTGCAAATACTAAAACTAAAACATCAAATCATAACATGAATCAAGTCCAGGGTAATACATGCAAATATCCCAAGAAAACACGTGGTATACATAAGTACATATATGCAATTGTTTACTACACCATATAAATTAACATAATAAATAAATTTTAAGATACTAATATCCGGCCCAACCCGACCTTTAGACCTTCGAGCTTCGGATCCATCGGGTGGCCCGATACAAACCACACTTAATGGGTTTATCAGGTCCGATCAATCTGGGACCCGAATTATCCGAACCGGCCTATGTTTTTAAACAGATTGTTTATTAATCCAAAAACAAACAAACACTATCAGTATATTCGTTACCACTTAACAACTCGCCAATTGTTTAAAAAAAGACGAAAAAATGATTAAATTTTTTATTTAAAAAATGGAGGAAGATTTGAGCACGGGTTTGCTCGTTTTTCTAATTGAATCGATTTGTATGGTTCGCGTATATTCTCTAATAGATGCAATCCGTTGCTTCTTGTTTGATTGCCAATTGCCAATACATTTGACCTTAGTATTAAGATGAAGACAGATCATTTTAAACAACGATGTTATCATCTATATTCCTCACTACGAATATCTAGCTTGAACGAACAAATTAGACAAATAGTATGGTAAGAAAAAAGTCTTTTGAAAATAGGACGAATTAGATTAAAGAGTTTTTCACCTTTTTTGGAATGGACTTGCTGACTACCGGAGGGTGACGTCAAATGCTTTGCCTTATTGGAATGAGGAAGGAAGGAATAGGAGATCCATAAATTAGTTATAAGCGAATTAGACAGTTTTGCAATTACTCCTTCGAGGTTTTGCAAGGGATTTTTGACCCAGGAAACCTATGAACTTTGTAAATGATATCTACGATATTTGAAACATCATAATTCCTCCATCGACCCCATAAACTTGCTAATCATTACCCCACAGATCCGGTGGCTAACTTCCATCCATTCACCTGCTAAAACTAACCAGATTTCGTCAAAAAGTGTTGCATATTACCCTCCTTATTTAGCAAATTACAAAAATATCATCCATCTTCTTCCCTAACCCTCCTCCTTGCATTCTCTTCCTCTGCCGACCTTCATTGTGTTGTCCTCGACCTACCAGCCCTCCCATGCGCTACTGCCGACCTGCACCTCCTCCAGGCGACCGCCACCTCCCTAACTTGTTGGGAACAATCAATCCAACAGATATTGCAGAAGTGTTATCGAAACGACGACTTGACGGATTAACTGTAAATCAAATGGTAGAGAAATCACAAACAATCCGAATAACAAGCAAATAACTGCAAATGCAAGAACAAATGCAATCACAAGTGCACGGAGAATTTTAACGTAGAAACCCTCAATGTGAGGGAAAAACCACATGGTTGATCACAAACCAAAACCAAGTACAATAATCAAAATAATCTTCTATTAAGGGATTACAAAATTTGTTATTCCTCTATATTGTGCTACAAATCACCAAATAATGGAGAATAGTATAGAGGGGAAATATCACCAAAACGATGAATCTGTCGTCAGACTGTATGGAAGAATGTTGAAGTAGAATTGTTCCGATGATTACTCCCTCCAAACTTCGCGGTAACTACAAACTTTCTTGTTTTCTCCCTCTCTTTCTTATTTCTTTCTTGTACTAGGAGAGCTTGTGTTAAGATGGATTTGGTATGCATCCCATACCCTCTATTTATACTCCATGGAGATGAGAAAATAAGGAAACATGAACTCCTATTTCCAATAAGATTAGGAAAATATTGTTCCTATTCATAAAAGATAATTAATCTCCTCATCCAATTAGAACTTGGTTTTTCTCTTTTCCAAATAGAACTACCAATGTCCTATAAATATGGATTATGTTCCCATAAGGAAGGGAACCCATCCAACAAATTTCCCTCTCACTAGCGATCCGGGAACTGCTCCAATCCTGCGATGGAGCAACATCTCTCGAACTTTCCAAGTGGCAGAGTCTTTGTCATCATATCAGCATCATTGTCAGCTGTATATATATTGACAAGTACAAGTTGCTTCGGTTCTAAGATATCACATATCCAATGATATTTGACATCGATGTGCTTTAACCTTGTATGAAAGATAGAGTTCTTACCAGGCTTGGACTTATCCATGAAGAACCTCTAAGTATCTTCTCAATGTACTTCTACTGTGAAAGCTGAAGTTTCCCTACTCCCTTGTCTCGAGTGATCTTCATGCCCAGTATCTGACTTGCATGCCCCAAGTTCTTTATATCAAAGGACTTGCTCAACTCCTTCTTCAAGTTAGAAATTCTCCCATCACTGTTGCCTACAATCAGCATGTCATCAACATAAAGTAACAAAATGATGAAATCAAGAATTTCTTCACGGAAACGTAATGATCAGAAGTGATCTTGGAGTAACCGTGTTCCCCGTGAACGAGTCAAACTTCTTATACAACTACCTGGATGCTTGCTTTAAGCCATCTAGACTCTTCTTCAGTCTGCAAAAATAATCTTTTCGTTGCTTTTTATTATAAAGCCCTCAGGTTGCAACATGTTGATTTCCTCCTCTAGATCACCATGAAGGAAGGCTATCTTCACGTCCATCTGCTCAACCTTCATGTCAAGACTAGCTGTCAAGCTGAAAACCACCCTGATAGGAGACATCTTCACAATAGGAGAAAAGATCTTCTCAAATTCAACTCACTTCCTTTGATTAAAATCTTTCACAACTAACCTAACTTTGTACCTTGGATTTGTAGAGTATTCATCATGTGTTACTCTATAACCCCACTTGTTTCTCAATGCGTGCTTGCCTTCGAACAACTTCGCAAGCTCAAAGTTATGGTTATCATGAAGAGATTCCATCTCTTGTTTCATAGCTTCTATCCTTTTCTCCTTGTTTGCATCTTGTAAGGATTCTTCATAGCATTCATGCTCGCCACTATATGTCAGGAAAATGTATTCTCGTGCAGGATATATGGTTGAGGGTCGTCTCTCCCTCACAGGTCTCTGTGGTGGGAGAGCTTCAGAAGAAGAAAAGTTCTCATCATCAAGTCCACCACCACCATCATATGTATCATCATTATCAGGAGTAGAGACCTGTGGTACATCACCATCTTCTCTTGCATCTAACACATATTCATCAGCATCATTTGGCATCTCATGTAGAGTACTTTGCAATGGAACCGACTCCACATCATCCGGCTCATGGTTGCTCGAAGGAGAGTCCTTAGTTGCCTTCTGGTTGTCTTCAATAGTTTAATCTTCAGAGAAGACCGCATCTTTGCTCCTCACCAGCTTCTTCTCAACTAGATCTTACAACATGTAACCAAATTCTAGGTAGCCATATCCCATGAAAATGCATTGCGTCATCTTTGCGTCCAACTTAGACCTTTCATACTTGGAGATGGACAAAAGCGCGACATCCAAAAACCCACAAATGGTTGTATGAGACATTATTTTCGTGTTAAACCCCATCAGGAATATCACCATCCAAAGGTACATGTTAAGATAGATTAATAACATGAACAGAAGTATAAAGTGCTTCACACCAAAAAGAGTTATGTAAGTTAACTTCAGAAAGGAGACATTTGTCTCTCCATCAAGGTCATATTCATTCTCTCTGCTATATCATTCATTTGTGACATCTTGGGTGGAGTCTTTTGGTGCCTAGTACCATGAGTCTGCAATAATCATCAAATGACCCAATATACTCACCATCATTGTCACTGCAAATGCACTTAAGTTTCTTCCCATATTGTCGCTCCACTAGCATATGGAAGTCTTTAAAAATACCAAGAACTTTGTTCTTCCTCTTGAAGGTGTAGAATCAAACTTTCCTGGAGAAATCATCAATGAATGTAACTAAATGAAGTGCACCACCAAGAGAACTCACTTTTAAATTGCCGCAAACATCTATATGAACAAGCTCCACTGGTTGCATCTTCCTAAAAGGTGGATAGCTCTTGAAGGAGATCTCATCTTCTTCTCAGCCAAACAGTGTGTGTATCTCTCCAACTTCTCTTCTTGGCATCTGCCAACATGTTCTTTCTCATACAAACACTGCAATCTCTTCTTGCTCATGTACTCCAATCGTTGATGCCACAACTCAATGTATTTTTCATCTGTAGTCACATGTGCAACATCATGGATGCATTCATGATGTAAAGATTGTTGCTATACTTCTTGCCCCGAGTAAGCTTCCATTGCTCGCCATCAAAAGTGTTGAGATATACTTCATCATCAAGCTTTCCTGCATGAATGAGATTTAAGTGCATGTCTTGTGCATGCCTCATATTTTTGAGCGTCAACACCACTCCATTGGCATTCTTCAATGCAACATTTCCAATGTCAACAATATGAGATAAAGAATCATTTCCCATCTTTAATGTACCAAAATCACCAGCTGTATATGAAGAGAAAAACTCTCTCTAAGATGTAACATGCAAGAACCACTATCAACAAGCTAAGAAGTACCATCATGTGCGACGTTCACAATCTCCTCATCACAGACCTTGAGGAGCTCATGTTGTGCAGCTACAGCAACTTGTTCATTCTTTTTCTCTTTCTTGTTCTCACCATTCTTGTTATCTCTCTTGAATGGGAAGTAATACTTCTTGATATGTCATTTCTTCTTGCAATAGTGGCACTTCATATTATGATATCTAAATCTGAACTTTGCTCCTTCTATTATTTCTGCTCACATCAATCTCGATCCTTCTCCACTCCTTATTGTTTGTGTCAAGAGCCTCTAATTGTGAAGAGCTTCCTCGGATTTTTCTCCACATCTCTTCATTGAGAATGCTAGACTTGACAGCCTCCAATGAAACAACCCCATTAACTATATAGTTAGTAAGTGAGTATCTAAAAGTCTCCCACGATTCTGGTAGAGTAGCAAGCAATAATAGTCCTAACATCTCATATTCAAATTTTATTCCCATACTCGTCGGCTGACTTTTAATTCCTTGGAATTAATTCAAAATATCTAGCACATAACTGCCCTCCTTGAATCTCAAGTTCACCAATCTTTTGATAAGAAACAATTTGTTACTTCCCATCTTGGAGGCATAAACATTTTTCAGCTTCAACAACAAATTTCTAGCATGGCTTTCATCTTAGATGTGGTTGTTGACATTTTCATCAAAAAACATCTTATGAAGCTACAAATTTTCTCATGTTCAAATTCGTATTCCTCATTAGTTTTGGCTTCAGACTTCTGCATGGAGAACACCGGAAGGTACATAGCCTTTACATATAAGAGGTCCTTCATCATTTTCTTCCATAAATTATAATTAATCTCATTAAGACTAATCATCCAGCTTGAACCAAACTCCACCTTGCAATTCGTCATTAAACAGGCTTTGATACCACTTTGTTGGGAACAATCAATCTCACGGATATTGCGGAAGTGTTATCGAAACAACCACTTGACGAATTAACTGTAAATCAAATGGTAGAAGAATCATGAACAATTGCATAGTGAGCAAATAATTACAAATGCAAGAACAAAAGCAATCACAAATGCACGAGAAATTTTAGCATGGAAAACCCTCTATGTGAGGGAAAAATCACGAGGCTGATTGCAATCCAAAACCAAGCACTATAACCAACATAATCTCCCAAATCACCAAATAATGGAGAATAGTAGAGAGGAGAAATATCAGCAAAATGATGAATCAGTCGCCAAACTATAGGGAAGAATTGCTTCAATTACTCCCTCCAAACTTCGCGCCAACCATGAACCTTCTTTCTTCTCCCTCTCTTTTTTATTCCTTTCTTGTACTAGAAGAGTGTGTGTTGGGATGGATTTAGTGCGCACCCCATGCCCTCTATTTATACTTCACGGAGATGAGAAAATAAAGAAACATGAACTACTTCCAATAGGATTAGGAAAATATTGCTCCTATTCCTAAAAGGTAATCAATCTCCTCCTCCAATTAGAACTTGATTTTTCCTTTTTCAAATATGACTACTAATGTCCTATAAACATGGATTAGGTTCCTACAATAAGGGGAACACATCCAACACAAATTCCTCCAGGCTTCCACCCACCTCCCCAACCTCTGACTCCTCCCCCCTCCTCCCCCAACCTCCTCCAAGTCGTTGATCTATCTCCCCAACCTCCGCCTCCTCCCCTCCCCAACCTCCTAGCTACCCACCTTTCCAACTTCCGACTCCTCCCCTCCTCAATTTCCTCCAAGTTGTCACCCACCTCCCCAACCTCCACCTCGTCCCCTCCCCAACCTCCTCCAGGACGTGCCCCACCTCCCCAACTTCTGCCCCTCCCTGACCTACAATGTCTCCACGAACTCCGCCCACCGCCGACTTCCCCAACCTCTGCCCCTCACCAACCCCTGCCCCTCCATGACCTACTCCCCTTACAGGACTTCCACCCACCCATAACCTCCCCAACCTTTGCTCTCGCCAACCTCTGCCCCTCCCCGACCTACTCCCCCTACAAGACCTCCGCCCACCCCCGATCTACAACCCTCCTGGACCTCCGCCTCCCCGCCCACTCCACCTCCTTCTCCCCTCACCTTGCTCTGCCCCCTGGCACCTCCTTCTCCCCTCACCTTGCTCCGCCCCCAACCGCCTCCTCCAGATCGTTCGCCCACCACCGTCATCCACCCCCCATTCCATATCATCTTCTTCGACGTTCATGTTGTTGCAGATTCCCTCGGTGGCTCCACCTCCATCATCTCCAACATATGCCATCGTGTGCATGGAGAGGATGACCTTTGGAAAGAATATGGATGTGGAATATCCACCCTTGGATTTGCATTGGTTAGATTAACTCAAGGTTAACCCAAACAATTTACTCAAATAAAGTTAAAACTAACGGTAAGGTCTGGGGGATAAGACAGAGCAAGTTTATGGGGTCAATGAAGGAATTACAATGCTTCAAAGGTCGTAGAGGTCATTTACAAAATTTATAGGGTTCTTGAGTTAAAAATCCCATTTTGCAAATACACTTAGACTCCTATCTTTTTGCAATAACATTTGTGCCTCAAGATAACAATATAACCCTTTCATTAGTACACATATGCTCCCTATATTACATTAACGGAAGGACGATATTGTAGAATTTTTTAGAATACAAGGGCGCAAGTGCTAATGCAAAAAAAGAATGGCATAAGTCTTGCATAAACTTGGAGGGGAACTTGTGTAAAAAATCCCCAGATTAAGTTTTATCGAGTACAAGTGCATTCTTTTGTGAAATGATACAACTGCCTCAAAATATATATTGTAACGATGATTTGTGTCTTCGGACTTCGTAATAGCACCCGAAAACAAATTCACTTATAATCACAAGTGAAAAAGCCTCTTGTTAAAAAACCGCATAGCTGGATTTTTATAATTGCCACAATTGGTGGCTAAGAGTAATTTGTTATAGCAATTATACTATAACAAATTATAGTATAACAATTATACTATAATTGTTATACTATAATTTGTTATACTATAATTTGTTATAGTATAATTGCTAAGAGTAATAGTAAATATGAATAAGTTTGAAGAGATAAGGAATGAGGGTGATTTATTTAATTTAGAGGAATTAATGAGAGACAAATACCAGCTATTTCATAAACTTCTACCTCAATATACATGTATAAATTAAGAAATACCAGTATATCTGGGTTTCCAGAAAACAACCAAAATACAAAAATCATCGCAAAAACTTAGTTTCAACTCAGATTTATGTCTCCACAACAGATGCGATATCAAGTCGATATGATCATGCTTTGCTGGAGGGGCAGAAACCTGTTCAGCTTGAAGTTATGGCATCTCAATATGTTCAGTTGTGCCCTTCTTAGATGTTGCAATAGCAGTTAAGCTCCTCCCTTCTTTAGAATATCAGTTGTGCCTATGATTTTTTGTGATTTTCACTTCTTCTGCCCCCTCGAGTTAATTGTCGTCTATCCACATCCTAAACCACCGTTAACTTTTAGAACACAAGGTTACATACTTAGACCAAATAGCTAGGGTAGTTTTGCCCTTTTCTTCTTCTTTCACTGACTTGTGCAATATTTTTTTACGGAGAGTATCGTTGCTTGGGAGATCAGATTCCTTGAAAACAACCGAGTTTGAAGCATCTTCGTCCCAGCTCACTTAGGAGTTGTATTCATCAATAAGAACCACAAAAATAACGTGACTGCTCGAAGGAGTTGAGGAGGCTCGGATCTCAAAGAATCATGCCAAAGAAGCGGTCTAGCTACTGCCGGACTCTCTGGCTGACCCCCTCGCGCACTTCCTAAACTAGGCTCGAACACCTAAGCCCGAGATGCATGCCCGAGGACGAGAAGGTAGAAATTGACACAGGAGAGGAGGTGCCCTGGCCTACCTTCATGCACCGAATTTGCATCGAGTCGCAGACTAGCGTCAAATCAAAAAAGCTTTGAGGAGAATTTGACTCCACGGGAAATGGAACAAAGCGGAATTGGCCTCTTTCTTGCGTGTACCAATTGAAGTCTTTTGAAATGCAGAATGAATGCTTTCTCGGCATGAGTGAAGGAATCGAGATAGGGTCAGCTCTCTCCTCTAAAAGCTTGCAAAGCCGCGAACGCTTTCAATCTCTTAAAAGTCAATCAGTCAACTACGCTTGCACTCTCTTCATGTCCCCAGAAAAGACTGAGGGCCCCGCAGAATCAGATCCCGGATCGTCGGGCAGGGCATCTCTCGAGATTTGACCGAGAGCACAACACCTCTACAACTTGCTGCAGTTCCAAGAAACAAGCAAGAACCATCAGATCCAAGACATCCCATTGTAATCCAAGCTTCTGGACTGAAGGTCTCAACCTCACAAGAACCAACGAGTTTCGTCAACTGCAAAGCACTTCTGCATCCAACAATCAGTGACCGGAGCCTCCATCAACTGGAGTTCAATCATCACCAACGCTCAACCATAATCTAAAGACCTACTTGCAGCAAAGCCACTTACCACACTCCATCGAGCAAGCCAAGGGAGGAGACCTCTTCTGCACCGACTATTCTTCGACGTCGCCAAATCGGCTCTCATCATCTCTGCTCAATGTGCCAGGCACAACCTCTTGGAGCCCTAAGCTCTCAAGAACAAGAACACACTAGCTCCAGTCTTCCCAGATCTTCAAAAAACATCCTCAATCAACAACCGAGATCGAATTCCAGAATCTAAACAAGGGGAAGCGAGGGAAGGGGTGCCAGAGGAGGAAGGAAGTGGAAGGGGCTTGAGGGGTGGGGCAGAAGAGGGTGGGTCGGAGGACGGGGGAAGAGGAGGGGGGTTTGACAGTTCTACCCCTCTTTTAAATATTCATGGTTTAATTCAACTCATTGATATTAATGGAAGGGCGCAAATGATAGAAGTCAGGAGCATGACTGATACTGCAATATCCAATAAGGGCACAAGTGATAAAAACCCTACCCTACGATATAATCGAACAGATTTCTCCAAACAATCTAAGAAAATGCTACTGCATTACAACATCAAAGAAGCTACATTACATGCATGGGTACCGACTACTCGAGGTCTAACAGGAGAGACCAGTTCAAATGCCAAACCAGACAGATCCGAAAACATCGAAGATACCACAACAAATCATAAACAAGTCTAGCAATTATACCAATCTTATTGGAAGTATTCATGAAATGTAAACCTGGGTCCCTTTATTATAACTTTCCACGCTACATACCGCATGCCAGCCATGATGACTTCACAGCATGGTACGGTTACGCGGGTTTTCACATACATCAGTCCCACACAGATTCCAGACACAAAAACATGCATGGGAAAATAATCTACACAGATCAGGACATGTACCATAGATAGAATTTGCTGATTACCAGTTTACAGTCGGTCAGAAGCACACTTCAGCTTTTGCAGACGAGGAGGATCCGGTCGGAATGTCTCCGAGCAGAGGAAGAGGCTGGCACATATTCTTTTCGTTGTTGGCAATGCCCTGAGCACTCACGTTGGATTTCGCTTCTCTTGCTGCCTTCATGCGGATACGCTCTGCCCTGGCACCGATGGTCTGGCCAAGGATTGACGCAGCGAGGGTGATAGCCATGGCGGTCTTTGGCATCAGGACGGACTTCCGGAGCATGGCGATGAAGGGGACCGCAGCATGCACCGCGGCGAACCATTGGGGGGAGAACTTCTGTGTGTGCTCCCTCCATATCCCCAGCGGTACGTTGGCTGCCATACCCATCAGTGCTATGGCTAGCATCTTAGCGGGCAATGGCTGTGGACGAAGGTTCTTTACGAGGGCTGTTCTGGCTAGAGCTGCACGAGCGGCCACAATGGCTTGTGGGCACCTGAGCTTCACTCCTGGCGGCGGCTGGAAGACCTTGGCAACAAGCGGCAACACACCACTCACCGCTCTGTACGATTTCGCTATCGGGCATTGCCCCGTCTCCAACCATTCATTGCTCATTGACTCGTGAGAGGAATTGTTACCTCCCTGAAGAGGACCATAGACCAATGGAAAATTAACCAAAAGATGTAAACTTGTTGTCATTTTACCAATGAGCTTAACCAACTACTGCAGCATCCAATCACCATAACATGAATTGTAATACTCAGTATAACGTAGTTTTTCAATCATTAGTAGATCATGTAATCAAGTATGCCCAAGACAATGAGATCCAACCATACTGTTTTTAGCATGGCGTTTCAAGCCAGACCCAGCATGCGATCGTCATTGGTTAAAAAAAGCCTTGAACGGCAAATTAGGTTTTTTAGAAGTGGCAAACTTAAGATCTGATGTAGGTCCGACTGAAAGCAGAAAAAAATCCTTGAAAACGCCTCGTGCTAATAGAAAATGCACAGCTCGTTTCATGTGAATTAGTACGTCTACTATATATAAATGTATATAACTACTACTATATCCATTTGTCCATTTTAGAATTGACATGGATATCACTTTATTATCTCAAACTCACGCATCCATATCCGTATATCCATTTTGTTGAGATTACTGTACATCTTTAGTGTTATTCCTTATTTTATTTTTTCATGTACTTCTCTTGCTATTTACCCATGGATTTTCTCCTATATAAGAGAGCCTTGGGTCTCATGAATAAACAAGTCATTCATTTTTCCCAACATGGTCCTAGACCGGGGTTCCTGTATCACACCCTAACCCTACACGCCTCCCCCCCTGTGCGCCAGCCACGACTGCAACCTCACGCACAGCCCTCCAGCGATGTACCTTGCCTTGCGCCACCGCGCATCTGCGCACAGCACGTCGTGCCCTTCGCACCTGCGCCCCCTGCGTCATGCCCAACCACGCCTCTGCACCACAGCGCACCATGCGCAGCACGCACCTGCGCCCTGCCCCAGCTCGCACATGCGCCCAGCTCCAGCGCGCACCTCCGTGCATCTATGCACCTGCTCCAGCGTGCACTTGCACACCCGCGCATCGTTGCCCTCATGTGTGTACAGCCTGCAGTCAGATCTTGCTCGGTTTCTCGCGATTTCAACATATGATCATGACTTCCGACTCTAGACTACAACAACAAGAAGTGAGGATGGTTGTATGAGTTAACAGATACAATCAATCTTCCATATGTAATTGTGTAGACTCATTCAAAGCAGTCTACTCCTCAGTTTTGTTCCGGATATTGGCGTTGTTGCTCCCATGTCAGAGAACAAGGGTGATATTTTTCAATGTCTGGTGCCTTCAAGGGCCCGGCTTCCATCGTGAAGAGGGATGGGACCAACTACGAGTTGTGGTCCATGCAGTTTCGCACCCTGATGCAGTGCCATAACAAGGAGCACATTCTGACGGATCCAGAGCCGGAGGACAAGACTAGGGCCAATGTTCAGGAAGACGCTATGCGGTATTCAGTCGGAGGGGTCACTGCATAGAGAGTATGCGGTATGCAGGAGAGTATGCGGGGAGTATGCGGTTTTATGCGGTTTGTTATTTTTTATTATAAAAAATATAAATAAATATTTAATATTATGGTAATATCCTCAGTCGGAAGAGTATACGGGGAGTATGCAATTTTATGCGGGAGAGTACACGGTTTTATGCGGGGAGTATGCGTTTTTATACGGGGAGTATGCGGTTTAATGTTATTATACGGGTGGAGTAATTTGATTTTACACTAAATAAAAAAAGTTCTATCAGAAAAGCGGCCGAGTATGCGGCCGCATAGGGGGTATACTCGGCCGAGTATGCGGGTCAACCAGCATACATAGTTGTTTCATCATACTCGGAGCGACAAGGCTACCGAGTACGAGTATGCAGCCGAGTATGCGGCTTACTCGGCCGTTTTTCGGAACATTGACTAGGGCTAATGCTTCTTGAAAGCAAGATGATGTCTATGCTTGCAGTTGGCTCTCTGGGATGCTCACCATGGAGATTGCCAATGATATTGTCAATCAACCCACAGCAAGGTGTATGTGGGACATTTTAGCAAATACGTATGGGCAGGCAAAGAATGAGAGCAAAATTCTACAGCTGTAGTTTGATATTTTTCGACCGAACAGAATGGTCGACCTCCTCATGCACACTTCTCGCATCTTAGAGGCATGTTTGAGCGTCTGCATACCTTCATGCCTATTACTACTAACACTGAGAAGCAACAGGCATATAGGAATGCTACTATGACAGGAGTATTTCTGTCATTTCTAGACACTGAGTACGGTACAACACGTACTCAACTACTTACTGGGGAAACAATACCTCCAATGGAGGAGGTTTACAAAAGGTTGAGCAAAATTACTACTTCATCTACTATTATGGCTCAGACTCCCTCTGCTATGGCATCCTCTCGTGGTAGAGGAGGTACCTCACAGTTTCGTGGCCGAGGACCACGTGGTCGCGGAGGAGGACGTCAGTGAAGCCATGTTCACATTGTCATCGTCCTGATCATTTTTAGGAGACATGCTATCAGAAGCATGGGTATACTGTATCTGCCCGAGTTGCTGAGCAAGGTTGCAGAAAGCGGTAGTCGGTACTCGGTCGGCGGGATCAACTACTAAGGATTAGTCGGCAGTCGGGCGACTAGTCGGAATTAGTCGATCATTAATCGGTTTTGAATTTTTAAATTATTTTAAATATATAAATTAGTTTTTTATACATATATTCGTATGTATATACATATATTTGTACATTTTATATGACATCATGATGAAACAAAAGAAGTAATTGACTTTAAATATAACATTAAGCATATTACAATATGTTTGCTTTAAAAAAAAGTGAAAAACAAAATAAATAAAAAAGGTTGTTGTAAAAGTCGGTCGAGTAGTCGGCCGACTAGTCGGTGGACCTACTAAGGGCCGACTAGGCCCAGTCGAGTCGGCTATCCCCCCCCCCCCCCGACTCGCCTAGTCGGACCGACTTTTGCAAGCTTGTTGCTGAGCAAACCGAGCCTACTTCTACTCCTGCTCCGGTTCATGATGCACATTTTGATGATATTGTTTCAAGACTGCGAGAGATGATGACTACTACTACTTCGACTGCAAGGTCCTCAGATGTCGCGCACGCTGCTAGAGCCTCTTCGAGCTCGTTAGGTATTTGCTTATGCCCTTACCAGAAGTAGCAGTTCAGATTTTTCTATTAGATCATGGACTCTGAAGCATCTCATCATATGTGTGGCGATCGAGCATAGTTCACTTCTTATAGGTCTATACCTCCCAGTAGATCAGTGGTGATTGCCAATGGGGTTCATCTACACATTGTCAGACAAGGGCGGATTGTTCTAGCTCCCTCGATGCGTCTGTAGAATGTCTTACATGCTCCAGCATTTCAGATGAATCTTTTGTCTATTAGCGAAATTACAAAAGATTTACATTATCGTGCCATATATGATCATTCTTCTTTTGTGTTTTAGGACAAACTCATGGGCAGGGTGATAGGATGTGGTCGTGAGCAGAGAGGGTTTTACAAACTTGTCCAGCCTCCGTGTGCTAGTGTTGCTACTATCCCGTCGGGTTCTATTTCTGTGTTCATGTGGCATCTCCACTTTGGATACCTTCCTCTATAGAAGTTATGTCATGTCCTCCCAAGATCTCCACTCGTCTTCCTTCGAGTGTGAGGCATGTCAGCTTGGGAAGCACTATCGTTCCTCATTTCCGAATCATCAGATTCATCACAATAGTCACATGTTTGAGTTGCTTCATTTTGATATCCGGGGTCCTAGTCGTGTTCCCGATAATCGAGGACATCGGTTCTATATGGTTGATGTGGATGATTTCTCTAGAATATCTTGGGTTTTCATGTTAAAGAATTAAGTCTGAATCTAGTCCTGTAATTAAATCTTTTCTTATTGAGATCAAGAACATTTTTTCAGCTAATGTGAAATGTATTCACACTGACAATGCTATGGAGTTTTCTACTTTACAGTTGTCAGACATCCTCTGATCTATTGGTGTTGTTCATCAAACTGTGTGCTTACACTTCACAATAGAACGATGTTGTTGAACGTAAACACCATCATCTTTTGGATGTCACAAAGACTCTTTTGATTCAGAGTCGAGCTCCTCATTTTTTCTGGAGTGATGTGGTTCTTATTGCACGTTACATGGTGAACAGCATGTCGTCTACTATGCTTGGAGAAAAGTTCCTCTCTTGATTGCATTTCCCGAGGACTTATTCTCACTTACCCCCAGAGTCTTTGGATCTGCGGCTTTTGTCCACAATTTTACTCCTGATCGTGACAAGTTCTCTCCTAGATCTGTCAAATGTGTGTTCGTTGGCTATTCTCGTACCCAAAAAGGGTATAGATGTTTTGATCCTGTTGGGAGAAAATATTATGTGAGTGTTGATGTCACATTTTTCTCCTACATGTGATAGGTTATCTAATCTGGTAAGGATATCTTTGTTCATCCACCTTTGATATCTCCACCAACAAGTTCTCATGTTGAGTTTCAGTTACCTCCTCCACCTCTGTCTACCCTGACTCAATTCCTACCTCGATTTTACATTCACAGGTCCTCTACTCGCCCCTATGCTCATGCGCCTTCCCCGTTATCCAGCACGCCCCAGGTATGTAGTGAACACACTGTTTCTATTGATGGCACTTGTGTTATGCTTGATCCACAGGATACTACATAGGAGGAGCTGATAGCAGAGAACAAAGAGCCCGATGACCTCGATGTACCTATTGCCTTGAGGAAGCTTCGTCGCAACTATGCTATGTACCCTCTAACTACGCATGTTTCCTTGGACCATCTTTCAGAGGAGTACAGGAGGTCTGTTAACGGGGCCTTTCAGCTACTACTATACCATGAAAATATCAGGAGATCATACAGGATAGTAGTTGGTGACTTGCCATGGAAGAGATGGTCGCTTTGCAGTCTCGTGGTACTTGGATCGTCGTTTCTACCACTCCATGTGCATCTGTTGTGGGGTGCAAATGAATATTTACGGTGAAGCAACGAGCAGATAGCACGGTGTGGATCGCTACAAGGCAAGGCTTGTAGCACGTGGATTCACCCAAACTTATGGGGTTGATTATCAGGACACCTTCTCTCCAGTGGCCAATCACACAACATTACACATTCTCCTATCAGTTCTTGCTTCGCAGGACTAGTCTCTTTACCAACTTGATGTGAAGAGTGCATTTCTTTATGGAGATCTACAAGAGGAGGTTTATATGCATCGGCCACCGAGGTTTACTGCCGAGGAAGAGTCTCATAAAGTGTGGGCTCCATAAGGTGATCTACGGCCTAAAACAGAGTCTCAGAGCTTGGTACCATAAGCTTTCAGAATTGATAGAGCATCAGAGGTTTGCCCGATCCACTACGGATCACTCACTTTTTGTCCAGAAGACACAAAGAGGTATTGTTGTTATTCTCGTCTATGTTGATGATATTATTGTCATGGGTGATGATGAGCAGGCATTCAAGTGGCCAAGAAGTTCCTAAGTCAGTAGTTTATGATCAAGGACCTTAGCAATCTTCGATACTTCCTTGGATTAGAGTTCGCCAGGAATAGTTTGGTCTTGTGATGACCCAGAGGAAGTTTGTTATTGATCTTCTTCTAGAGAGGGTGCAAACCTGCTACTACTCCCATGGATCCAAGTATGAGACTATATGATGATGATACTGAGGAGGTAGATCAGAGGAGATACAAAGAGCTGGTTGGGAAACTTCTATATGCTACCATCACCATGTCAGATATATCCTTTGTCGTGAGCAAAGTGAGCTAGTTCATGGAACGGCCTAGGAAGGTTCATATGGATGATGTCTATATGATTTTGAGATATTTGAAGTCTTCACCAGGAAGTGGTCTTATATTCAGCAGAAGCACTTCTCTTGATGTAACAGCGTGTGCAGACGCAAATTATACAGGATACCCTAAGGACAGGAAGTCTACTTCTGGCTATGCTATATTTGTTGGCAGCTCACTCGTGTCATGGAAAAGTAAGAAGCAGGCAGTGGTTGCTAGATCTACTGCAGAATCCGAATACAGTGCCATGGCTCAGGGAAGCACAAAGATGATGTGGATGAGATCATTTTTGACAGATGTTGCAGTTGATGTACCTCTTTCTATGCAGCTTCTATGTGACAATCAGGCAGCACTTTTTATTGCAAATAATCATGCATTCCATGAACGTACAAAGCATATAGAGGTGGATTGCCACTATACCACAGAGATGATCCAGAAGGGTCTCATGTCATCTCTCATGTTTCTACTGAAGATCAGACTGTCGATATATTCACCAAAGCTCTTACTAGAGGCCCTTTCCAAAAATGTTTTCCAAGCTGAGCATGATCGACATATGCTCCAGCTTGAGGGGGAGCGTTGAGATTATTGTACATCTTTGGTGTTATTCCTTATTTTATTTTCTTTATGTACCTCTCTTGCTATTTACCTAGGGTTTTTCTCCTATATAAGAGAGCCCCGGGTCTTATGAATAAACAAATCATTCATTTTCGCAACATATTTCATCACCTAAATATAGTCTTCTATTTATTTTTAACTATACTCGAACTAAAAATTGCCTTCCTTCAACCATATTTGCTAAAATTAGTATGAAATGAATACATTTAGCATGATTGTTTAATGTTTAAATCATCCAATACAAGCTAATCTCTAAAGCATTTTGGTTATTATCTATTTACAATTTGCATTTGTTATATACCCGTATAAATATAATAATACATGTTTATGTAGTCACTACTATCCATTTCTGCATCCATAGTTATAATTTAAAACGGCTAAGGATATCGTTACACCAATATGTGTACCCGTACTATTTCCCTAAAACACATATCTAGGGGTCATTTTGATGTGATCATGGACACACGACATATGCAACACAATGATGTGGCCATCAGCACTGGCATACACTATGTGGATAATTATCTTTCACGTTCAAGTAGCAAAAACCTGGGAAGCGAGAGGAATAAATGATGTATAGTTTCCTGTTGTGCAACCCTTTAAATCCTATTGATATATTTGGATTCCTCGTAACACTTAGTAACATACTTTGGATGATCTGCTTACAAAGGCAAGTATATGATAATTGATATACCACGATTTTGTGAGGGAGGTTAAGAGGTGTTTGAATTTTGGTAAAAAGCTTTAGGGGTGTACATTCTGCTCTACACTGGAGAGGGCTATGCCTTCTTGCTTTCATCTGGGTCATCTAGCTGGCTAGGAATACAGTGGTATTTTGGGATGGACATTTCTACGTGGAGAATGTCAGCACACATTCGTGTTTTTTTGTTAAAGTCCAGTCGATGTTTCTATAATTGTGTCAATGTTATACTTAAATAGAGTTCCAGCATGGGTGTGCATTTTCTGTGGGATCATTTGTTTTCAAAAAAAAATGCATACTTACAAGTAAAAAAGAGCGCCTAAGTAAAAAAAGATCCTCGAGAAGTCAAGAAAATACCTCAAAACAATTAGGAGGGGGAGGAGGGGAGGGGGGTTAACAATCCTTGATAGCCGTTCACCCGTAACCAAGGGCAGAAAGAAAGGTAGATGAGTACGGGTATTGCAAACTCCCCCTCCCATCAATGGTAATATCTTGAATGGCCTATATATGTATATATGTATTTTTATCGACTAAAGATTGGCCCCACCTATAACAGTTCGATGGCCCTACCTGTAGAATCTATTAATTATATATTTAGAAAGGATGCAATAGCAATAAAGTAAGGAATCTTCCTGAACAACCCATATGTTCTAGTTGGTGTTCTTTTCTAAAAGGAAAAGGTCAAGTTAGCGGTCGAGCAGTTGGCTTACTCAACAACTGAGAAAGATGTAAAGTTCCAGTGGGTCATAGAAAATGGACTCCTCATCTTAAATTACCGTTTCACAATGCGGGACAGCCTTAACCAAGGAGCATGCTACCTAAGAATTATATAGATTTAGACATCTAAATGTTATAATGTCTGCTAGTACTTCAGGAATATATATAACTGCCACTTATATTTTAGTTCACGAAATGATTGATTGGGATTGATCATATAGCATTTACCAAGAACATAATGAACAGATCTAAGGAAAACCTAACTCAGCAGTTTACCTGTGAAGACTGGTCCTTCTTGGATATGTTCTTCTGTTTCTTCCACTTTTCTGAGAAAGAATCAAAACCAAAAGGTCCTCCAGGTCCAAATCCAAACACAGATAGACTAATTGTTGCTGCTTTTGATGCTAATGGATTGAATTGCGCAGGTGCGGACTCAGGTTCAACCTTCTGACCGAGAACCTCTGGCCTCCCCGAAAGTGGTACAACTCCATCCTTCCCATGGAAGAGCTTGAAGGCCATCTCAAAGTTAGGTCCATCCTCGAATATGGGGCCTTTGTCTCCCAATGCCTGCTGAAACAAATCATAGCTCTATCACAAGTGAAATAAAAATGATCAGAAAAAAGATTCTTTACGAAAGAAGAGGATCTCCACTTACAGGAACGGGAAAAGCGGAAGACGGGGTGAAGGAAAAGCTTGTGGGCTTGTTGATGCTCCTCAAGAATGGGCATCTATCAATTCCCTGATGAGAAATCCCATCATTGTTCTCGCAGGAAAAAGGTTCACCGGGCATGCCAAACCAGGCCATCTTTCAAAATCTGCAAAAAATAAACAGCATAGCGGGAAAATGAGGAATGTTTTCTTTTTGATATTGAATAACTGTTGGAATTTGAACTCGGGTACTTCTGGTCCTTTAAGATGGAAACCAACACGTTTACTCACCCAATAAATGGGTTCATGAGCAACACCCCATCTTCACAACAACAATCACTTTACACAAATCTCCAACAAGATTATGACTTGCATATTCAAATGTGTAGCATATCTCACATTGTCTCCTTCAACTCCAAAGTTTAGTATGCATCATAAATTTCTTATGAGAAGACAAGCAACCTTCCATCTTTATACCGAAATTACAAATAAATTAATTTCCAACAATATTGTGGACTACTGCATTCAATATTTCGCATAGACGGATATCTCAAAAATTTAATCCAGTATGCATTATGCAAAGATAAAGATAAGTGCGCTGAAAAGAAGTTAGAGGTAACGTTATTCACAGATAGTGGATAAGGAAAAATATAACTAAGACATCAAGACCTAATACCAGTAATAGTGAACTGGAGAGAATATGCAACAATACAGATGAAATTTCACAGCCTCAGAACATCGTGATTACCATTGTTCTCCATAACAGAAAAAAATGATCTGAATCGTCAAACATCACCTCCTGGGGAATGCAAGTATATCACCACTCGATCTCACTGCTCCTAAAATTATAGATTCATACTCGAAAACACATAAGCTACATAGAGAAACTACATTCCCCCTTCAAAATCAGATCTTTCCAACGCCAACATTGCATAAGTCCCAATGTTAAATTCAAAGTCACGAACAAGGAACCACATTTTCACGCAACCTATGGTGATCCAGTTCCAAAAGCAATCTCTCAACAATTCTAGATCATGCAATTACTATACAAGCAATCAACCCCGATGCATCTCTGGCAGCAACTTATCCTCTAATAGAACAACCAAAGATCGAAACGTTACACCGAACCACAAACCCAAACCCCAAAAGATCCCAACTTTAACCTTAAACACGATGGAAGCCCTAAAAACACCTTCAGAACTCGATTTGCGTCAAGAAAGAAAAAAACCCTTAATTACGATCAGGTAAGCATGCGGAAATCTCGGAAGAATCACCTCGCGAGTGGAGAGCACACGAACCAGATGACACTTTCCGATGGATTCGAGGCTAAGATCGTGTGGATTGCACGAAAACGAGAAGAAGCGAGACACCCCCTCTTCTATTCCCCTTATTTGCCTTCGAGGGTGACCGGTTCGTCCGGTGGACTTCTGGCTGCGGCAACCTTACCGGTCAGCATACACCTACGTACCAGATGTTGCGGAGACGTGGCGCGGTGAAAACCGTTGGATGGGCTTGGAGTGCGTGGTGATGTCAAAGGATAGCCGTCGGATGGAGCGAGGTTGGGAGGGTGGTGTGGAACAGGTGAAGCACGCGGAGTAGGTGAGGGGTGACGGATTTCAGATCTGGAAGAGAAATCATGCGGTGGAATTTTGACCTTCTAGACTTTTTTATCATGATATATAGAGTATGGGAAATAGATAATTTCCCAGAGAAATATAATAAAGGGTAAATTACATATTGATCATTATTTATGAGCTCAATCTCAATATGGATCTCATTCTTTTAAATGTAATAAAATAGTTCTAATTCCGTTTCTATAAATGTCACCGTTAAAAGAGAGAGATTGACTAAATTGTCCATTTTCAAGAATATGCACTTCTAAGAATACCACTTCTGAAATGAAATGGACACACTTTAGTCCATCTCTCTCTCTTTCAAACGGTGATATTTATAGAACGGAGTCAGGACATATTTTATTGCATTTGAAAGATTGGGATTCATATTGAAATTGAGCTCATAGATGAGGACCCAATATGTAATCTACCCTATAATAAATGAAGTGGATTGATAAAAATCAAGGGTTGAATTGGCCATATTTAGTATGGATATCTACATTAGAGTTTTTTTACGCATGTACCCCCATCAAGATTATGCAATTATAGTTATGGTCCTATATATTCTTTGCAATAACAGTTGTGCTCCTAAATTCTTACAAAAATTACATGAGCATTCTTAATTTATTACACTTATATCCATATGTGGAAAAAATGGGGCTGTCCCTTGCGGGCAGCCAATGTTGGTTGCCCCGCCCTAGTTTTTCTGCAATTTTTTTATTTTTTGAAAAAATTCACCATGTATATTCATCCCTATATCCCTCCTACATGTCATTCAAATTTCGTCAGAAATAGAGACTCGTACGGCCTCCATCGAGATGGTGTCGATTTAAAAAATCATGTTACCGTTAAAAAATGAATGTTTGGATGGAGGTCGTACGAGTCTCTGTTTCTGACGAAATTTGAATGACATGTAAGGAGGGATATAGGGATGAATATACATGGTGAAATTTTTCAAAAAAATAAAAAAAATACAGAAAAAACAAGGGCGGGGCAGCCACATCAAACCCTCCATATATTAACTTAACAAAGGTAGGTCCATAACCGTAATTGTACAATCTCGAAGATGCACATATTAAAAAAATCCTTCAACATTTGACCCCTGAAATCTCACCCAATTTCATTATAACTCCCACAATCATTGTTACTACTCTACGACCCTCATAATATCACTTTATTTAGCATGTATACCCCTTTTCCCAGGATTCTGGTGTAAGAGTTAGTAAGATTATATGAGTTCGTCTAATTCAAAAGAATCGTAGTGTAATTACTGAAATTATTAGTGTTACAGTGTACTGAGATCAGAATTTGGAAGTCAGGGTGTAAAAATCCCATAATATACTAAAACATAAAAATCTAAATTCTCATTTGACAATAACCATATCGGGTTTTTTCAAGGATATCTGAAGGATATATATATATACACATGTGGAAAAAAAGAATATATTATTGAGCTGCGGGAAATCGCATGTTCATCGCCTCCATAATCATTAGATCTGTCTCATGGTTCACAGTTATCAAAGGATCTACCCTCCAACGAACGTATTCACGTTGGTTTTTCAAAACAAATGAGCTATTGTGAGGTAGTAAACATGATATCATCTTTGTATGTGTTTGTTTACAATTTTTTGATGGATTACGTGAATACAATTTTTGAAATTTGAGTACAGACATTTAAAATTTTGGATGTCCGTACCAGCATCCGAATGCTTACATACATGTTGTGCATGTGTGTATTACTTTTATAATAGTTCTAATTATACAATTTAATTGTGAATATAAAGCAACTACTGTTTTCTCATTATTGCAGCTGAATTTTCGGGTAATATGCCGTCTTATTAATATAACCTATTACTAAACTTAGAAGGTTTTAGATGCAAATAAACATATTATTAATAAAAACTGAATTGAACAATAAAAATAAAGACCCATTGCTAACCTAAATTGTTGAACTGGACCTAGACTTCTTTTTTCCATCTTCCCATCACCACTTGACTTGTTCTTTCTTTCATTAAAAAACAAGTTATTCTAATTAACGGTAATATTAGTTGATAAATACTCAACATTTCATATTTTGAACATTACATAATTTTCAAAATGTTTAAACAAATTATGAGGTACCCATTGTCCTAAGATAACACGTATCCATTCAATGATAATCAATATCTATCTATACATGTATCCGTTTTCGACGACATGATATCACTGTTTTCGTATACGTTCAATATAACTATAAGAGCACTTCATATCTGAAATCGACTTGGGAAATGGATATGGGTATGGGTATCACATCCGCATCTATCTGTTTGCATTCCTACTGGCATTCCAAACACCGGTTTTAACTTTTTATTGTTAAGACTGACGAATGCTGGTTCTTGCCACGTCAAGTTTTATAACTGAAACCGGAATCTTGGAAGCCAGACTCCGATGCCTTCCGTGGCAACATCGAGATCAGTTAGTCCCAGTGTTTGCGGTATCGCCGCATGTACCCTTCCAAAACTCCCTTGTAAAGAACCTAATTTTCAAGCACCAACAAGAAGCACATAAGAACCTGAATTGGAGAAGGATAAAAAGTTTAGTGCAAGTGGAGCAGAGATCAGTCATACAATTACAGTTATCAGTCCTCTTCTTCCTGTGTATCGTTCTCGGCCAGAAGGTGGTTAAGCGCCACTCTCGGTTTCTTCTGTACGCTAGACATTTCGCCTTCTTTAGCGTCGCTTTCGTCCCCCTTTCTCTTCTCCGCTTCGCAGTTCTCACGGTTTTCATTTCCATCTCCCTTTTCATCGTCCCCATGGTGATCTTGTTGGGAATTCGTAGATTTTTTATTCGCAACTGCATCTCCCAGCATATCTGGTTTTTTCTCGCACTCCTTCAAAAACAACCGCACCTCGTCGTTCTCCGCAAGATCTCGCGGGGTCTTCCCTGCCTTTGTCTTGGCACCTACGATGGCACCCTTCTTCACCAAGTACTTTGCAAGGTCCAAGTGAGATCCCTGTGCTGCGTAGTGTAAGGTGGTAAAGCCTTTCCTGGTGGCAGCCTTGATGGAGACTCCGGAAGATAGCAGGATACGGACTGTTTCATGATGGCCCTTCTGCGCAGCGAAATGGATTGCGCCCATGTCGTCCATGGCGGCAGCCCCGACATCGGCGTTGTTCTTGCAGAGGAGACTGACTACGTTTGTGTGGCCTGACCATGCAGCTAGATGTAGCCTGCAATATCACAATCATCAGAAAAGCAACGCGAAAGATAAAACAATATAATCGGATGTAACAGACTTCTAGACACAGAGAACTTCTTCGAGTTATCAAATGATGCATTGTGTGATATAGTCAGAACAAGATTTATATAAGGGTAGACGTGAACTAATAGACAGAACTTTTCCATATGTCATGAACAGGCTATCCAAGTGTAAACGTGCATGTGTTCTGCACATGTTTGTGTGCCGGACCAGCGCTCTCGTTGAGTAAACATTGGCAGGGAGACACTAGAATTTAAATTTCATCACACCATTTCACACGTTTGCCCTAGAAAAATCTTGCACAGACATTCTTAAGGGAGTGTTCTGACGTAATGCTTAACTGTTTGACATAATTAAATTTGGTCAATTACATAGTTCCATCTCCTCTTGTAACTTCTAAGGACTCTCTGTTTTGGCGAACAATATCGATCCATCACGTTTGCAAATGCAATAAAGTCATCATATTGTCAGATCCATTTAAAAAAAAGATATTTCACATATAAAATCAAAACCTTATCCCAATATATGTGTGATTGGTCTTTTGTTTATTGCAGTTTTTCATAGACTGCTTCTCACAATTGACCAATGATCCTTCTCCTATAAAAGAGGGGTTAGGGTTTCATTGTTGAATACGGTTGAAAACAAGCACGAAGATCACAAGTAGAAAAAGATTTACTAGAAAACCTTGCAATAAAGGAAACTTCACGGGACACTCATACCAAGGTATTCCTGTTGAAATAAACAATGAGGAAGCAGAATCAATAATTAACGCAAGAACATAAAAAATATGAAAAAGATTATCAGGATTTTACGTGGAACCCTGCCCCGTGATGAGCACGATGAAACCACGAGAGACGGCCTCACAAGGTCAGATACTATATTATGAATATTTTAATGAATATATGGGGTGTGTGGCTTCTAATATAGCACCACAAATAGACCTAAGTCCTACTTATAGATGATGTGGGACTTAACAAGAAAGGAGGGTAATTGGATCTTTCAATGCGCCAGGACCCTCCTCGCCTCCCTGGCCACTTCCCAATCCAGGAGGAGGAGTGTCACGCGAACTGTGCTACTTGCAGAATTCTGTCCAAATCCCGCTTACAATCGGGGAGACACAGCTTGAAAGACAGTCCCCTCGGGTCGCTTTATAGCCCGGATTTAATGGCCCTGATCAAGACCCTTATAGGAAGGCAAGCCTACCATTCCTTCGGACTCCACCTCTTTCCGGGGAGATAGAACCTAGACAGCTCAGGGTCCCCGACAACCAAGGGCTCAAATCATTGCTTTTGAGAAGAAAAGAATTCTTTCCCCACGTATTTGAGCGGTCCAGATATCTTAGAAACAAAGACGGCTTCCTCACTGACAGACATCGATGCCAGCATTACCTCGAAGTGGGAATGAAGAGACACTGAGTCTTCCCACCTACTTGTACACTTCAAAACTGAAGGGCGTCGAAGTTGCTAAGGCTCTCTCTCTCAACTTTGTTTACTATATAGATGCTTTGAAAACTTTTATAATATTTCTAATTTTTATAACATCACTTTTATATATTGATATTTGTAGGTAACAAAATAACACTTGACGGTCGGTCTTATTATATCTAGAACATTAATTGTGGGGCAAGCGCATAAATCGCTCCACTGGTGGGGCGCATGAGAGACCTTCCACAGGGTGCGGAGCCCCCACCAATTTGCCATTCTCCCATTGGTGGTAGCTCATATACCGAGAGAGTCCTTCCGGATAGCTTATCCTAGTCAGATTGAACTAGGACTGAAATGCCTAACTATGTCATCCCGGACAATCTTATTAAGGTCGAGGCCTTTCCGAGCATGAGCTACTCACTACATTTGATACTCTTTCTCATAGTTAGGTCTCATTTGCGAAAGATCCAATTACACATCTATTACAAACTCTAACACTCCCCAGCAAGTTGGAGTTGAAAACGTTGCAGCTTGCAACAAAAGAAAATATACACGACTCATTTCTACTCGATACATCTAAGAGAGATGGAGGAGACTCACTCGTAATAGTCACTGCTAAAAGAAGACCCCGCACGAAGACAAGTTTGCGACAATCAAGACATACCTATAGTAGATTCGCCACGATGACCAGAGCGTGCCCGGAATAGGGTTGCCTAGAAGGATCAACACCGAGAATAGTTGTAGTAGGAGAAGACTTGTGCAGAAGTAGTTGATGCTCGATGAAGATGGTTGGTATCCAGTAGTATTATGTAATGTCACTCTTCATGTCGTGGATGGGCGATAGAAGTCTGAAATGATTCGGGTAAAGAACCAATTGGAGTAGTTGATGTCAAAGCTGATTACCAAAAATAGAGTAATATTCTCTTATATGTAGATCTCTAGAGTTGGGCATGCCCCACACGTGAACCCTGAGAATAGCATCCACCATATCTTATAGGGACCTAAAGTCAGTAAGCTTATATATGGACCCTTGAATGAGATCTCTTTTTGAAGATGATGGATGTGATAGAAGATGATGGATGTGATAGAAATCATGTAGATACATCTCAAGTAGAAGAATGTGCCCTACTCTCACCCCCCCTTTCTCTCACACTTGTTAGAATAAGAACAAAGATCATTAGGTTGGGAGAAACAACAAAGAACTTGAATTTTTTTTCTCCCTTTTTCTCAGTTTTTCTCCGCCTTTTTTTAAAGTTGTCTATCTCTCTCTTTTTCAGAAGCCGTATTTTTCCAACTTTCATTTTTTCCCACTGTTGTAACAATCGGTTGATTAGTCGATCCGACTAGTCGAATCAGGGGTAGCTGCCTTGACTAGGTCTAGTCAGCCATAAGTCGGTCAACTCCGACTAATCAGACCAACTTTTACATAAAGATTTTTATTTTTTTAAAAAAAAACCTTTTTATAAGCATACTTATTCTAATATACTTCATGTTATATTTAAAGTCAATTACTTCTTTTGTTTCATTATGATAGTATAGAAAATGTGCAAATCTATGCAAATATATAAGAATATATGTACACAAAATGATTTATATATTTAAAATAATTAAAAAATTCAAATCGACTAATGACCGACCAAATCAGATTAGTCGTCTGACTGCTGATTAATCTTACTCAATGATCCGACCGATCGAGTATCGACTACCAATTTCTGCAACCTTATTTTCGCAAATCATTCTTTTACATTTTTGTACAATAGCATTTCCCTCAACCATTCCTTTTTGAAATTATCGAGGCCCAAATCGAAGCCTAATATCATGCATCCCCCTCTTTCTTCTCATATTATATGAGTCGTGAGCCCAAAATGTGATGGTTGCTCCCCTCCCCTCTTTTTTATAATAAACAGGAGGCCCATTGGGCTAAACTTAATTGCACTCTTTTTTCTTTAAGTGAGAAAGGGTTGGGCTCTTCATTGTCTTCGGAGCACATCTAGAGTTTCCCCTCCGAAGACCGAAAGCGGTGCAACATGGTCTGAAGATGGTCAGATACTACATTATGAATCTCTCAATGAATATAGTGGGTGTATGGTTTCTTATCTAGCTCCACAGTCAGAGCGGAGTCTCACTTACATATGATGTGGGATAAAACAAGAGAGGATGATAATTGGAACCTGAAGAGCTCTAATTACCCATCTATTACATACTCTAACACTCCCAAGATTAGCCACTCTTCACTATGATATAAATTAACCAAAGAGGAATGAGTACAATCTATAGAAAGATGATAAATATTCCCTCATCCAAAGATATGTTTACGAAATAAAATAAACTTAGCACTCCCCCTCAAGTTGGGCATACATGTTGATCATGCCTAACTTGATTCATCTTAAATTGTACAGTAGGTAGCCCCTTTATAAAGAGATTTGTGATTTATTAGTCACTTTTCAAGTAGGGATAATAGAATAGACTGGCATCAATCTTTTCATGAAGAAAATATCTATTGATTTCCACATGCTTCATCCAATCATGCAGTCTCATCATCGATAAGTCTAGAATTACTTGATGTTCATGAGCCACATCTAATTCTTTCGCTTTGATTATGAGTGAGGCTGATTCTTTTGTTCCTTCTTTTTGCTTCTAGGACCCCCATATCATAGCCCATTCATTCACTAATCTTGTCTCTTCAGTAATAGCATGAGGTGGTGTTATTAGATGAGCGATGATGATTTGTGCCTATCGATAGGCGGTGGTGCTATTACATACTGGGACTTTCTGGTGACAGGGGTTTCTAAAATGAAAAAAAGATCAAGTTGTCGGAGCAGTTAATTGAACATCAGGTATATGGATCCCATCGTCACAACTTAGGTCGGTCCCGTGAATGTGATGGTACCTGAGAGGTATGTGGTTATGGACGGACCAGAAGTAAGCAAAGAAGCGGTCTTTTAATCAACTAAGCAAAGCAACTCATACATTCTTGGTTCAGATTCTTTCCCGAAAAATGGTGAGGAATTTTTTGAGACCAAAAAAGGGGGAAACAAGCTAAGGTGACCTCCCCAAGTATATTAAATAGGGAAGGAAGAGAAAACACTTACAGAAGCCATGACTCGAGGAGAGTCTTGGCACGAAATATTACATTATCATGATAGTTACACTCAAAACAAAGAACACTATATTTCTAGCTAGCCAAATAGCCCAAACAATAGCTGAAAAGAAGGTCAACATTGTGTCGATGCTTAGTCACATGCAATGAATCCCAGAAAGCCTCGAGATTCTGAAGACTCGACAAAATAACTCCAAGCCTCGGTTAAGCTGTGGATGTTTTTTTACAGTGGAAGAATAGATGCTCAATCATCTTTATCTCATTATCACAAAGCAGGCAAATACGAGGCAAGGTTAGAGAAATCAGTAGTCAGTCGGTCAGGACATTGACTAAAGATTAATAGGCAGTCTGCATGCAGCGAGTCCCATAAAATCTCAAGCTTTAGAAAAATCGACAAATAACTCCAAGCTTCTGCCAAATCAAGGAAGTCTTTTTACAATGGAAGAATAGATGTTCAATCATCATCTCTATCCTGTTGTCACAGAGTGGCAGGTATGAGAGACAAGGTTGCATAAATCGGGAATCGATACTCGATTGGTCGGACCACTAACTAAGGATTAATCGACAATCGAGCAACTAATGGGATTTAATCAACCTTAAGTTGGTTTTGAATTTTTTTTAATTGTTTTAAATATATAAATCATTGTTATGCGTGTATTCTAGTATATTTACATAAATTTGTATATTTTCTATACCATATAATAAAATAAAAAAGTAATTGAATTTAAATAAAACACATGCATATTAGAATAAGTTTTTTTAAGCCAAAGAGGGGGAAACATGTATAGGTGTCCACCCCAGCAAAACATAATAAGGAAAAAGATCAATGCAGAAGCCAAGACTCGAGAAGTGTCCCATCGTGGTGAACCACATTTTCAAGAAATACTTTGAGCGAAAAATGACTCCATTGCTCGCTAACCAAAGTGCCCAAATAACAACATAAGATTTGAGAAGGTTGTTATTTGGGCGAAAACGTGAAGTGAAAAGTAATTCCCAGTGTTGAAGTAAGTAATAAAGGGGTTACCACCCACTCATGCTTAGTCTCGCATCTACTACTTGTGGGACTCCGGTTCGTCTGTGAGGCTATATAAGGAGACCCAAACCTCATGTAATCTATGAGAAATTCTAAGAAGATCCGACCCTTTAAGGCCTTCTCCCATGGTTGCATCCTGCTCTTTAGGGAGTAGGGTTCCATGTAAAATCACAAGCGTTACATGTTAACTTTCTTTATTTTACGGCTATGTCTAGAAGTAGCTCTTCCTGCGTATTAGTCAAAACTCCAGTGCCATCAGTAGAAATAATGTGTTCATGACATACCTCAGGCGTGATGGATGATATGGGCGGCGCTTGAGCAGAGGGGTGAGTAGAAGATTCGCGAGTGTACACAAGGGGTAAAAATTTGGATTAGGCAGATGGAGGTGGAGGTGGTGGTGGTGGTGGTGGTGGTGGAGTAGACCGGTTGCACCATGGGGTTCGTCCTGTGGAGATGACGGAGGTGGAGGAACAACAATATCCTTACTAGACGTTGTATTGGACAGTCTGTCACCTGTGGGAGAAAAATACATAATAGACTCAAAGAAAGTGACATCGGCACTCACATAATATTTGCGTCCTACAAGATCAAAACATCTATACCTTTTTCGGGTACGAGAATAACCGATAAAAACACACTTGATAGGTCTAGGTGAGAGCTTATCACGTCCAGGAGTGAAATCGTGGACAAATGCCACAGATCCAAGGACTCTAGGAGTAAGAGAGAATAGTTCATTCTCGGGAAACGCAATCCAGAAGGGAACCTTCTCTCCAAGAACGGTGGACGGCATGCGGTTCACCAAGTAGCATGCAATGAGAGCAGCATCCCCGACAAAGAATGAGGAGCATGACTCTGAATCAAGAGGGTCCGCATAACATCAAGAAGGTGATGGTGTTTGCGTTCAACCACACCGTTATGTTGTGAAGTATAAGTGCAGGACGTCTAATGAATAATACCCAGAGAGCTGAGAAGCTCATATAAATGTAATGTGAAAAATTCCAAGGCATTATCAATACGAATGTATTTCACGTTAGCAGAAAAGATATTTTTGACTTCAATAAGAAAAGATTTAATAATAGCACCTGCATCAGACTTATGTTTTAACAAAAATACCCAAGATAGTCTAGAGTAATCTCCCCAGCAACCATATAAAAATGATGGCCCTGATGATCAGGAACATGACTCGGACCCCAAATGTCGAAATGAAACAACTCAAATAACTGACTACTATGACGACTTGGACGACTCGGGATAGAGAGATGGTGCTTCCCAAGCTGACAAGCTTCACAGTCCAATGCAATACGAGTAGATATTTGTGGTAGCACATGACACATCTTTTGAATAGGTAGGTGACTAAAGTGTTGGGAAAAGAGTCTTCGTTATGATTCAAGAAAACCCTAGGCTCTCTTATATAGGGAGAGACCTTAAGGGTAAATTACAAAGAAGTCTAAATAAGAAAAAGAAATAACGACATGATACATAAAATGATAATAGAGAAGCTATCTTTACACTCCCCCTCAAGGTGGAGCATAGATGTCTATCATGCTCAGCTTGGATGAATATCTCTGAAAAGGTCCTCTGAGCAGTGGCTTGGTGAATACATCTGCCGTCTGATCTCCTGAGCTCACATGTGTAGTAGATATCAATCCTCTCTGAATCAAATCCCTGGTGTAATGGCAGTCAACTTCAATATGTTTGGTCCTTACATGGAAGGCTGGGTTGTTGGCAATGAATAGTGCTGCCCGATTGTCACACTGGAGCTTCATAGGTAGAGTCACAGCTACATGTAGATCTTCTAGTACAGAACGAACCCACATCATTTCCGTGCTGGCTTGGGCCATGGCCCTATATTCGGATTCAGCACTGGACCTTGCCACAACAGTTTGTTTCTTGCTTTTCCAAGAAACCAGAGATCCTCCAACGAATACTGCAAACCCTGAGGTTGATTTTCGATCCTTAGGGCATCTTGCATAATCTGCGTCTGCACACGCCGAGATGGATAAATCTGTGCCCTTTCTGAATAGTAGCCCTGAACCTGGAGAGGACTTCAGATACCTCAGTATCATGTGTATAGCATCCATGTGAACATGTCTTGGCTGCTCCATGAATTGACTCACCCTGCTAACTGCAAATTGAATATCTGGGCGAGTTATGGTAATGTAGAGGAGTTTTCCCACCATTTCTCTATATCTCCTCTTATCTACTTCATCAGTATCATCATCATACAATTTCACGCTAGGATCCATGGGAATACTTGATGGTTTGCATCCATCCATGCCAGTCTCAATCAGGAAGTCTGTAATGTACTTCCGTTGAGTCATCACCAAGCCCTGTGCATTCCTTGCAAATTCCAACCCCAGAAAATATCTTAGGGTTCCAAGATCCTTTGTAACAAACTGACGTCCTAGGAATGCCTTCGCCCTCTCTATGCCCTGAGAATCATCTCCTGTAACGAGAATATCATCCACATAAACCATAATGACAACCGTACCCGCCGATGACTTCTGGACAAACAACGAGTGATCGGCATTTAACCTCTTGAATCCCTGTTGCTCAATTAGGTTAGACAGCTTCTGGAACCAAGCTCTCGGACTCTGTTTGAGGCCATATATCGCCTTGTGAAGTCTACAAACCATGTGCGTCTCCCCCTCAGCAGTAAACCCAGGTGGCTGCTGCATGTAGACTTCCTCCTGTAAGTCCCCGTACAGAAAGGCATTCTTGACATCTAGTTGAGATATACTCCAATCACGGACCACAGCAACAGACAAGAGAATACGAAGAGTCGAATGCCGCGTCACTGGAGAGAATGTATCCATGTAATCCACACCATAGGTTTGAGTAAACCCTCGTGCGACCAAGCGTGCTTTGTATCTATCCAACGTACCATCTGCATGATACTTTACTGTAAAGACCCACTTACAGCTCACAACGGATGTATCAGGAGGCGCAGGGACCAAGGACCATGTGCCACGGGACTGCAAGGCCTTCATCTCTTCCTCCATAGCCCCTCTCCAGCAATCATTCTTCAAAGCCTCCTGGTATGTCCGTGGTATATCCACGGAAGACAAAGCTGTGACAAACCGCTGAAACTCACCAGTGAGGCGGTGAAAGGAAACCTGTGAAGCAAATGGATATGAAGCACACTGTCTCCTCTGCTTCCGAACAGCAATCGGAACATCAAGATCATCATCTACTGTACTGGAGGGGCTAGGGTCGTCCTGTACTGAAGAATCCTGCACGTGTACCACATCTGACCCGTCAGTAGTAATGCCATCTGAACATACCTGAGGCGTGATGATAGGATGTTGGGTGGTCTGAGCAGGGCCTGACCGACGCGTATAGAATTTAGGTAATAGCGAAATGATAGGCCGTGAAATGGGTGGTGGTGGAAGCGGCGGTGGAATTGGTGGTGCTGGTGTGGACGACTCAGGTAAACTCCCTATAGGTGGTGGAGGAACATAGACATCATCAGTGGTAGTGGATGATACCATTCTGTCACCTGCAGGCGAGAAATACATGACAGACTCAAAGAAAGTGACATCAGCACTGATGAAGTACCTCTTAGTCGTTGGGTCATAACACCGATAGCCCTTCTGAGTCCTGGAATAGCCAACAAAGACGCACTTGACTGCTCTGGGAGAGAGTTTGTCAAGACCTGGAGATAAACGATGTACGAAAGCCACAGTACCAAAGACACGTGGAGTCAGTGAGAATAACTCCTTGTCTGGGAAAAGAATAGAGATAGGTGACTTCTCACCAAGAACTGAGGATGGCATTTGATTGACCAAATAACACGCAGTAAGAACAGCGTCACCCCAGAATGAAATAGGCGCACAACTCTGAATCAACAGGGTACGAGTAATATCCAAGAGATGGCGATGCTTTCTTTCCGCCGCACCATTTTGTTGTGAAGTATATGCACACGTAGTTTGGTGAATAATACCCTTTGATGAAAGAAAGTGAGAAAGTGAGCGTGTACAAAATTCGAGGGCATTATCCGTCCGCACATATTTGACTGAAGAAGAGAAAAGATTGTGCATTTCATTAATCAAATTCTTGATCACATCTCCTGCTTCAGATTTATTCTTCAAAAGAAAGATCCATGAGACACGAGAAAAATCATCCACTACCACAAGATAGAACATGTGCCCCTGATGATCGAGAATACGACTTGGACCCCATATATCTATATGCAATAACTCAAACGGGGAGCTATTGCTCCGACTCTGACGACTTGGGAAGCTTGACCTATGATGCTTTCCCAACTGACATGCTTCACAGCGGAAAGACAAACTAGGAGAGATCTGGGGCAGAAGATGGCGCATTTTCTGGAGCGGAAGGTGACCAAACCGGAGATGCCAGATGTACGGAGAGACTGGTCCGGCAGAATGAGAAGAGACGCCAGCATAGGAATGTCGAACCAGCCGATATAAACCACCCTGCTCAGAGCCACAACCAATCACCTTGCCCGTGAGTATGTCCTGAAAAATAAGAGAAGACGGGTCAAATATAGCACGACAATTCAGATCCTTCGTGATCTGACTAATAGATAGCAAATTCATTGAGAACTCAGGAGCATGTAGGATGTTCTGTAGCTGCATAGTGGAGGAGAGGAAGACCTCCCCCTGTCCAACAAGGGGTGAATGGGTATCATCTGCTATCTGTACTGAGCGGCCAGGAGGAATGTCCCTGTAGGCCTGTAATCTATCTCTATCTCGGCAGAGATGATGTGTGGCTCCGGAATCTATAACCCAGTCAGATATATCATGAGGTGATATGAAAGTAGTAGATCTACCTGAGGTACTGGCTGCGGTTGATGAACTGGCAGAGGCAGTAGCAACAATATCTGAAGAACCGCCTGACGAATCACCAGATGAATGTGGCATAATATCTCGGAGACGAGCCACAAGTTCGTCGAATCGGTTATCTGCAGTAGACGGTAATGGAGACTGTGAGTGCTCTGCAACACGTGCCAATGCTGGGAACCCATGCTTCGAATAGCATGTCTCCTCCGAGTGTCCTGTGCGGTGGCAATAGGAGCATGTCTGACTGAAGCGACTACCCCTTCCCTTCCACGACCACGACCAGAAGGCAGTCCACCTCTCCCACGTGAGACTGCCATCGCTGAAGGGGGTGGAGTAGAAGAGCTGGATGAAACTGGAATGCGACTAAGCCTTCTGTAAACATCTTCCACTGGAGGAATAACTGCATCAGCAAGAATCTGAGATCGAGCGGCATCATACTCAGGGTCAAGAGCTGCAAGTAGGACACCAACCATGGTGGCATTTCGAAACGCCTTCTGCTGCTCAGGAGTTGCAGTGAGAGGAATGATACTGTACAACTTCTCAAACATCCCTCTTAGGGATGTGTAAAGAGAATGGAGAGGTTTGTCGTTCTGCTTCATTGTGAAGATGTCGTGCTGAAGCTGCAACATCTTCGTCTCATTTCGCACCTGCGAATATGTAGCGGCAAGAATGTCCCACATTGCCTTAGCAGTGGGCTGATGGAGGACGTCGTTAGCAATCTCCATCGTCAAGGTACCGGACAACCAGACCTTCGCATAAGAATCATCAGCCTCCCATGAGGCATATATCCCAGTCTTCTCTGCGGGCTCATCCTCGGTAAGAATGTGCTTCTTACCGTTCGACTTCATGAGGCTCATGAACCGCATAGCCCAGAGCTCATAGTTAGACCCGTCAATCTTGACTATTGGCGCAGGACCTTTGAATGCGCCGGTGGAGGGCATATCGACTTTCAATTCTGACATACTGTCGCTTGAAGAAGAACTAGGATATGTAGACGTGATGCTGAATGTCTACACCAACTGCATTGGATTTGAGTGCGTATGTAGACGTTACGCACTCAAATCCATAGAACGGACGAGGAGGGAACTAGGGCACGCCTCACAGGAGGCTTACAGCCCTTGCAGCGGATGGGAGCCGCTTAGGGATCTCGCGCGGCGGGCTGTGGAAGCACTCGGAGGGGCTTCAACAGCAACTGGTGGCTCCGCCGGTGGGCTGGAGCCCTGGCTGGGTCCTCCGCTGGCTGGCTGGGGCCTCCGGCTGGGGAGGGTTGTGGCCTAGGGCGATGAAAGCCCCAGGAAGAGAGAGAGGAGGCGGCGGCGTGAGATAAAGAAAGAGAGAGAGGCGGCGGTTGTGGGGAAGGGGGAGGGGGCGGCGGGTGGAGAGCCCTAGGGTGGCTCTGATACCATGTTGGGAAAAGAGTCTTCGTTATGATTCAAGAAAACCCTAGGCTCTCTTATATAGGGAGAGACCTTAAGGGTAAATTACAAAGAAGTCTAAATAAGAAAAAGAAATAACGACAGGATACATAAAATGATAATAGAGAAGCTATCTCTACATAAAGCGAAGATGCCACATATAAGGAGACACAGACCCTGAAGGAACAGTAGCAATTCCAGCAATCAGAGGTACGGCAAGCTTATACAACCCACTCTATTCACGACCATGCCCAATCACCCTGCCAGTTAGTATGTCCTGAAACACAAGAGAAGACGGGTCAAATATGGCACTGCAATGTAAATCTTTTGTAATTAGACTAATAGAGAGGAGATTCATCTAAAAATCCGAAGCATGTAAGACATTATGAAGGTGCATAGAGGGGGCTAGAACAACCTCCCCCTAAACAATAATGGGTAGACGAACCCCATTAGCAATGACAACGAATCGTCCGGGTGGGATAGGCCTGTAAGAACGAAACTGTGTCCATCTCCACACATATGGTGTGACGCTCCAGAATCCATAATCCAATCAGTCATCTCTGAACTGCTACTACTGGTGAAAACATAAGAAGTACCTAATGAACTGGACGATGCTATGGCAGAAGCTGTAGCATCTGAAGAACCAGTAGCTGGGGTCGCAGGAGTAATCATCATGTTTCAAAGTCGAGAAACAATGTCATCGAAACGAGGATCCATAGTGGAGGTAATAGACTGCTCTGTCTGCTCAGCAACACGTGCAGATGCAGGATAGCCATGCTTCTGAACGCATGTCTCCTTAGAGTGACCAGGACGATGGCTATGTGCACATGGACCATGTAGTCGGCCTTCGCCTCGACCGCGAGGTGCACGGTCACGAAATGAAATGATGCCCCTCTACCACGGGAAGCTGCCATTGCTGAGGGAGTTGGCTGAGCTGTAGTAGTAGCAGCAGTAGTAGTAGTAGTAGTAGTGATCCTGCTCAGTCATTTGTAGACCTCTTCCATCGGCGGTATTGTTTCTCCAGTCAAGAGTTGAGTACGGGCAGCATCATACTCTGAGTCTAGAGAAGACAAGAACAATCCCGTCATGGTGGCATTTCGATATGTCTATTGTTGTTCTGTGCTGGTGGTAATTGGCATGAAGCATTGGAGCCGCTCAAACATGCCTCTCAAATGTGAGAAGTGTGCATGGAGCGGTCGACCATTCTGCTTGGTCGAGAAGATGTCAAACTATAGTTGAAGAATCTTGCTTTCATTCTTCGCTTATCCGTTGGTGTCAGCCAGTATATCCCACATGACCTTTGCAGTAGGCCGATTAACAATGTCATTAGCAATCTCTGTGGTAAGTGTCCCAGAGAGCCAGATACGAGCATAAGCATCATCTTGCTTCCATGATGCATTGGCCCCGGTCTTGTCCGCCGGCTCCGAGTCAGTCAAAATATGCTCCTTATTGTGGCACTGCATTAGGGTACGAAACTGCATGGACCATAACTCGTAGTTGGTCCCGTCCATCTTCACAATAGGTGTCGGACCCTTGAAGGCATCAGAAGATGAGAATATGTCACCCTTACTCTCTGTCATATCACCAATATGCCAAGACACAGAACAAGTGGGGAACAAATCAAGAATAGATTTGTCTACATGGTCATACTCATAGAAGGGAATAGTTGTACGTGTAGACCCATACAACCATCCCTAAGTCTTCGATTGAGATCTAGAGTCGCACAATATATTAGAAATCAGAATATTTCACCGATTCCTAACCATGTCAGACCTCATAGCAGCACGAATATGGCTTCTCACAACCCCCATGCGATAGTAGGGGCTGTTATGGCGACACAGTCGACGGCAGGGGTCCCTATAGCTTCAGAACTGCATACAGTAAGGCCTATCGGCCTTCAGAACTGCGTGGAAGGCCCCCTGCGGTTGAACAGGCCCCTTGGAGTGCGCTGGAGCGCGGTGGCAGCAAAAGGGGTGGTGCTGCCCGCTGGGTGGGGCGGCGCGACGTGCGCGAGGCGCCGCGAGCGGGGGGGTGCGGTGGAAGGGTTAGGGTTAGGGCTTTAGGTGGGTGGGAACCTCGATCTAGGATTGTTGCTCCGATACCATGTTGGGATAAAACTGACATGATCATTTAATGAGACGCATAGGCTCTCTTATATAGGAGAAAAGCCATGGGTTAATTACATGAACGATAGACCCCCTATTTCCATCCCTGAACTCATTGATTACGGCCAGAATCTTTTCCTTCAGCATGTCCCAAAATTTCCTATAGAACAACATTGGGAACCCATCCGATCCTGGGGCACCGTCCGCGTTTAGCCCCCAGACCGCACTCTTCACCTCCTCCTCAACAAATGGTGCTTCAAGCCCTATCGCCTGCGCCTCCGACAAAGCCTTCACCCCTGTTACACGCCACCCCCAACCCTCCTCTCGTTTCCTTCTCGACATACCCACAAAGTGCTCCGTAAGAGCCCGCCCAAGCTAAGCATCCCCCACCATACTTTTCCCCTCACCTCAAGGCTCTGGATGAAATTCCTCCTTCTGACGGAAGCCATCGAATGGAAGAACGCGATGTTCGCATCACCTTCTCGCAACCATTTCTGCCCAGATCTCTGCCTTCATTCCACTTCCTCCTTCCTATCCCCCAAAAGCAACGTATCTAGCAGCCTTGCCCGTTCCACCACCTCTTTCTGGTCAAGGCCCCTCTGGTCATCCAACCCATCCAAATGGACCACTCCCTGTTGGGCCTCGCTTCTCCACTCCCTTCGTCGTGCCCTCACTCCACAGCCCGAATCAAGCAAGAAATTCTTCAAAAACACCAGTTTGGCGACCAGATACGCCACCGCTAAACCCTCCACCTGCCACCCCCTCCAACGCGAAACCACCTCTTCCTCGAACCCCTCTTCTAGTAGCCACGCACGCTCGAACCTGAAGAAGAATCTAGGCCTCTTCTGCTCTTCTGATGACCAGAAAATATGTGTGATCAGAAAGCACCCGAGGTAGCGCCCACGCCCTTGAAAGGGGGAAGAAATCCACCCCTTCAGGCGAGAGAAGAAATCTATCCTGCCGAGATCTCGACCTCGCATTCCGCTAAGTGTAAGCACAACCTGTCGCATCTACAATTGTGAACCCCATAGCATGAACCTTGTTCCTGAAATCTTCCGAGCCCACGTCTCATCCGCCCCCTCGTAAAGGCCGGTCCTCTGGTAGCAAAGTCAAATTTAGATCGCCTCCAATGAGCCATATACCTTCTTCTCTGGCCATCCCCACCTCAGCAAGATATGTGCCCAAGGAACCAAGCATCAAACCCATGGGCCCGTATATATTGGTCACAGTAAAATTGACACCGTCCGCCTTCCGCTTCAGACCACTGAGAGCGAAAACAAGGATCTCCGCACCGCCAACTTCTCGAACTCATTCCTCTTCCAACCCGTCAGGAGCCCATCAGTCGCTCCCTGCACCTCGACTTCAACGAAGTCAAATGTAGAGCCTCCTCCCAGATCCTACCACGCCTCTCCACCAACCCTCGAAATCTTTGTTTCTGGTAAGTGCACAATATCCACCCGAGCATCGCCAATCAGATTCTTGACCCCCAGTCGTTTCTCGGGACGGCACAACCCTCGGATATTCCATGATAGCATCTTCACGGAGAAACAGGCAAACAGCTTTGGTCTTCCCACGGGGCAGCACCACGCCCAGACTTTCCGCAAAGCTCCTATCCAGCAAGCTAAAAAAACTCGATCTCCCAATAAGCGACCATGGCCCCTCTATCACGACATCAGAACGCTCCCTTTCGCCCACCCATGTCCCCACTTGGTCGCCTCCACCGATCTCCTCTTCCCTCTCTTCCTCCCACCCCGTGGCTTCCGCTCATAACAAGAAGAATTGAGAAAGAGCATGAGTGCAAAATTCAAAGGCATTATCCGTACGCGCAACCTGCTTTGCCACTCGAGCAGAAGCAGGGTATCCATGCTTATGATAGCATGTGTCTTCGGAGTATCCTGGACACCGACAGTAGGTGCAAGTGCCACGTTGACGTCCGCCTCCTCTATCACGAGGACACAACCTCTAAACTGCTTAGAACCTTCCTTGCTGCGAGATGCAGCCATCGTTGAGGAAGTTTGTGTGGTGGTAGCGGGTGAGACAAGAAGCCTGGTAAGGTGACTGTAGGCCTCCTCCATGGAAGATATGATTGAGTCTGTAAGGAGATATGCACGTGCAGCCTCATATTCCGGATCCAAGGTAGTCAAGAAAATTCCAACCATCGTCGAGTTCCTATATGTCATATGTTGCCCCGTGGAAGTGGTGACAAGCATGAAGCTGTGAATTTTCTCAAACATGCCATGAAGAGAAGAGTAGAACGTGTGCAGAGGACGGTCATTTTGTTTGGATGTGTATATATCAAATGTAGCTAAAGAATATTGGTTTTGTTCTTCGTTTGAGCATGTGTGGCCACCAGAATAACCCACATCACCTTGGCGGTGGGCATGAGTGGGGTACTCGAACTCCGATATAGGACCGTTGCTTTAATACTATGTTGGGAGAAAACAATGACTTGCTTATTCATGAGGCCCTAGGAATCTCTTATATAGATTAGAAACCCATTGGGCAAATTACATAATGTAAAAAGAATAGAAAATACATAAAAGAGATAATAAATGATATCTCAACAGTATTCAAGAGATTATAAAAAGAGAGCCCGGTGAGAGGAGAGATCTTTTGTTGTGTGATTTTGTATGTTTTCTTATTTGATCAATTTATGCATGCATGTCGTTGGTTGGCTTTGTTCCCAACACATTAACTACTTTGGGAAGATTTTTTTACAAACAGAAACATTTTATGAGGTGGGGAGCATAAACCTAGCTCGCAGAGTTTTTTGCTTTTAATGGTAGAGAGAAATTCGGTTGCCCCAGCCCCCTATGTGAAGGAACCTCTGTTGAAGATGCCATACTTTGAATAGAGGATGATCATGCAGATATTTGGTTAATTTGTAACCTTGGAAATGCCGACATATCTTCAATATAATTTCGAGGGCTACTATTCATAAGTAATCCTCAGCTTACACTTTGATAACAAAATAAAATGAGGAAATCTAAAAATATAGATTTTAGGATAATATAAGTGCACAAAAACTAAATAGAAAAAACCCACTCCACGAATAGTACACTGTTACCCTACTCCCGCAAACCATACCAAGCAATATCTGTAGAAGATGGATCTAACAAAAATCAACAGATGAATGCGAAAGGCAATCATTTAAAATGGGTAGCAAAGGAATTCCAGGCTCAGATAAATTGATCTGAAACCCCTGTCACCGTCAGGAGACATACTCATAGCCAACCATGCAGGAGTATCATAATAACTTGCCCCCTGCTTAATCTCATCAGCACAGAACAAATAAGAATTTGAAGGATACCTACGTCAAATGTGTAAAAGTTCCCATAAGATAGAGAACGTCACATAGGGCACCTGACAGGCTTAACTTTGTCAACCATGTATTGGACTAACAAGGGAATGGCATATTATATACATCAAAAGATGGAATGCATGTTTTATACATGGCACAACAAAATCAAAGTATGCATGAAGAAATAAATAGTTAAATTTAAAACTCGTACATGTGCAGCACCTCCTTTTCTCAAGATTAGTAGCCATCACGGCGTATTTTTTAATTAACAATATCAGGTAACCCAGCACTAAGATATTTCAGATCACTGTCACCTCGGGACGAGGAGTCTGCAAAGAAGTCTATGTACATCCCACCCCTATGCGTATGAACACAACACAATGACTTTCCTAAAACAGAAATAAATATCACGAAGAGTTCACTTCTACCTATGAAGAACAGAAAGGTATGTATCCCTAAGGATGTAGCTAATTTAAGTTAGAAATTCATCCTGCAAACATGAAAAATTTCCAAAAGAATCCATATTATGTGGCAAGTGGAAGAGCATGCTCGAAATGACTTAAGAAACTGGCATTCTCTTTGGTGGTATGGTAAAATTATCCTGTTGACCAAGTATTTTTTTTTGAATATGAAAACGAGGGAGCCCTCCGAAGGCGGGAGTCACCACACCAAAGCATTCATTTATAAAAGACGAGATGGTACATCAACTGGAACTCCAGAAATTGTACAAGGCATTGCAATGAGCAAGAACATTTTCAAAGTAAAACCGTTGTCCTTTAAAGATTGCATCATTCCTGTCAGGCCAAATAGCCCAGAGCGCAGCAAAGGGCTTGGAGACATCACCGGACGACCCAAGGCCGACCGACCGAATAGATCTCCAAAAATGCTCCACATCAGATGGCCGAACCCATGAAAGCCGTAACGACCCGCACACATTGGCCGAAGATATGCAGCCAAAGAAAATGTGGTCTGCGTCCTCCACGCCGCCCTCGCAACTGTCACAAGTCGTATCCGGTGCACCCAGCAGTCTGCCTCTTCTCAATTTGTCACATATCCGGTCTCGCCTTAGACACCAAAGAAAGACCTTAACCCGAGTAGGGATCTTAGCCACCCAGATCACCTTCAAGTCCGCACATAAGTCATCGTCTCGCTCCACCACACCACCTCTCAACTTCTTATAAGCGAGCTTCACCGAGAACTTACCGTCAGCCCACTCAAAATGATCAAGGTCACCCGACAACTCCCGGCATGGGGAACCTCCGAAAGCAACTGCAAAAACTCCTCCATCCTCTTATCTGAGAGAACGGCATGGAACCTCGGCGCCCACGTCCCAGAGTCAGCCACCTCCGCCACCCAAGCCCCCCTGTCGACGGCCAGCGCCATCAACCTAGGAAAGCGGTAAGCCAACGCCCCCTTCCCCCGTCCAGTCATCCTGCCAAAAACGAAACCGCAGACCATTCCCCAACTTTGGCCGAAAAAGAGACCTGAGCTCCGGAATCACGTCACGGATCCCACACCACAACAAGGACTCATGAGGCTTCCTCCCTGCCACCAACTCCCCGGAGACACCATAGATCTCCCTCAGCAACCGCAAGACCGGCAAGTCGGATGGACCCCAAATGCGCATCACCCACTTGGCGAGCAAGGCTTTGTTTCATAGAATCCACATCCCTTACACCAAGACCCCCCTCCGAAACCGGTACCGCGATATCCTTCCAAGCCACCAGGTGCAACCCCCTCGACGTTTGCCTCTCATCGGACCAGAAAAAGGATCTCATCAAAGCTTCCACCTTCCTTCTAACACCAGCAGGCATTCTCCTCGTCGAGAAGAAAAAAACCGGGATGGCTGAAAGAACGTGCTTCAGTAAGTAAGCTTCTCACCCTTGGAGAGAGTGGTAGCCTTCCATCCCTCCAACCGCTCCTCCATTCTTCTAAGAATACAATCCCAATCGGACTTCCTCAGCCTACCATCAACAAGTGGCAATCCCAGATAGGTTATCGGCAATCTCCCCAAAGGGCATCCAGCCCACGCTGCTAATCTGTTACTCTCGGCGCCATCCATCCCCATAGAAACCAGGACTGACTTCTGCCTGTTAATCTGCAAGCCAGATAGACATCCAAACACATCCACCAAAGTAGCCGCATTGAGATTTTGCTCCTCAGTCCCCCCCAGGAAGATCAGCGTATCATCCGCATACTGCAAAACCGAAACGAAAATATCCCCCATCCTGAAACCCTCACACCAATTCTCCTCAACCGCCCGTTGGAACAAGACTGCAAGACAGCCCGCAACCACCACAAAAAGCAGGGGAGCTAAGAGGCAGCCTTGACGCACCCCTCTCTGCGGCTGGAACTAACCACCCTCTGGTTTCCCGTTGACCAACACCGAACAGGAGCAAGTGGTTATGCATCTCTTAACCCATGCAATCCATTCTTCCGAAAAACTCCTTTTCCGCAACGTTGTCCACATGAAACCCCAACTGACACAATCATAGGCCTTAGCGTAATCAATCTTCCAAACAGCCCCCTTCTTTGAAGACCTCTTCCACTCACGACAGATCTCCGAGGCCGTCACAATACCATCCTCCATACACCGCCTCGGGATGAAAGCAGATTGGGACGGCAACACCACAGAGGCCAAGACAGTCCTCAACCTGCTCGTAAGCACCTTGGCAACAATGAGATAAATGCCATTGGAAATAGAAATCGACCTGTAGTCCCCAACTCCAACTGGTGTCTCCTTCTTTGGCAGCAAAAAAATCAAGGCCCTGTTAATTTTCTCAAAACCCCTGTTACCGCCCCTGAATTCAGTCAGAACCTCCAAAATGTCTCCCTTCAGCAGCTCCCAGAACTCCCGGTAAAAAGATATAGAGAAGCCATCCGGGCTCCTTAGAGAAGCCATCCGGGCCAGGAGCCCCGTCAGCATTCAGATCCCAAACTGCCCTGCGTACCTCTTCCTCCGTGAATTCTGCCACTAACAAGTCCGCATGGGTTCTGCTCAAAGACCCCGCCCCCCGGCCCGTCCAGCCCCACCCATTCTCCCCCCTCACTCTCCTCGATGCCCGCACAAAGTACTCCCGAATGGCGATCCCAATGTTCCTCTTGCCCGACACCCTTTGTCCTCCCACGTCCACCTCCCGCAAAAACTCCGCCTCCTCCTTCCGGACGCCACCGAATGAAAGAAACACGTGTTGCCATCACCTTCCCTTAGCCACCTCTGCCTCGATCTCTGGCGCCAGTGAACCTCCTCTTTCCTGTCCTCCCAAAGCACCACCTCCAATCACGCTGCCCTCTCGCCCACCTCCTCCGGAGACAGTCCTCGGTCATCATCCAGCCCATCCAACCTGCTTATCACAGCCTCTGCCTCTGTCCTGACCGCCCGCCGCCTCCTGGCAGCATCCTTCCCAAAAGTCAACAACAGCTGCCTCAAGGAATCAAGCTTTGTCGCAAATCGTGACACCGCCGAACCGGACACCGCAGACCCCCGTCAATGATCGACCACCAGCTCCCGGAACAGAGTGGCATTCAAGTCACCACCGATGATCCAGGGTCCGAACCGCCGCCCTCCCCCGGTCTGTCATCCGGGAACAGAGTGGCATTCAAGTCACCACCGATGATCCAAATGCCATCACCGACCTCATGCACCATACCCTCCAAGTCTGCAGCCAAGCTACCATCCTCCCGCCAACACGGCCCATAGACATTAGTGACACACAGAGAAACCCCATCCACTCTCCGCAGCAGCCTGACCGTCAAGGTGAACAAGGAGACGGAAGTCCCCACCAGGTCGAACAAATCGAACCACCATCCGGAAAGCAGCCCACCTGAAGCACCAGCAGCCTCCTTCCCAGCTACCGAGAAATCTCCTCCCCTACTCATCTCCCGCCGTACCTGATCGTCCAAAGACTGCAACTTTATCTCCCGAAGCAAGAATATATCTGCCCCGACCTCTCTTAGCAGATTCTGAACCCCGAGCCTTTTTTCAGGTCGGCCCAGACCCCTGACGTTCTAAGAAAGCAGCTTCATATCGGCAACGAAGCGACCATCTTCTTCGGGGGCATAACCCCAAAGCGCCTTGCCATACCTCTGCCGAGAGCAGTAAAGCGGTTCCGCACCACCAACGGGCTGGAAGCACCCAGAGACGCTCCTTCAGAAACCACACCCGATGCCGAGGCCCTCAACAAAGCCCTTGCCTCCCTCTCTGACCTCCGCGTCCCTCCTCCCCCCCCCCCTCTCATAAGCCAGCCCGAACCGCCTCTGCTGAGGCACCCCCTCAACCAGATGCGGCGACCCAAAAGTCAACCCCTCAACCTCAGTGGGGGCCCCGGAGACCGGAGCCACCCCAAACCGGGCCGGTCGACCCCACAGCCAGCCGCTCGGACCCCAGAAACCGACGGACCCACATCCCCCCAGAAGCTCCACCCCTCCCCCACGTTGAGGTACCCACTCCCCCGACATGGCCGCGGCACCCCCCCGACACCACCACCAGACAGGACGGGGTCTGTTGTGCCACGCACCGAAATGGCAACCACCTCCCCCAAACCGACAGCCTCAAGCACCACCCCACCTTCAACAGACAAAACGACGGGGTCGATATCCCCACCCTCGGAGCGCCCCCCAATCACGGGCCGAGACCGATCGAGATCCACCCCGCCCGAGCGCAGAGCCTCCCGCGCGCCACCAGGTCGGGTCCCGCCACCAACAACCCCAACAGGAGCACCAACCGTAAGGCTCCAAGGAAGAGAAACCGCCGCAAGCCTCGGAATCCCTATAGCATAAACATCGCCAAAACGAATCACCTCCAACCCCGAACACTCCACGGACGCATGCAGCCCACCCACACCTGGTTGTTGCACCTCCGGAGTCCGAACCCCCACCTCAGCGGGTTGAACCGCATGCCCTAGCTCCAATCCACCATCCCCCGACGACTCTTCGCCCATCTGGATCCCTCGACGACAACGGGCCGCCTGACAAGCGGTCCAAACGTCCGCGGCCACCAACTCAAGAAGCAGACGCCTACCAACAAGCCGCACCTCCCACCAACACATCTTCTCCGCCCCAACCTGGTTCACCCGAAGCACAACCTCCAACGCATGCCCAGGAAGGTGACCCGAACTCTCGAGAGAGACGACCTCCAGAACGCCTCGCAGCAAATGAGCAACACTCTCCTTCGACCTCGACCCCAGCGGAAGCCCCCTGACAACAACCCTCTCCACCCTACCGGGCAACACGGTGACATCCCACTCCCTCGGTCGTCGCCACTTCAACTGCAACGACCCGGCCTCCGAACCATCTAGCAAACCCCGCATCTTGAAGTCTCTGAGCCCCCTCACCAACGCCCTCTAAGGAGAGAGTCGAGCCACATCGCCCCTAAAGGAA